>CAXIUP010000044.1:0-123000 GCA_964035015.1 Corallium rubrum | reverse complement strand
TTAAGTTTCTATTGTCTCAAATTTCCAAACAATTTCCAAAGTACATTCCCAAACCAATTAATAAATAATAATTTACATACTATGGAAATCCATTGGCTTCAATTTCCAAACAATTTCCGTATAAACTTTGGAAATATTTCCAAACAATTTCCAAAGTAAATTTCCAAACCAACTAAATGACGGTAAAAAACACTAAAAATCTACATACTATGATTCTTTGGAAATAATAATTTACATACTAAGTTGTTCGGAAATAATTTGCCAACAATGAAAATAGTAACTGCAAATCACAATTTGCATTCTATTTACATTGAATGAAAAGTTTCTGATTTTTCCAGTGCAAATTGTAATTTATAAGTTCAGTTCAACGATCATGATTCATGACGAAAGAAATCTCTGCCAGAAAAAATGGTTTCAGCTAAAATGTGCATTAATATTACCATGGAGAAAGACCAAAGAAAGAAGGCTAAGAAGAGATATGACAGGGAGAAGAGGCAACAATAAATGCGACTTATACTAAACACTCGCTGTCATTGATAGAAACAGGGTTAGTCTACCATTCACACCTAATTTTATAAATTTCCAGAACACTGTTTTAGAAATATTTGTGAGCAGACACCATGGGACGCCGCAGACATATTTCCGTTAAGTATTAAACTCTGACAATGAGTACTCCCTTTGCGTTCGCGCTTTATCCCATTAGGATAACTATTATTTTACAGTCATTTGCAACTCACGTTTCACCAAAATCTTTGGAAGTTCGTTCCGAAGTTCGTTGGGAAGTTCAAATCTCGTTTTAAACTACGCATTTGATTGGCTGCTTGTTTTCTAGTAGCCAATCAAATGCTTAGTTCAAACAAACTTTGAAGTTCCCAACAAACTTGCGAACTTCGGAACGAACTTCCGAACACTTTGGTGAAAAGTGAGTTGCAAATGACTGTGGTTGTCTTTGTAAATATTATATAAAAATTATATAAATTAATTTGTAAAAATGAGAGAATGCATCTTAAAAAAATGTTTTAAAATGTCCAAAATTTTACTCAAATATGATGTCAGATCGCTGGAAATGCCATTTCAGAGACTCAAATTTCAAAAATTCTCAGGTTCCGGTTTTTGGGGACTGCCCACTGGTTCGTTAACTGGAATTGGCACGAACCGTGCACATACCTTTTATGTGCATTTAAATAAGCCTTTCTGGCCTCGTTGTGAAACAAAGATTCTTTTAGATTGCACTAGGCTACGTTCACACGGCGGAACCGTACTAATTCGAGACCAGTTCCGAATTTTACTTCCGCGTAAATAGGCGGAACCGTACTAATTCGAGACCAGTTCCGAATTTTACTTCCGCGTAAATAGGCGGAACCGTACTAATTCGAGACCAGTTCCGAATTTTACTTCCGCGTAAGTAGGCGGAACCGTACTAATTCGAGACCAGTTCCGAATTTTACTTCCGCGTAAATAGGCGGAACCGTACTAATTCGAGACCAGTTCCGAATTTTACTTCCGCAACGTAAGTAGGCGGAACCGTACTAATTCGAGACCAGTTCCGAATTTTACTTTCCGCGTAAGTAGGCGGAACCGTATTAACTCGAGACCGGTTCCGAATTTGTCCGGTGCCGTGAAAACGGGCCGTCTAAACGTCAGCAATCGAACTTAGACTGGGCGCAACAGTTCTGCTTGCATCGTTGTTAGCGTTTCCAGTTAAATAGAATTAAACACTGACCTTCGATAAAAGGCTGAAAAAATTTTCTGGCGCTGTGGAGATCAGATATTTAGCTTGACTTCTGAGCTCCTTATACTTTTTATGCAAATATTCACTTGGGGAATGTTTCAACTTTTTTCGGAATGACCCTTTTAGATGGATGGTTTATAAAATTTCACAAGAGATCCACGGTGGGTTTCTGTTTCTTTTTAATTGTTTCGTTGGAACAAATGGGAGCCTGGAAATATAGCCGTTGGAACAATTTAAACTTCTAATTAAAGTATAATTTTTGAAATAAAAAAAGCTTTTTAATTCTAATTTTTAAAGAAGAAGGTAATAAATAACAACGAAAAATTTCGAGACAATATTTAGAAAAAAAAATTGAGATGAATAAAAATGCAAGTCGCACCACGGTTTGAACTCGACTATTTCGCGTGCGAGTTGACGATCTTACCACCAGGTCACTGAAGCAAACGTCAAAGTATTAGGGTGAAATATTAGGGTTATATTTTACAGTTCTTTCTTTCTATGTTTACAAAGAACATTGCTAGAGCATCTAAAATATTTGCATTTTTCAAAGGCCTAACTGCCACGGCTATATTCATTTCATAGCTTTTCAAATTCATTTAGAATAGCAAATAGCAAATTTTGTTTCAAAATCTGAAATGCTAAAACTGTTTTCATGCACTGTCTTTACATTTGCAGCATTTATATGTTTAACAGACGAAAAATTGCTCCTTCACCGTTTTTTATGCCAAATTATAAACAAGATACGCTAAGTTTTACAAGCTAAGTGGTTTACCATTAGAAAATATTTAAGAAGAAAAACACGGCAGTCAACAACGGGCAAGCGAAGCATACGAAATTGAAAACTAAAATTACTGTAACAGTGACAACGATATTCAACAGAAACCGAACAAGTCTTGCTACCCTTTAGTCAAATGTTTACCACATGCCAACCTCATCGTTTCAGCCTTTTAGTTTCGTTGGTTTTTTACGTTATTGCTTTCGAACGACTCTTTTCAGTTTCCAGTGTGACGAGTTTCTTGAAAGCGATGTTGTTTTGTTTTAAACGTAAACGTTGAGTTTCTGTACTTTTGAAGAAAACGTATTCCAAAGAATCTTTTGAATTAAACTTTAGTCAACAACACTAGATCTTCAAGTTGTTGACTGTTTTTCAATCACAATAATTTATTGTTCCAAGCTTCCCGGTCAGACTGCATGTCCAGTTGTTTACTGTCGAACGATAAACTTTGGACTTTTGAATATCACGTGAATGTCATCTCGATTACGCAATTTAATTATGTTAATTTATCTAATTAATAAATTAAATAATCGTACGATTAACAAAAAAAATAAATATGTTATTTACCGTTTTGGTCGGTCCGTATAGAAATATTTTCTCGGTCTCAAAAACAACCCTCGGCCTGCGGCCTCGGGCAGTTTTTGAGACCTCCTGGAAATATTTCTCTATACGGACCTCCCGCCAGTAAATAACATATATATATTTTACAGTTCTTTCTTTCTATGTTTACAAAGAACATTGCTTGAGCATCTAAAATATTTGCATTTTTCAAAGGCCTAACTGCCACGGCTATATTCATTTCATAGCTTTTCAAATTCATTTAGAATAGCAAAAAGCAAATTTTGTTTCAAAATCTGAAATGCTAAAACTGTTTTTCATGCACTGTCTTTACATTTGCAGCATTTATATGTTTAACAGACGAAAAATTGCTCCTTCACCGTTTTTTATGCCAAATTATAAACAAGATACGCTAAGTTTTACAAGCTAAGTGGTTTACCATAAGAAAAATATTTAAGAAGAGAAAAACACGGCAGTCAACAACGGGCAAGCGAAACATGCGAAATTGAAAACAAAATTACTGTAACAGTCGGGATATATTAAAAACAAGGAAGCTCGAACAGCATTGCTACTAAATGTTTAGTAAGCTTAATCTTTTCAGCCTTTTTCTTCGTTGGTTTTTTCGTTATTGCTTTTTCCTCTTTTCGAGTTTCAGTGTGACGAGTTTTCTTCTACTAAGGATGTTGTTTTGTTTTAAACGTAAACGTTGATTTGTTTCTGTACTTTTGAGCGGGATATACGTATTCAAAAAAAATCCTCTTCTGAAGTCATTTTGTCAACAACGAATTATGTTGTTGAAGTTTTTTCTCTCAGGAATAGATTTTATTGTTCCCAGTACATCCACGATCCTTACCGCGCAAGTGAACATACCATGCATAGAAATAAATAAATAAATATTCAGATCACAGAAATTTGTTCAGATATCACGCTTGTCCACGCGTGTAAAATGACTCCACGCGTGTCGAGATTAGCACCCTCACCGGGTTCCGGCCTTCGGCCCTACGCCCGGCCTCGGGGATAATGAATTTATTGACTGACTTCGACTGAGTTCGTTGGTTTTTACGAGTTTTATCAACATTTATCAACATCGTTCAACAGTTTTATCGATTACCGCGTTGTTGAATGATGTTGAATGCGATGTTGAAAGCGTTTGTCAGGCCTTTATGTTATAGGCAAGTTTATCGATTACCGGGATGTCACCAGTGCTGTCACATGCCATATGTGCAGATTAAAAAACTACTAGAAAATACATTAATGCAACAACCCCTCGCCCGCTTTTATTAAATGGATTTTTTGAAACACCCACACCCGCCACCCACCCACCCACCCACCCTGATTTAAAATAAGCACTCCTGATATACAACCAATATAAAAACAAACAGATTTTAAAACAAATGAGAATCGTAGAGATAATTATAGAATTTATGCATAGGGTGACTAACTGATTTAATGAAAGTTGAACATATCAAAGCAAAACTTAGATCTGGTTGTAAAAAATATATTGTTTTTATTGCAGGATTCAAAAGGGATAATTATTTTTAGCAAGCACTTAAATGGCTTATGGCTTCCCTATGTGGCTATGTATACATGTTTGCAAAGGCAGAACATTACCAGAAATTTGGGTCATTTGCTCGGTCAGCGGCTATATTCGCCCAATAATATAATTATGTATTCTAGAATGTCTAATGAGTGTGATTCTACTGTATTCTAGTGTTTCTCATTATTCAGGTCATTGAGTTCTTTAGAATTCGCCTAAATCGTGCACGAAAAGGACTGTGAAATCAAGCAAGTTCAAACGCTTTTGGAAGTACTATGCTAGAGACAAATGAGGACCTTTATGTGCTCTCGAAGTAAACTGACTCATGCCGAATGCAACGCGATCGGGCACGTCGCATCGCCCGTAACGTTGTTTAAATTTTCTACCTGTTTGCAAAGATTACTATGGCTAACACTATGGATAGTGGCGCTTTCGGTGCAAAAATAAGAAGCTAGGGAAGTACTTTGTCGTCGAAGTAAGCAAACGTTTTTTAGTTATAACTGTTCCTTAGTCCATGCTGAAGTATGGAGTCGGGCAAAGAAGAAATATGTCACCGTTTAAGCAAAATTTGAATTATTATGTGCTCTCCTTATTATTCACTGTTGAGAATCTCCATTATTATGGTCGTTAATACGCACGCGCGCCACCATCTTGTCCCAAATTTCTGGTTAATTAAAAGCTCAAAATTACATTTATAAATATAATAGAGTGTGAGATAAAAACAATTCAGTAGAATCGGATCCAAGAAACAAGTATTAAACAGACCACGTTTCAGTCGAAAATTTGGAAATACAGCAAAAAAAAATCGCCAACACCCATGCAAAGTCAATGAATAACATCAACAGACTTTAGCTTTAGTTAAGCTGACTGACAGTGTGGACAAGCAAAGGGAAAGCACGAAAACGTGCAGCTGCATATTGTTTAGGTTATTAAGACAACAAGAATCCTACCGATTATATTTTAATACTGAGTGACCACAACCTCTGCAATTCAGATCGACTTTTGTTTACCATACGGCGTTTGGTTTCTTCAGGTTCTCTGGTTTCGCTTCAAGATATATTAAACCGGCTGTTTGTATCCTTTTCTTCGTTGTTCTCTTTTATTATTTAAGTAGTAGAACAGGCTCCATCGTGGGCTCCATTTCGTTAAACGAAAGCAAAATACTGACACAGATTTAATAGTTTTCTTCGTCGCTAGTCACCAGTGTCCAACTATTCTTACCGCGTGACACCGTACCAAACATATGTATATATACAAACAAATAAATAAACTATTTCCCAGATTTCGTCTCCCTCGCTTTTTCTACACGCGTGTAAAATGGACTCCACGCATGTCGAGATTAGCACCCTCACCGGGCTCCGGGCCTCCGGCCCTACGCCCGGCTAGGGGACAAAATAACACGTCTTACTGCTAAATAACACCATGGATAGTAAAAAGACTGGATATAGGAAACTAAAGTCACGTGAGGTGTCTCCAGGCCGCTGATTGGCTGAAAAGCATTTTTCTTTGCTCGATTGATGTTGAAACCTAGTTGCAAATTGTGATGTCACAATGGCGAGTTATGGCGTAAGTATTGTTGATTTCCCTATGCTTTTGACTGGGATTTTCTTTGACCTCTTCATATTTTTTCTTTACGACATCTTTGTTCTTGTTTTTTGTTCTTTTATACTGATTCATGGCCGAAATGAACCCGCCTAAGCCACGCAACAACTCTCAAGGTAAGTGTAGATCGTTTTTGTTTACATTATTTTCAGTTTACTAGTAGAGGAAATTGCATCCCCGAATAGCAGTCTGTTTTGCCTGATTTCTTCCGTATTTTGCGAAAATGGGGATTGGTATTTTAAGTATTTAATCTGTGTATTTTTAGCCATGATATGCTTCAATAAGTAGGTCTTTCCTTTTATTGTGGCTTAATCATATTTACAAACACTAAGCTTATTTTTTAAGTTGATTTTTTCGATAAGAATCTGTGCCTTTGCAAAGAGAATTGGGTCAGATGGTTGCTAGGTATTAGGTCACTATTAGGTCACTTCTATTAACTTACTGCTGGCTCCTTTCTGTTTTGTCTTCTAGGAGTCAATTACATTATAACCTGATGACAACAATGTGGTGGAAAGCCTCTTCAACAACTTGAAGTCATGCCATAAATCCCAAGATCCAGATGATTTTAAAATTCTTTTTCTCCAGCAAGAAGAGAATGCTATGAAATGTAGTGACAAAAGAGGAAGAAGATGGCATCTGCTCAAAATAAGATGGTGTTTCCAGCTTCACTCTGCATCTCTAAATGCTTACCAAATGCTTAAGGATAGTGGTGTGTTAATATTACCAAGATAGCAGAACCCTGAAGGACCATAGTAATTGTTTTAAAAAAGGAAAATGATTCTAATTTTCTAGATTTAGTGAAAAAAGATTTTCTTACTAGAAGTAACCCAAAAGATAGTGTTGTGATGTATGTAGGTATCATACACGACATATAATGAAAAATCCATTATATATGAACAAAATACCATAATAGATATTAGGCTTTTATTTTACAATCAGACTAGATACTATACAACACATTTGTTTTGAGCAGCTATTTTTATGAGCCAGCTTTAAAACTGTATAATATAGAAAGGTCAAAAAAAATCACAAGTAGTCAAAACTGTAAAACATACTTTTTTCTTTACAAACAAGATGTTTTTTGAAGTCTTTTTAATAAAGTTTCATTACAATGTAAGGTGATGCATCTGGGAACCCACTGGAATTCAGGAGCTATTGTTGATTTTTTACCTTTCCTTGTTCTCCCAGGCCATGGGGAATTGGCAACATTTTGCTCAATCATATATACCCATGGATCTTATACCCTGGGGTTTTTGTTTCAAGTAGTCAGTGGTTTGTGTTATCATGGTGGGATTTCCTGCAGTTTGGGAGTATTTTATATTATTATATTGGTTAAAATTTTTATATAAAGATGCATAATAATAAAGCTTTTAAACATATAACGGTTGCACTGTAAACTTTTATTACAACTTGTTTATATTTTTTGCACCGAGGGGGTTGGGGCTTTTTCCAATATTTTACTAATAGATCATGCTGTGACCCTGGGGGTATTTGTTGTGATTGTATTGGGCTCTTTGGACAAATTCCCCTAGGAGGAAGCTGATAACAGATGCATAAATCACATGTAATTTTATCTTTGTACATATGCTGCAGCATATGTACAAAGATAAAATTACATGTGATTTATGCATCTGTTTATTAATAAAATAAAGTTTTGTTTATTAATAAAATAAAGTTAATAATATGACATTTATGTGAAATCAGTTGTTAAATTGCAAACAGGCAAGAGACTTCTTATTATCCCAGCTGTGTACTGTACAGATAAATTCTTAGTCAATGGCGTATAAAGCACTGCTAACATGCTAATTAAAGAGCTGGGATAAACAGCAAGGTCATGACACACAAATGTCTAGACAACTTACAAATAAATTAAAAAGGACAAGCTTTTTATAGATCTACATTTCAGGGGGGCTATAGGGGTATTGTCGATTAATTATTTTTCGAGCAATTCAACTATCCGATTTCCTTGTACTGCTCCTAATTTTAAGATATGGTCGGATAGACGTTTCAAGGGAAGAAAAAAAAGCAAAAGTTAACGGATCCACAGTCGTAAGTCCGCCTGTTTAAAGAGAGCGTTTTAATAAAATTAGGGTAGGACAGAGATGGAGTTTGCTTTTCGACACCTGGTAAATTCTTACTAAATGTTTTTGCAATCAATGTTCCCTAACCTTAAACAGTTTTCTCGCACTTTACTTATTTTACTAGTCGTTGGCATTTCATTAGCTGCACAAACCGTTGTATCTTGTCTTGGTTTTTCTACAGACATATCCAGCAACATAGGCAATTAACAACAGATTTATCAGAAGATGTATAAAGCACAGTCTTGTTTTCGGTCTCTCGTTCCTATGAACCGCAGTAGACCTTGTTTTGATGTGACGTCACAATTTGCAACTAGGTTTAGACTGCTGACGTCAGCTAGTTTCCTATCCAGTTCTTTTACAATCCATGATAACACCAACAAATACAAAAACTAAGCTTCTAAGCCTTTTACAGTGTTCTTGATACCAATGGCAGAAATATTTTGATGTGGCTTTTTTCGTCTTTTTTCGTGCTCCAAAAATATACAATTTTCGGTGGCGGCCATCTTGGTACTCCAAATTCGTCATCACCGCTGGCTTTATTTTTGGAGCCGGGTGAGAAATCCAGTTATAATAGAGATCATTTGTAGGATTTGCGTGCTATACAGTTGATATTTTTTTCTTTTTTGAGTTGACTATATGTCAAACTATCGGAGTTCGGTGGGGTTCAAATTTTCGACCCCTCAACATACATGTCGAGGGGTCGAAAATTTGAACCCCGCCGAGTTCCGATAGTATGACATATAGTCAACTCAAAAAAGAAAAAAGATCAACTTTACAACACGCATTGGTCGGAAAATTTGAACTGCATTTTCTGATAGTTTGACGCCTAGTCAACTCCAAGAAAGAAAAAATTAACATTAGCATGCGAAGACTACAAGAGCTGTTTTCAAGACACTTTCATACTCCGCTATTTGGACTAAGGATCAAGGTCAGGAAAGGTCTTCCGGTCACGCCTATTAGCTAAGTCTCCGACCCCTCGACCGGGGGTATATCGAAAGGTCGAAAATTTGAACTCCATCATTTTCTGATAGTTTTATTTCTAGTCAACTCAAAAAAAAGAGATCAACTTTAGAAAGCAAATCCTACCGGATTACATTTTATACCGCATGCACTAATGAGCCAGTACCAGCAAACCAGAAATGCGTTGTTTACAACTTAAATTGCGATCTGTGTAACGCAGATTATGTCTGATACGAATGCCGACACAACGCATTGAGGAACACAAAAGATCAACAAATTACATCCATATTGATAACTGCATGAGACGTATTATATACAATATGAACGGCCAAACTGTATATACAATAATTGACAAAATTAGTTGAAACGACTTGAGTGAATCATGCCATGTTAATTGCTAGGCCTCTTTTTTGCATGAATTGCTATCCCCCCGTCCCCCCTTTTCAATGTGCCTGTGAGCCGTGCAGGCATACGCAACTTCTTTTAAATGGCTACAACTGTAATTAATCGCTTGCTCATCGCATAAAACTTTAACTTCAAATGCTTACAAAAAATTATTGTTATCCCGTTCGACAATATAATATGCATATAAACTAACCACATATTCTTCTTCAGCATATTTTAAAACATTAATGGTCAATCCATCAGATAAAATGGATTTTTATGAATTAAATCTGTTGCGTTTGCGTCCAATTTGTTCTCAGACAATCATTGACATAATTCTTGAAACAAATCTAAAATGAAATGGTTTCATGTTCCCCCTTCCCCCCACCTCAATGTTGTGGACCTCAAAACGTTTGCAATTTGCACTCAGTTACCTGTCATTACATTTAAATGTTCAGAGTATCAATAATGACCTATGTGACAAAACAAGTCGAAGAAGCCACTCTAGTTAAGAAATTACCAAGTCATTTAGCAATAGATTAGTAGTTTGATAAAGGAACTCTCCTCCTATTGAATTTCTATAGAACCGTGGAGATGTCGAGTTGCTCATGTGCCGCTGGTTGCTCAATTACTTTGAATGATCATTTTTCGCGAAAGAACATAGTGGAATTAGTGTGGCAGCATAACAGGAATTATTCGTAAATAAAATTTAAGCGCCAGGAATAACATGGAATTTAGGCGGTTTCTGCAATCGATCGTATACGATTACGTTCAACCGGAGAAATGAGCCCGACATGTCTTGTTTTTTGAACAAATCTCCCAGGGGGTCTATCGCAACATGGCGCCTTTCTGCTTAGCATTCGCTATATTGGACAAATAAATAGTGTTATAGAATTATTTCGAGTGAAATGAACTGTTTATAGTAATTTCTTAGCTACATCGTTTTATATCAATTCAGTTTACCATATCAATTCTGTATTTTGCCACACTTTACCACACTTTACCACACTTTACCATGCTTATGTTAATAAATTAGATTATGATTCTTTTATATATGCAGATTGTGGTAAAGTGTACTAAATTTTAGTGTAAGTATATGGTAAAGTGTGATCAAATGCAACAATTATGTCCACTTAATGCTTAAATAGAGCTAAAGTTTAAAAACATCTTTGTGTAACGAATATTTCAGTTGAAATTGCACTGAATATTATGCGAAGTTCGTGGTAAAGTGTGGTAAACTGAGCTTAATTTTAGCGGTCTCGTACACAGCAAAGTGCAATGATATCTTAGAAGTATATATGTGTTGTCAACTATTTGTAATGATAAAAGTATAAGGAGAAATGTTTGGGTATCGATTATTTTTGTTGAAATCGAGCTGAACTCCTCGATTCATTGTTTATTTATGTTCCTTGACATATGAGCTCTTTAATAACACGGGTGCCAATTGTAACTTGAGATGAATTCGAAGCCTTGGGTAATTATTCTATTGACAAGTTTTTAATGAATGCAACTGGTGAAAGAATTTTTTCCCCCTTGCTGCAAACAATTTGTTCTGTTCTTTTGGACATTAACTTAAGACAATTTCTTCCCGACTTTTCTCTTTATATCAGCATGAATGGTCAAATATTTTAATGATTTGCGCAAGTGCAGGGTATACATTATCCTTCATGATAGGTCTGCAATAAAGTTATCGGCAGATTTTAATTTTACGTGTAGGTTTTGTGTCAGAATTATAAATTCATCATGGAAATACAGAGAGCGTGCGCAGCTTTTAAACCGACAATAATTTTGAACCTGATTTCCGCGTTTGTGACAGTTAACATTAATTAGGACGTCATGGTGACGTCATGTAATTAACCTTTAAAATTATCGTTTGTTGTTAGCGATCAACATATGTGTTAAATGTATGTGAGATCACTTTGCGCAGTCGTGGGTAAAATATGCCGTTTCTCTGCAACGAAAAATGTACGGAGAATTATTAACGTAAATTCAGACAGTCTGAGAACAAATTGGACGCAAACGCAACAGATTTAATTCATAAAAATCCATTTTCTCTGATGGATTGACCATTAATGTTTTAAAATATGCTGAAGAAGAATATGTGGTTAGTTTATATGCATATTATATTGTCAAACGGGATAACAATAATTTTTTTGTAAGCATTTGAAGTTAAAGTTTTATGCGATGAGCAAGCGATTAATTACAGTTGTAGCCATTTAAAAGAAGTTGCGTATGCCTGCACGGCTCACAGGCATAATGACCTATGTGACAAAACAAGTCGAAGAAGCCACTCTAGTTAAGAAATTACCAAGTCATTTAGCAATAGATTAGTAGTTTGATAAAGGAACTCTCCTCCTATTGAATTTCTATAGAACCGTGGCGAAGTCGAGTTGCTCATGTGCCGCTGGTTGCTCAATTACTTTGAATGATCATTTTTCGCGAAAGAACATAGTGGAATTAGTGTTGCAGCATAACAGGAATTATTCGTAAATAAAATTTAAGCGCCAGGAATAACATGGAATTTAGGCGGTTTCTGCAATCGATCGTATACGATCACGTTCAACCGGAGAAATGAGCCCGACATGTCTTGTTTTTTGAACAAATCTCCCAGGGGGTCTATCGCAACATGGCACCTTGCTGCTTAGCATTCGCTATATTGGACAAATAAATAGTGTTATAGAATTATTTCGAGTGAAATGAACTGTTTATAGAAATTTCTTAGCTACATCGTTTTATATCAATTCAGTTTACCATATCAATTCTGTATTTTGCCACACTTTACCACACTTTACCACACTTTAGCATGCTTATGTTAATAAATTAGATTATGATTCTTTTATATATGCAGATTGTGGTAAAGTGTGGCAAAGTGTACTAAATTTTAGTGTAAGTATATGGTAAAGTGTGATCAAATGCAACAATTCCCTTACAAAAAAAACACACAGTGAACACACCGTGAACACACTGTTGAACACGGTGTGTTCACACTGTGTTTCACTGTGTGTTCACTGTGTTAACGCGGAGTGACTATGTGGAATTGGGACGGTTTGAACTGAGTGTGCACACAGATAACACTCAGTGAACACACAGTGTACACCCCGTGTACACCCGGTGTACACAATGTGGTAATCACTGTGTGTTCACTGTGTGTTCACTGTGTTAACACGCAGTGACTATGTGGAATTGGGACGGTTTGAACTGAGTGTACACCCCGTGTGCACCCCGTGTGCACCCCGTGTGCACCCCGTGTGCACCCCGTGTACACCCCGTGTGCACCCCGTGTGCACCCCGTGTGCACCCCGTGTGCACCCCGTGTGCACCCCGTGTACACCCCGTGTGCACCCCGTGTGCACCCCGTGTGCACCCCGTGTGCACCCCGTGTGCACCGCGTGTGCACCCCGTGTGCACCCCGTGTGCACCCCGTGTACACCCCGTGTACACCCCGTGTTCACCCCGTGTACACCCCGTGTACACCCCGTGTTCACCCCGTGTTCACCCCGTGTACACCCCGTGTACACTAAGTTCAAACCGTCCTAATTCTAATGTACATTGTCACTCCGTGTTGGAAACTGTGTGTTGACCACAGTGTGTACACCGGCTGTTTCATGCTTTTGGATTATGCTTTGTCTTGCATTTTTTCAAATTGTCTGCTGGATGTGGTTGGGTTTTCTTTTCATGCTTTGAACACTGTGTGTTTACTGGATGTTTTCTGGACAGTGACACACATAATACCGCGGGTATATTAATTCAATTTTAGAGACTGAAACAATAAGAATAGGAACAAATGTTGTTTTATTACTCATTTATAAGCATGCGTAGTCTGAGAAGTCTCCAAATGCACTCTGATTTTACAGTTATTGAATCAAAAACATTAACCCTAAAAACACTAACCCTAATCTCAGAAGCAATAACTAATTAGCCTACTATAGTCACCCTACAGAAACTCCCATTTCTCGTCGAGTCTCTACGATACTTGTAACGGTTATCTCGCTGTAAGAACGGTACATGTATTCACAAGTGTTAAAGTGCACCTAACCCCAAATATATTTTTTTCTAAAATCAAATTACTGTGGTTTGTTGAGTACCTCAGTCCAAAATTTTTTTGATTTGGGTGAATTCTCGAGTTTCTATGCCCTGTTGAAATGTCGAAAATCGCCGACATTTTGGTTCACGGCCGAGTTTTCAAAAGGCATGGGAACCAGCACATTTATGACGTAGATTCCGGAACGCCTAGATTGCTCGTTCACTTTTAATAATACTGACTAGTATTTTGTGGGATGTCTACTTTTCTCTATCATGAGAAGTGAGAACAGGTACGTGCGTTTGATTTTTAATTTTTCTGATCATATAAACTAAAGCTATACCCTTCAGGCAGTTATACGTCGCGAATGACAAATTTCTGATCTTAATACTATTGTATTTTGTACACATTGTCAGGTATAAATACTATACCGCTCTATAGCTTCTATATCTACGGACTCTTTCTCTAGAACTAGGATGAGCCAAAAACATAAGATGTTCCTTCAAGTCTGCCGTGGTTTACTATCTGGAAAGCTGTGCGTGTAGCCCTGAGGGAAAGCCGTACGAAGTGAATATCAAGCCGTGCGATTCTGCGGATATCAAAGCTGTGCGAGAGCGCCGAGAACGTTCGTCTATTGTTATGGTTTGTCTTCTCTTGCTTATTTATTATTCTAATATCTTTCATTAAATCTGATTCTACACTAGTTTATGCTTCTAAACTCTTATGTATATGTCAACAACGTTCTTTAATAATGTTTAATAAAAATATGATGAAATTGGATATTTGTTTGTTTCATTTGCGTGAATTATTCTTTATACATTACTATTTATTATATTTCGGCGGTTTGTCCGTCTGTTGGATTTGTTACTTTGTTGATATCGTAACTATTGCTACAAGAATAGTATCCGATGTATAGTATATGTCTATAAACTCTTGCAAGCAGTCCAAAGACAGCCAAGACAGCCAAGTCAGCTGAGAAACGTTTGGTGAAAAATATATACGAAGTGATTTCATACTTCAAAGCTGAAAGCGAACATTCTTTGAATAAAATAATTATATTGGTCTCCGTGCTTCCAGTATTCTTTTGGACATCTCACTGTCTTAAGCTTTTCACAAAATTGCCAGAAGACAGAACTCAGAAGCATATTTTTAACATCTAACTGTGCGAATTGAAATAAGAATATCAAGTGATGGTATCAAGCACTAATAATCGGGCGTTCCGGAATCTACGTCACAAATGTGCTAGTTCCATGCCTTTTGAAACTTTGCTTGCAACTCGGCCGTGAACGAAAATGTCGGCGATTTTCGACATTTCAACAGGGCATAGAAACTCGAGAATTCATCCAAATCAAAAAATTTTTCGACTGAGGTACTCAACAAACCACAGTAATTTGATTTTAGAAAAAAAAATATTTGGGGTTAGGTGCACTTTAAAGTCAACTTCCCTTATTTCAAACATGTTTCAAAACTCTTTAACTTTTCTTTCTCAAGAAGGCGTAGTTTAGCATGCCTGGTATCTTTACATTTTCCCGCCATCTTGGCCCTTATGACGGTAGATTGTGTGCCAGGGTAACAACTTTGGACACATTCTAAAAATATAGAAATATAGGATCGAAATATGTAATCACGTTAGGTTCGATCTTCTCAATGCTGTATCAATTATTATATCAATTGTATTTCTAATCAAATACTTGTACAACGATATTCAATTTATAAATTTGTAACTTCAAAACAAAATGAACAGATGGTGCTTTTTGGACAATAATACACAAACAAAAGTAACAATTAACCAATAAACGCGAACTTACCGACAATGGCAAGAACTTTATCCTGGTCTAAGAGCTCCTTCTCTTTATCCTCCACTTTTATTCTTTTGCCTGTAACTAGGCAATGCTCCATCTCATCAACCGTAAAGATGGCAGTCATAAGATTGCATATCATCTTGTTAAAAGTAGCAGATCTTTTAATTTGAAGGATAGTCCCCTCAGATAAGTATTTGTTAATTTCACACTGAAATTAAAGAAACAAACAAAAACAGAACATGCATTAACAAGTTACAAGTGATCAATGATCAGTAGTATACAATAGGTAATCATTATTAGTATACAAAAGGTTATCATTAATCAGAGTACAATTTAGGATTTACAGTAAGGGATTTACGTAAAGCCTTCGATAGCATACACAGGGGGGGGGGGGGGAATGATGAAGATCTTAAAGGCGTACGGAGTCCCTGATCTACTGTACTTATTAACGTGATCAGCAAGTTACACGAGAATACCCGTGCAAAAGTGCTAACACCAGACGGTGAAACTGACCTGTTTGAACTTTTCGCGGGAATCTTACAAGGTATATCTTACCTTACTATATTTCGATTGTCACCTCCGAAACAGAGAACGTAGGAGTCTACTCGATATGATAGTCTACTATGATATGCAACGCTACTTTTATTACAAGGTGACACCCTGGCGCCGTTCATACTTGCAATAGTACTCGACTACGCCATGCGCCAAGCGATACGTGACCATGAACTCGAACTTGGTTTTGAACTGGAGAGAAGGAAGAGTAGACGTCACCCTCCAGTAGTCATCAGTGACCTGGATTTTGCTGACGACATTGCTTTGCTGTCATAGGAAATTAGGCAAGCTCAAGACCTACTGTCACGTGTGGAAAGTGAAGCTGCCAAGGTTGGACTGCAATTGAATGCAAAGAAAACTGAGCTGATGACATTTAACCAGGTGACAGCGGTAACATCACAACTCGAAGCGGCAAAAGCATTAAAGTGGTTGAAAATTTCAAATACCTTGGCTCTTGGATACAGAGCACTGAAAAGGACTTCGTAAAGCTTTAGCTTGGAATGCCTGCCACAAGCTGCAAAAGATCTGGAATTCTAATCTTTTACGCATGATCAAAGTGAGATTGTTCATTGCTACAGTAGAATCTGTTCTACTGAATGGGAGTGAGACATGGACACTAACAAAATCTCTCGATAAACAACTTAACGGGTGTTACACATGAATGCTAAGAATGTATTTGAACATTTCCTGGAAGCAAAAGCTTACTAATGAGCACTTGTATCAAGATCTCTCTCCAGTGGCAAACAAAGTTGCAGAAAGGAGAATGAAGTTAGTCGGGCACTGCATCAGACATCCAGAGGTTATAGCATCATCGCTCGTACTATGGAAGCCAAGAAAGGGCAGAGTAAGGAGAGGTAGACCAACCATTAACTACATCGATGTCCAATCTTAGAAAGGATACAGATCTTAAAATCTAAATGATGTCTCACCTTATTGCTTGATCCCTCTCGACATGTTTCAGAGGATTGTGGGGTAAACTTGTTTGGAGTAGATGTGCGTTCATCTTTTAATACCGGTACTACAGGTAATTTACTAGCAGGTGTTGTTGGACATTTGTTTGGTGTTTCAGATGTACTTTTTTCTGCAGATCCTCCACATTTCATTTTAATACCTCCAATGGTTTTAACTATTGTTGAGGTCACATTTTCCAGCATATCTATAATTTAACAGTAACAAATTCATCAAGTTTATAAGTCAGCGATGGAAGCAAGAGCAGGGATGTGGTCAAAAAATTGAGGGCCAGGTTACAAGATCAAATGGTGAAACAGTGAGATATACAACCTTATGCTGTCTGTCTGTATGATGAGGGGCCTTCACAAAAAATGTCAGGAAAAAACGTTTATTACCATTTCATGATTTGATCTTGTATTTCACATTGTCTATGCAGCACGTCTAAAACTTCGATTTTGGATTCCGAAATTTTTATTTAACCCATTCTTGCCTACACTAGCCAAAAACAGCCGCTTCATTAATGTACTCTGTCTAGCGCCATATTATTTTACTCTCAGCCAGCCTAGGCAGCAATTGGGTTAATGCCAGGCAAAAGAGTATACTGTAATCAATAATTTAGTTCTTTGATTTGTAAGTTTGCTGTTTTCAAACAAATTGGAACAGTAATTAGCAAACAGTAAACTTAAAAAGCACTTTAGTTGGATGAATCGTGAAGCATACTGTATATACATCTAGATTTATAAGCCAGTTTACATTTTCCAAACAAGGGCACATGGCCATAACTCGGCCTATTATAAGCCGTCAATCCTGAAATTACAGTATATACATGATGATTATAATTAGGGTGTCAAAAAAATAACACACATTGTATTAATTAAAATTACCCTTGGCTTGACATTTATGTGTTAATATATACCTACAAGTATTGTTATTTTCTAATTACTGAATGTGGATCAAAGGTATCAGATATGCATATTTTGCAATTTGTGGTTCTCAGGTGAGTCTAAAAGGTACTGTAACCCATTGATACCTGAAACATCCTTTTTACATTTTCGTTTAACACCAGAACTTTTTTATATATTTGGCAAAGGGAGTCACTGACCTCCATAAGGGGTGGGGGGTGTTCATTTTTGAAATTGTTTAAATTCATCAATCCCCCCACAATTTTTACGCTTTCTAGAATGTGATTGGGATATTCTTCAAAGAAGTTGCATTATTTTCTACGTGTACAGTATATCATGCAATGAGACTGTATATACATGTATCAGTTTATTACACAAACCTTTCTGAAATTCCATCAACTCTTTTTTGAATTTGAGCTGGGTTTCAAGCTGTTTAATCCTAGTAGTAAGGTCTGAGCGAGTCATGTTCTCCAGACTTTCCTCGTCAGATGATGATTGAAAGGCCTCCTTGCTTTTCTGAATTAGCATCTCCATCGATGTCTCTTCTGCTTTCTTTTTCTTTTTCTGAATCTACAATACAGTACAAATCAGGTATTTATACATTACCTTTACAAAGGTTTTGTGCAGTCAAGGACAATATCTCCTAGTATGGATTGACTGAGTTAATATTTGGTAAATAACTTAAAAAGCCAATACATGTATATCACCCTGCTCATTATTATGACTGTGAGCAATTACCAAAACTGATGATGCGTGGCATGGCCCAAAATAAACATGTCATGCTTTCCACCAAAACATTAACAAATCCATCTGCATTCCTTAGCCTTTGAAATTGACACCGTAAGATCACTGCAATATGATTGGTCCATTTGCCACTTTTGGATACTCTAGCCAAAAAGGTTTAGGAATGCAGACAGATTCGTCAATGTTTTGGACAGAAATCATGACATGTTTTTTGGGGGACCATGCCATGCATCATCGGTTTTGGTAATAAGAGAGTGGACTCCAAGTGATTCCCATATGAAAAAATTCAATAGGAAAATTTAAGGGAGGAAATGTTGTACTTCTGGACATACAGTACTTTAAAACTGAATTTATAAAACTGAATATCCAATATATTCTATGGAATATTCTGTGGCATTTTGAATATTCTATCCATAGAATCCAATAGAATATTCTATAGAATCTGTCCCAATTTCTTATTACATGAACATTCCATAGAATATTTTTATTTATTGAATATTCCATGTAGAATAATTAAATTTCATTATATATATAATTGGACATTTGGGTTTAAGAAAAACCTCACCTCCTTTTTCTTTTGCTTTGGATTTGGATTGCCATTCTCCACGGACTCCTCATCAGATGAACTTATACTTTGCCTTTGGGTTTTCCTTGGATTCCTTGAATACATACTTACCTCATGAGCTGAAGAAACCTCTCCCTCTCGTAACTTTGCAATGAAAAGGTTCTCCTGCTTTACTAAATCAGCTTTTTTATCTTAATATCAACAATATAAACAATGGTTAGTACTGTAAAATATAAATATATTAATTAAAATGCAGATTTTATTGCTGTATACAATAGTCTAAATAAGCAAATACTATATACATCCAAAAATGTTTATTTCAGTTGTAATTGCTACCACTACTGTTAAATATTGCTAATAAAGGCATACATATTATAATTAAGAGAGATTTTTAACCCATTTCAAACATATTAACATGTATGTCATTTAGGCAAAGGTCATATCCCTCGACTATTGCTATAAATAAGTTCAACAATCATTGAGGATTTTGTATATATATATTGTAGCCAACCGTGGGCAAAAATTATGAATTATTACTGACCAGACAAAATTGTTTCAGTTAATATTGTATATCAATATACGTATTGTAATATATTTAAACGCCTAAACAGGTCCAGTAAATTTAAAAAAAAGTAAAGTTCAAAAAAACAACTTAATATTCAAATGAAAACATTAGTGATAAACTGCCTTCAATGAATCATGACTTCAACAGAGTTTTTGCTCTGATGAAACTAGGGCCTTCGCTCGAAACGTCGGCAAGAAACATTATCACGATTGTCAGTTTATCACAATCTCATCATTTGATCCAGTAAATTTTATATGGTAACTTAACTTCAAACAGTCACAAAATTTCCAATCAAGGAATCTGTATCTTCGCCGTACGAATTTATTTATTAATGTTTGTGGGGACAATTGGGGACAGGGGGAATCCCAGGGGGATCCATGCCAAACACCCCGAGGAGAAAAGGGCGGGAATATTTCAAGGCCCGGATGAGAAACTGTGAAAAAGACTTCAGATTTTCTACCTTTATCGTCAAAAAATATGTTAAATCCTATTTAATTTAAGGCAACAAATAGAAAGAGAATAAAAAAAGCTGTAAAACTATTAAACCTCACCACTTTTTGCAACAACTTTGGCCAAATAGGCTTTCCACCCATGTTTTGGCGTTTTGATTTCTGGGTCTCCATACTTCACCATGCCAAGTTTGTTTTTATCTTCCAACATCGTCTTGTCGTGGACCATTTCGTGTGGCAGAATACTCGTTTCGTTTGTTTTAACCCAATGCACAAGCACCCACATATTATTTGATGAAATAAATTGGCGTTTTGAAGGACAGTTTCAGTTGCTCCCGAGGTAAACCAAAACGGAAAAATAAGTTCAGGCTCAAAGTTGTGACGTAGAACCCTCGTTCCTGTGCTCGTTCCAGTCTTTCTGGAATACTTTCGTTGCATTCGAGAATTTTGAGGGGAAAATGGCCACAAATCTATGTGAAACCGACTCGGATTCTGATGTCGCTTATGGAAATATTGAACCGAATGATATTTTAACAACTACTCGGAGCCGAGGTCCATATCGTCGTTATTTACACGAAGGCATTGGCACAGGTGCAATACCTCGACAGACACGAATGCGATGGCGACAAAGTCAAAGACAAGAGGAGTTTGATGTAGAAAGATCATTCAACCAGGTAATATTTTATATTATAAAATAAATTGTGGCTTATTAGGCTATGCAAACACTTTCTTTTGTGAGGTCAGTTACATATGATTATATAACCTGATTCAAACGTAAAAGTATACTTTAAAAGTATGCAAACCATTGTGGTTTGCCTGCAACTAGGTTTTTTCACAAAAACTTTCAAATTCTACCAAATACTCTCTCGTATTTTTATCAAGGCCTATCAGGCTATATAAACACGAGTGGCCATTTTCTCTTTCTTAAATACGTCAGTTTTCGGAGTTCTGTTCAATCGTTTCTTAGTTTATATAGCCTTTAGACTTTAGACTTCAGTGCATGGGGGAGCTGTCCACTTCACTTTTTTTGGCAGGAATATTTTTCGGTGATAGCAGTCTAGGTCACAGACATCTTCGATCTTGATTATCTATATCACATTTTTACCTTTCAGAAGTCCGGTAAGATAACATGTAAGAATGCAAGAAATTTTTTTAAAACAACTGATTTTATCAAAAAAATTGGGGTCACCACACAAAAATTTGGGTTAACGTTGAACAGTAATTAGCGACCATTTTCAAACGTCAATGTTGCTATAGCAACCATTGGCGCGCCTAGTTACTGAATTGTTTTAATGCCCGGTATATCTTAATAGTCTCCCTTGCAGCCGTTCTCCGTGGGAGCCGCGGCTCTCCCCCCCCCCGTTCGATATAAAACAACAGACATGTAACTACAAAACTGATGCAATATGAATTGTGTCAGGAAATTAACTACAAAACTGATGCAATATGAATTGTGTCAGGAAATAGACTGTAAACAGTGTATTCAATCTACTGAGTGTATGTATTTTGAGTATCTATGTGACGTTTGCGTGTTTTGAGTATTTTATATGATGTTTTTTAACCTTTAGAGTCTATAAAATCTTTCTCCAGAAGCCAGGAAATGGCTTTTCAGCGACTCTCGATTTCAAAATTTCCCGGGGGAGCATGCCCCCAGCCCCCCCAATTTTTTATTGATTTCAGCTCCCCCCTTTCAAAATCCTGGCTACGTCCCTGGCCGCTCTACGGGCCATACTGTATGCTTGTGTATGAGCCAAGGCACGACTGTTTTATGTAATATTTCAAACGCTGCTGCTTATAATTTGGTACAAATATTGCGTCAATGTCATTAATAAAATGATATTGCTGTGCATCACAATATGAATGAATGAATGTACATGAAATTATTAAAGCTGTGAAGTAAGCAAATATTCAAAGTTAAAAACGGCAGTGGTCAGTTCCGGTCCAGATCGAAGTTTTTAGGAACCAAGCTGTGATTGCCCAAGTCGTGAAAGGAATGTTGTGCTCGGGCAAGCAGCCGTTTGTGAGGAGGAATGAGTGACGACACTAACAGCGGCTGTGTGAGGGAGACTAGGTATATATTTTCCTGTGTTATATTCACTTTTATTCCACTGATTAATTATTTAAGCGTTGGATTCTGGATTTCAAATTAATACAATCCTTTCAAGAAACGGTGGGGGGACACCTAATTTCTGTATATCAAATTTTCAATTTTAAATACAATTGTGAGGGAACTGGATAGACACTTCCCTGCTGGCAGAAGTCTCTCTACAGGAAGGAGACCTCTGCAAACATCCAACACTTTGTTTGATGTAGGCTGTGTCAAACCAGTTTTGAAAACGGGTTTGGTGCTCACGCAATGACCAACAAGTTGTCTATGTCGAGGTGCTAGAGTATAAAAATTAGCGTGTGCATGAGCTAATAGAGCCTCTGTAGCCCCGTTTTTATCTCTTTATTTACTATTCAAAACATTATTTCAGTAAATAAATAAGAATACTTTGTCATAGAGTCAGTATAAAGTTGCTTGTCAGTGTTTCGGAAGTTACAAGACGACTCACAGAGTTGGTGAAACGTTCACCTATTGCTTCGTGATGTTCAGGCATATCTCGTGTTTCTTAACTCCGTTGCCAATGTAACGTTGCGCATGCGCGACAGGAGAAGTGTCGGATGTTTCCAGAGGTTTCTTGCCTCTAGAGACCTCTGCCAGCAGGGAAGATAGGCACATACCTTATGCGCTATTTTTCTAACGTAGTCCACTTTTATTTCAATACTAATACACGATAGTCCTTTAACAAAACTTTTTAGAAATTCGATTTGGAAATTCAAATTTTAAGAAAATAGATGTTCCAAAAACTCCAAATTGAAGAACTTACGTATAACTATAACATCCGCGCGAAAATTCACTTTTTCAGATCGGGTGGCAATCGTCGAATCTGATAAATATCCGACAAGTGCACGAAAAGTTGGATTTTGACAGGGTTTTTTTGTCGAATATTTTGACATGGAGATGGGTGGGCGGCTCCCCTCATAACCCACCTCAATTTCCGCCACTGTATAACATCTAATGTATAACTTCTTGATCATATTGTATAACTTCTCAATCATATTTAGAACAATGAACCTGTAATAGCTGCAGCAGATGGTTTACCAAACATTGCACCGCCATTATTAGAAGACCACAATGAGATGGAGATCCAAGGAGACGTATTGGACAGTGACACAGACTGCATAAATGGTGATTGTCCCAGTAAATTAATTTTTCTGATCAAATAATATGTACAGTAATGTGAAACGTTTTTGATGTTGTTTTTTTTTAGAAATTGTATTACAACAAGAAAACGATTGTGATGCCGGTCTCAATACATATGCAAGCGACGCAGAACGAGAGCAGACTGATGTAAGCTGATCTTAATAATTTCCTCATAAACTATATTTAGTGCAACATTTTTGACCGGCGAATGTTCTAAATTTGTTTATGATGAATATGATATGACAAAACTAATCATTCATAAATAATGTCAATTATTAGAAAACTTTTTAATTGTTATTAATTAGCGCTAATTCCCATTCCCACTTTAGGATGAAGATCTTCAGAGACCTTTATACGATGGGGCACGAATAACTCTTGGGCTCACAGTTATTTCTGTTATGTCATTTGTACTTAACCATGGTTTGACATCGGCTGCCTTGATTGATCTTTTGAGCCTGCTCAATCTTCTTTTACCTATTGAGTCTATACTACCACAAACAAAATATCTTTTTACTAAGTTTGTAAACCACCACAGCAATGGAATTGAATTCCACTTGCTCTGTCCAGATTGCAACGCCCTATTAGGTACGGGTGACTCACTTCACTGTATGATATGCGACAACGATTTAAATAAGAAGGAATTAATTAATAAAGGTTCGTTTTTTATTTACATGAATATTAAAAATCAAATTGAAGATAAACTCGCTGATGGTAATATAAGTAGATGTCTCTTTTCTGAAAAAAATGAAGATAGTTTTATTAAGGACATACAAGATGGGAAAATGTATAAAACATTTTTGGGAGGAGAATTGTGCAATGGTTACAAAAATTTAAGTTTAAGTATGAATTTCGATGGTGCGCCCGTGTTTGAATCATCTTCTTTTTCTATATGGCCTATGCAATTAATGATAAACGAACTTCCTCCTGAGATACGTCGAAAAAATATGATGATAGCAGGGTTATGGTTTGGAAGAGGAAAGCCACCTTGTCTTTCTATTTTTGAACCATTTACTAGAGAGCTAGATTCTTTGGCTCAGGATGGAGTAAAGTGGTTTAGCGGTAATGAGGTAATCATGTCTAAGGTCTATTTAGCCGTGTGTCCAGTCGACAGTGTGTGTCGTTGTGTGCTTCAAAACATGAAGCAGTTTAACGGAGAATACGGTTGTCCGTGGTGTTTAAACAAAGGTGAAATGGTAGAGAAAGGTGGTGGGTACGTTAGGGTGTACAAATACAATGATGTCGAAGCCGATAAAAGAACGATGACAGAAAATCTGCAACATGTTGCTCAGGCCTTAGAATCATCTACGCCTGTTTATGGTGTTAAAGGTCCTTCCCCGTTAATGAATGTTAAAGGTTTTGACGTTATCCACGGAATACCGCCAGATTGTCTACACGCCGTTTTTCTTGGCGTTACCAGACAACTGACTGGTCTCTGGGTTGATTCGCGCAATCACGACCAAAACTTTTACATTGGAGGGCATATCAACACAGTTGATTGTAGATTAGAAGCAATAAGGCCTGCGTCAGAGCTTACTAGATTGCCACGGCCTTAGCGCAACGAGCGTATTGGAAGGGCTCTGAATGGCGATCGTGGTTACTATTTTATAGTCTGGTGGTTCTCCGTGGAATTCTTCCAGATCGTTACTTGCGTCACTTGATGCTTCTCGTTGATGCAGTTTTCAGATTGTCAAGAGACAAAATTGACAGCGCTGACATGCAAACTGCCAACGCATCTTTGACAAAGTTTGTCATACTGTTCAAAGATTTATATGGCGACGAAAATTTGTCTTTTAACGTTCACCAACTTCTCCATCTTACTCCTGCGGTGAAAAACTGGGGACCACTTTGGAGTTTTTCTTCAATGTGGTTTGAAGGTTATATTGGCACTATACAAAAATTATTCCATGGTACTCAAGCAGTTCCAATGCAGATAGCCCGATCGTTTCAAATTCTACAGGGGATTAAAAGCACTGCCAAAGCAGTAATTAGGGACGCCCGCGTCCAAGTGCCCCCTGATGTAGAGTCATTTCTTAACAAGTTTTTGCATGGCCAAGTCAATGTTAAAAAGTGCGCCTCTGTTGGTGATGTTCACATGGTTGGTATAGGCCTGGTGAGACAGTTTACAATTGAAGAGAAATATGCTGTGGATATATTTCTTGGTAAATCTGTATCAGGTACTGGCAATTTCTATAAAAAGTGCATTTCAAATGGAATAATGTTGCAGAGCAGGTTGTATCGGGAAACCAAACGAGTAAATTATATCGTCGGTTTGGAGAATGGTGAAGCAGCTATAGTTGAAAACCTAGTAATGGTCCATATTCCTTCTTCAACTGACAGGCCAGTTGCGATTGTTCGTTTCTTGGAAATTTCCCCTACTCTGATAGCCGGCAAAGACTCGCATACTGGTGCTTCCGCGAAACACATAAAACATGTTTCTGAGGTTGATGACATGATAAGGGTTGTTGACATCAGTGAGATTAATTGTAAATTCATTTGTATCACACAAGCCAGCGATGTTAATTCCCAAATTATAAGTGCTTTACCAAATCTTATTGAGAGGGATTAGTAGCTATATTGTTCAATCATTTGTTCAACTGCTTGTTTAAAAAATTAAAGATGTAAACTAACTATTAAATAAAGTGGTAGCAAGAACTATTAATGACAGCTTATCACTTCTCACTGTTAAGCGATTATTGTATTAGTTATCAGATATCATGTAAATAGAGCAGGCGTTTCTTCGTCTGAATTATGATGTCATCTGCATATTTCTTGTATATATAGGTATTTATGTTTAATCACTTGATGATTTTGAGATATAATCGAAATATTGCCATTTCACTTTTGTCTCGTCTTCTATAGCTCGAATATTGGGTTTAAACGATGACAATTCTTTTCGGAATTTTTTTATAACCGCATGTGGGACAGCATTGGTGAAGTACATTCAGATAGCGTGAAGTGCGCATGGGCCCAGAGTGCTCAAACTTCCACAAGGGTAGTGAGGGTATATATATATATATATATATATATATATATATATATATATATATATATATATATATATATATATATATATAAAATACTGTAGTTTCAATTAGATTATATACTATAGATTCAACCGCAGTCTACACTCGAGTGTACACTGAATTACTCAGTGTAATAACTGAGTGACCACGCAGTGGAATCTCCACTGGTTAAAATGGGTGTCACTGAATGTACACGGAGTGAAAAGTTTGAACCACTCGGTGAACCACTCAATCACCACACTGTGGAATTTCCACTGTGTTAAAATTGGCTGTCACTCAGTGTACACCGAGTGAAAATTTGAAATCACTCAGTGAACCACTGAGTGACCACAGTGTGGAATTTCCACTGTGTTAAAAATGGCTATCACTGAGTGGGCACTGAGTGAAAATTCGGAATCACTCAGTGAAGCCACTGAGTGACCACACCGTGGAATATCCACTGTGTGATCACTAGGTGGAAAATCGTGTTCACGGTGTGACCACCGGGTGAACACAGAGTAAACACTGCGTCAACACTGTGTACACAGTGTGTACACACTGTGTAATTTTTGTAAGGGTTATGTCCACTTAATGCTTAAATAGAGCTAAAGTTTAAAAACTTCTAGGGCAGCGTCGGCCACGGTTGAAATCCAAATATTACCAGGGTTAAGTCACGTTGGCCTGAAAAACAGAGAAAAATCTTCTCGACGTTTCGAGCGAAGGCCCTTCGTCAGGAGAAATTAGTAAACAACTCACATGTGGTCACGCGTATTTATAGCAGAGCTACAATGGGAATCACGTGAACACATGTAAGCCAATAAAAACAAAGTAAACAAATAAATTAATATGTAATTTTAGCCTGTGTGCAGGTGCTGACCCAATTTGTGGGTCAGCTACCTGCAAATAGGCAAAGAAACAGGTTATAAATTACTATTTAAATCATCAGAAAAAGGTTAAGGAAAAGGTGTGGAATATGGTGGTGGAGTGAGCTAAATGAAAGAGAATCGCTCATTGAGGCCGTGAGGGTGAATGGTACCAAGTTTGTAAATGAGACGCATTTCTTGTTTACGACGAGTATCGTTACAACCTATAATGGGCTGAATGGCACAGATTTTCATGTTGGAAAAGGAGTGGTTGGCACTGTTGAAGTGCCTGGCAACAGGTTTGTTTTTCACATCGTTTTTGACATCACGAAGGTGTTCAACAAACTTGTCACCTAAACGTCTTCCAGTTTCTCCGATGTAAAGCATGGGACATTTACTGCAAGAAATACAGTAAATGAGGTTGGAGGAAGTGCAAGTGAAACTGTGGGTTATGTTGAACCTACATTTTGGAGCCGAAATTGAAATTGAGGAGTCTAAATATTTACAGGTGTTGCACCTACCGCGACAGCAAGAGCTGGTGCCAACATGTGATACCAAGGCTTGCTGCAGTGAGCTGTGAACAACGTTTTCCCGGATGTTTTTGCTATGCCGAAAAGATACTAGGGGTTTCTCAGAGAAAATGGAAGATGTTTCTGGGTCATTTTTAATGAGGTCGAAATTGCGGCTAATGATGTCCCTTACTTTGAAATTGAAGGGATGAAAAGTGAGAACTAGAGGTACTTTTTCATTAGAAATGGTAGCCAAAGGTTCGCTTAAGGTGTCTGAACGGGAAATGTTGGAGACCTTGTGTAAGGCAGTGTCTAAGAGGTGGGAAGGATAACCGCGATTAACAAAAAAGTTTCTCATTTCCAAACATTTGGCATTGAAATCGTCATCTTCACTGCAGAGGCGGCGAAGACGAAGAAATTGAGAGAAAGGAATGGAAGTTTTGGTGTGTTTAGGATGATGAGAGGAGAAGAGGAGGTAGCTATGAGAGTCAGTGGTCTTGTAAAAGACAGAAGTGCTCAGCTTATTACCATTAATGGAGATGAGAATATCTAAGAACGACACACTAGTCTCACTGATCTCCCATGTGAACTGGAGTGCTGGGTGGAAGTCATTAACATAGTTAATGAAGCAAACCAGGTCAGTGCGCGAACATGATCAGTGCCTAAGCAATCATCAATGAACCGACCATAGTAGTCAGGTAGGAAACCAGTGTATTGTTCAAAGATTTGTTTTTCCACATATCCAACAAATAAGTTGGCATAGTTAGGGCCCATTTTGGTACCCATGGCTACACCACTAACTTGTTGGTAATGCTCACCATCAAATGAAAAATTGTTGAGGGTGAGCACTAACTCGGCCAGGCGTAGCAAAGTAGTGGTCGATGGCTCCCGAGTTGTGCGTTGATCAAAGAAATATTTAAGTGCTTGAAGACCATCGTGATGCGGGATGACAGTGTAGAGTGATTTGACATCCATGGTGAAGATGAAATGATGTGAACCCTGAAAACTAATGTGGTCACAAATTTTCAGAGCATGTTTGGTGTCCTTGATGTAAGAAGGTAAATTCTTAACCAAGGGCGCCATGATGTGTTCACCGCCTCTGCAGTGAAGATGACGATTTCAATGCCAAATGTTTGGAAATGAGAAACTTTTTTGTTAATCGCGGTTATCCTTCCCACCTCTTAGACACTGCCTTACACAAGGTCTCCAACATTTCCCGTTCAGACACCTTAAGCGAACCTTTGGCTACCATTTCTAATGAAAAAGTACCTCTAGTTCTCACTTTTCATCCCTTCAATTTCAAAGTAAGGGACATCATTAGCCGCAATTTCGACCTCATTAAAAATGACCCAGAAACATCTTCCATTTTCTCTGAGAAACCCCTAGTATCTTTTCGGCATAGCAAAAACATCCGGGAAAACGTTGTTCACAGCTCACTGCAGCAAGCCTTGGTATCACATGTTGGCACCAGCTCTTGCTGTCGCGGTAGGTGCAACACCTGTAAATATTTAGACTCCTCAATTTCAATTTCGGCTCCAAAATGTAGGTTCAACATAACCCACAGTTTCACTTGCACTTCCTCCAACCTCATTTACTGTATTTCTTGCAGTAAATGTCCCATGCTTTACATCGGAGAAACTGGAAGACGTTTAGGTGACAGGTTTGTTGAACACCTTCGTGATGTCAAAAACGATGTGCAAAACAAACCTGTTGCCAGGCACTTCAACAGTGCCAACCACTCCTTTTCCAACATGAAAATCTGTGCCATTCAGCCCATTATAGGTTGTAACGATACTCGTCGTAAACAAGAAATGCGTCTCATTTACAAACTTGGTACCATTCACCCTCACGGCCTCAATGAGCGATTCTCCTTCATTTAGCTCACTCCACCACCATATTCCACACCTTTTCCTTAACCTTTTTCTGATGATTTAAATAGTAATTTATAACCTGTTTCTTTGCCTATTTGCAGGTAGCTGACCCACAAATTGGGTCAGCACCTGCACACAGGCTAAAATTACATATTAATTTATTTGTTTACTTTGTTTTTATTGGCTTACATGTGTTCACGTGATTCCCATTGTAGCTCTGCTATAAATACGCGTGACCACATGTGAGTTGTTTACTAATTTCTCCTGACGAAGGGCCTTCGCTCGAAACGTCGAGAAGATTTTTCTCTGTTTTTCAGGCCAACGTGACTTAACCCTGGTAATATTTAAAGTTTAAAAACATCTTTGTGTAACGAATATTTCAGTTGAAATTGCACTGAATATTATGCGAAGTTTGTGGTAAAGTGTGGTAAACTGAGCTTAATTTTAGCGGTCTCGTACACAGCAAAGTGCAATGATATCTTAGAAGTATATATGTGTTGTCAACTATTTGTAATGATAAAAGTATAAGGAGAAATGTTTGGGTATCGATTATTTTTGTTGAAATCGAGCTGAACTCCTCGATTCATTGTTTATTTATGTTCCTTGACATATGAGCTCTTTTATAACACGGGTGCCAATTGTAACGTGAGATGAATTCGAAGCCTTGGGTAATTATTCTATTGACAAGTTTTTAATGAATGCAACTGGTGAAAGAATTTTTCCCCCCTTGCTGCAAACAATTTGTTCTGTTCTTTTGGACATTAACTTAAGACAATTTCTTCCCGACTTTTCTCTTTATATCAGCATGAATGGTCAAATATTTTAATGATTTGCGCAAGTGCAGGGTATACATTATCCTTCATGATAGGTCCGCAATAAAGTAATCGGCAGATTTTAATTTTACGTGTAGGTTTTGTGTCAGAATTATAAATTCATCATGGAAATACAGAGAGCGTGCGCAGCTTTTAAACCGACAATAATTTTGAACCTGATTTCCGCGTGGTGACAGTTAATATTGGAACGTCATGGTGACGTCATGTAATCAACCTTTAAAATTATCGTTTGTTGTTAGCGATCAATATATGTGTTAAATGTATGTGAGATCACTTTGTGCAGTCGTGGGTAAAATATGCCGTTTCTCTGCAACGAAAAATGTACGGAGAATTATTAACGTAAATTCAGACAGTCTGAGAACAAATTGGACGCAAACGCAACAGATTTAATTCATAAAAATCCATTTTCTCTGATGGATTGACCATTAATGTTTTAAAATATGCTGAAGAAGAATATGTGGTTAGTTTATATGCATATTATATTGTCGAACGGGATAACAATAATTTTTTTGTAAGCATTTGAAGTTAAAGTTTTATGCGATGAGCAAGCGATTAATTACAGTTGTAGCCATTTAAAAGAAGTTGCGTATGCCTGCACGGCTCACAGGCATAATGACCTATGTGACAAAACAAGCAGAAGAAGCCACTCTAGTTAAGAAATTACCAAGTCATTTAGCAATAGATTAGTAGTTTGATAAAGGAACTCTCGTCCTATTGAATTTCTATAGAACCGTGGCGAAGTCGATTTGCTCATGTGCCGCTGGTTGCTCAATTACTTTGAATGATCATTTTTCGCGAAAGAACATAGTGGAATTAGTGTGGCAGCATAACAGGAATTATTCGTAAATAAAATTTAAGCGCCAGGAATAACATGGAATTTAGGCGGTTTCTGCAATCGATCGTATACGATTACGTTCAACCGGAGAAATGAGCCCGACATGTCTTGTTTTTTGAACAAATCTCCCAGGGGGTCTGTCGCAACATGGCACCTTGCTGCTTAGCATTCGCTATATTGGACAAATAAATAGTGTTATAGAATTATTTCGAGTGAAATGAACTGTTTATAGTAATTTCTTAGCTACATCGTTTTATATCAATTCAGTTTACCATATCAATTCTGTATTTTGCCACACTTTACCACACTTTACCACACTTTACCATGCTTATGTTAATAAATTAGATTATGATTCTTTTATATATGCAGATTGTGGTAAAGTATGGTAAAGTGTACTAAATTTTAGTGTAAGTATATGGTAAAGTGTGATCAAATGCAACAATTATGTCCACTTAATGCTTAAATAGAGCTAAAGTTTAAAAACATCTTTGTGTAACGAATATTTCAGTTGAAATTGCACTGAATATTATGCGAAGTTTGTGGTAAAGTGTGGTAAATTGAGCTTAATTTTAGCGGTCTCGTACACAGCAAAGTGCAATGATATCTTAGAAGTATATATGTGTTGTCAACTATTTGTAATGATAAAAGTATAAGGAGAAATGTTTGGGTATCGATTATTTTTGTTGAAATCGAGCTGAACTCCTCGATTCACTGTTTATTTATGTTCCTTGACATATGAGCTCTTTTATAACACGGGTGCCAATTGTAACTTGAGATGAATTCGAAGCCTTGGGTAATTATTCTATTGACAAGTTTTTAATGAATGCAACTGGTGAAAGAATTTTTCCCCCCTTGCTGCAAACAATTTGTTCTGTTCTTTTGGACATTAACTTAAGACAATTTCTTCCCGACTTTTCTCTTTATATCAGCATGAATGGTCAAATATTTTAATGATTTGCGCAAGTGCAGGGTATACATTATCCTTCATGATAGGTCTGCAATAAAGTTATCGGCAGATTTTAATTTTACGTGTAGGTTTTGTGTCAGAATTATAAATTCATCATGGAAATACAGAGAGCGTGCGCAGCTTTTAAACCGACAATAATTTTGAACCTGATTTCCGCGTAGTGACAGTTAACATTAGGACGTCATGGTGACGTCATGTAATTAACCTTTAAAATTATCGTTTGTTGTTAGCGATCAATATATGTGTTAAATGTATGTGAGATCACTTTGCGCAGTCGTGGGTAAAATATGCCGTTTCTCTGCAACGAAAAATGTACGGAGAATTATTAACGTAAATTCAGACAATCATTGACAAAATTAGTTGAAACGACTTGAGTGAATCATGCCATGTTAATTGCTAGGCCTCTTTTTTGCATGAATTGCTATCCCCCCCGTCCCCCCTTTTCAATTTTGATACTCTGAACATTTAAATGTAATGACAGGTAACTGAGTGCAAATTGCAAACGTTTTGAGGTCCACAACACTGAGGTGGGGGGAAGGGGGAACATGAAACCATTTCATGTTAGCTTTGTTTCAAGAATTATGTCAATGATTGTAGGTGGGTGCAATAAATCCTTGAAATTCAAAAAGCAAAGACATTTCGGCCATGTTAGAGGAAATTATAATTGCAGATGATCAAACTTTTTTGTCAAATTCATCCAATATGGCGGCAATGACGTGAGGTGCACACGACCAATAGGCATTTACAACGCAAGCCAAAGACGAGCTGTTGTAAATCCTAACAGTTTGAACGCAAATATGATATACGACGTACGAAATTCGCAATCTATTTGTTCAGATTTATCAACAACATTTAAAATATAAACCGCGTTTAAGTTGAGAAAATCGATCGTTTATGTAAATTAGGACGAATTTCTATGCTATTCTCAGTGGGATGCTTGGCTCACAATGCAATGGCGGAGGGGTTTTAAATTCATCTAGCATGCTTGGCCTATCGGGTGAATGGCAGTAATGCCCTGGGGACCTTCAGTTTGGTTAAATTTGGTCGAAAAGGGTGGTTTTTGGCCATTTCACCGTTTGCCACACTGCGGCCACTTCGACAGCAGACTTTGTGGTAGAACTTTCTGTGCCTCGTGTACCGCAGCTGAGCACTAATAATTTTTGGAGTCTCTAGCTATGGCTGCTCCACGCCAGCCAAATGAGGAACAACTGAGTGCTGTTTTGGCGTAGTTTGACGCCGCTCCGGTCGCCGCACGGGAAGAACGAAGCGGCACAACGTCCACAGCCAGAGCTTGTACAACCGCGTCCTGACATTCCTCCACAACCTCTACTGCCGGTTGCTCAGGTTAGTGGGTTTCAACCGTATCACCCAGTCGTGAAGGTCTTGTAATGTCTTTCTCTCTAGTCAATTGTATTGTGTTCGTCACGGCATGTGATTTTTCGCTCGGCCAGCGAGTCGCTGTGTTTTCACCTTGGTTTACTTTAACGTAGCCGAAATTCGCTTTAAAGGTCAACAGCCGCCCAACATTATTGTGTCGGTGACAGTACAGAACAACGAAACGCCAATGTGTAACTCTGTATTGGCGATAGTAAATCATAAGGCCACCGTTAATGGAGCAAAATGCATCCCATGATGTGTTTGGGCGATAGTCAATCATACGGCAACTGTGTTTGGGCGATAGTAAATCCGAATGCCACTGCGTTTTGGCGATAGTCAATCCGAATGCCACTGTGTTTGGGCGATAGTTCCTCCGAATGCCACCGTGTTTGGGCGATGGTAAATTGGAACGCCACTGTGTATGGACGATAGTAAATCAGAACGCCACTATGTATTGGCGATAGTAAATCAGAACGCCACTATTTATGGGCGCGGTAAATCAGAACGCCACTGTATGGGCGTAGTAAATCAGAACGCCACTGTGTATTGGCGATAGTAAATCAGAACGCCACTGTTTAACAAGTAGTCACCGAAGTCGAGGTGACTATCGGTGAATATTTACCGAGCCGCGAAGCGGCGAAGTAAATACACCGATAGTCACCGAGACTGAGGTGACTAATTGTTTTAGTATAATTTCAGAGTCGGGTGATAAATATTATTGCCCAGCAGATAACTTTTAAAAACACCATATCGAATAGGAATACATTGAGAAGATTGAAATACTTTAATAAAAAACTAACGTTTCGTCACTACACGAGTAACATCATCAGAGTGATATAGATTTACATAAATTCTCGGCTTAAATAACCTAGCTAGGCAATTACAAAAATAGAAATGAGGAAATAGAGAAAGGTGATAGGTGTAGCGTCGTGTCAGGAGATCAAAACAACGCTAACGGAAAGGAACTGATGTTGGCATTAAGTGAAGGATTTGTTTTAGATATTAATAAACTCTCTTTAAGGAGGACCTCGAACTGCGAGTTACCGGTGGAGAGGATGGAAAAATCTTCAAAGGAAATCGGATGTCTGGTTTTTTTCGTATGTGTTAAGACACTGGATGATTGGGAAGGAAAAGGAATCTCATTACCTGTGTAGGCCGAAATGCCCATATGCTCGCAGACCCTGGTGTGTAAAGGACGGCATGTTTTACCGATATACAAAGCGGAACAGCTTTGACACGTAAATTTATAAACAACGTTGGATCTTAGGCGCATAGGAATCCGGTCTTTAAAGCGAAAGAAACTTGAGATTCGGCAGACTGGTCGAAATACTATTCGAAGGCTAATGTGAGGATATGAAGATGACAATAATTTTAAAAGTTGTTGGCGGATTTGTAGGCCATGATTACCAGTGAATGGTAAAATAAGTGAAAACTGCAACTTAGGTGCAGTGGGTGGTTTGCCTGGCGGATCAAAAATCTTATTCAAGCAAATGCGAAAACACTGTTCTAAAAACCGTTCAGGGTAGCTGTTATGAAGTAACAAATTCTTAAATTTTGAGAGTTCTTCTTGAAAAATTATATAGGAGAAACATATGTTGAAGTAGCGAAATAAAAGGGTGTAGATGAGACCTCTTTTGTAAATAATAGGTAAAAAACTTTCGAAATTGGTAAAAAGTCCGGTAAATGTTGGTTTTCGGTAAACGGAAGTGATAAAGGAGTTATCAGACCTACGGACTGTTATGTCGAGAAAGGATAATGTTTTATCAGTTTCAATTTCGCATGTAAATTTAATGTTAGGGTGTTGTGCATTCAAATAGTTAAGAAAACGTTCAATGTGATTACGAGATTTAAATAAAATAAACGAATCGTCGACATAACGTCTATAAAAAACCGGTTTATGTTCTTTAGGACAATTATCTAGCCATCTCTTTTCATGATGTGAAAGGAATATGTTGGCGAAAAGCGGACCGAGTGGGGAACCCATAGCTACTCCGTCAATTTGTTGGTAGAATTTCCCATTAAACAAAAAATGACAATTTTTTACGGCTAAATTTAAAAGCTCTTCAAATTGTTTGCGCGAGAAACCCTGGTGCAAATGGTTGGTATGAAACAATTGGTCTAAAATAATTTGTATTGTTTCATCGAGAGGGATGTTGGTGAACAAAGATTTGACATCAAAACTGGCCATAATTAATTGATCGCTATTCAAATTTAAAGAAATTTGAATAATTTCAGAGGTCGATAAAAAACCAATAACGTTGAAACAAAAACTTTTAAACAACTGCTTTCATTTTAACAGTGGTGATTCTGTTTATTCACAGACGATGTTAGCAAGCCACAGTCTTTGTCAGTAAATAATTTCAAAAAAAGAGTAAACAACATCCTACTTTGGAATTGAACTTGTACATACATTCAAATATATGCTAAAAAGACTTTTATTCTGGTGTTTTGGCTTCTGTGATACAGACTTTTTGCACTTAATTCATGTTTATTATGTTCTTCACTCATGACGAAGTTTTCGAAAACATCGCTACGACCAAAACCTAACCAAAACTTGCTAGAAAATACGAAGAATTATAGAAAATATACTTGCTTACCTTTACAAAGTTTTGTTTTTACGATATTTGATATGTACAACATCTCAGTGATAAATATTTTCAGTATTATGCTCTTTTGTTTGTTTCAAAAACTACAGACACCATTTTGAAAAAAAATCAACAGTTCAATGAATCGACAAATTCTAAAATCTCATACTTCAAAATGACAACTCCAAGGGGGAGACTGAAACGAGTAAAGTCAGTGCAGTGTTGAATAAGTACCAGTCTCTTTTCCAAAACTACTTTTGAAGAACAATTTCTTGTGATGCAATAGTCACCGCGCTAGGCGGTGACTATCACCTCAGATTCACCGCTGAGCGGACCAATCAGAAAGCTGGAAAGCCTCTTTTCCACTATATGAAATTATACCAAAGGGGCGATAGTAAATCAGAACGCCACTGTAGGGGCGATAGTAAATGAGAACGCCACTGTGCATGGGCGATAGTAAATCAGAACGCCACTGTGTATGGGCGATAGTAAATCAGAACGCCACTATAGGGGCGATAGTAAATCAGAACGCCACTGTGTATGGGCGATAGTAAATCAGAACGCCACTGTGTAGGGGCGATAGTAAATCAGAACGTCACTGTGTTTGGGCGATAGTAAATCAGAACGCCACTGTGTATGGGCGATAGTAAATCCAACGCCACTGTGTTTGGGCGATAGTGATTAGTGAGTTATAAGGCCACTGTGCTTGGGCGATAGTACATATTCAGAATACCACTGTCTATGCCTATGGGCGATATTCAAACAGCGCGCCACTGTGTATGGGCGATGGCGTAAATCATGATCATGATGCCACTGTCTATGAGCGACATGACATCACAAGCATGCCACTGTGTTTGGGCGATCGTAAATCAGAATGCCACTGTGTATGGGCTATCGTAACACAGAATGCCACTATGTTCGAGCCATAGTAACTCAGAATGTAACTGTGTAAGGCCCATCGTAGAACAGATTGCCACGGTGTATATGCACTGGCGATGGTAAATCAGAATGAGATTACTACGGAACCAATCCCGCAAATTTTCGTTCCATTGGGATGGATTTGGATGGGAATTCCGTAATACTACCCTTGATCACACTCATTACCGCTTGTGTTATTTGTTCGTGGTCTGCCAGCAGGTTATATTAACAGAGTTTTGCACGGATTTTCATTAAAGTTATTGGAAATGTTGCCCATATAGATTATGGACCGATGAATTAAATTTGGGTTGCATTTCGATGAAAATTGGACGAGCATTGGATCAAATTATTTCAAGTTCTCGGTGTCGGCGGAGCATTACTCATTCATGAAATGATTGATTTATCTTATATGCACACTTTAATATTCAGTCAAGCTCCGCGTTTAATATACAAAGACCTACCAGTTTCATTGTTTTCTTGTTTATGCATTGGGGTCTGACGCGCAAGCACTTACCATTCCATGCATAAGCAGGGGGAGGCACGTCACCACGTCCATTTCCGATGCCAGGGTCTCGGAGGCTATCCCTATATTTTTCACGACTCTTCTTGCCAATTTTGCGATAGTCAGAGCGTAACATGTTGACTTTCGGTCGCATTGGTTTGGCTTAGGCTCTTGGGTTTTATTCATACCGGTGCTTGTCGCGGGAGTGATGTGTGTTTGCAGATGGGATTCGTTCGGAGGGTAGTATTCCCTTCGCATGCGTTGGTTTTCGAGTTCCCCACTTCTGCAATCGCCGCTGGGTATATTTGATCTGAGAGGGGTATTCTTAGCACACCCTATACTCTGTCTACGACGGGGTTCTAGGATCAGTCTACCTGGTGGGGAGCGCGCTGTGGTCCAGCCCTTTTGTTACCCCGATTCTCCTGTCTTTATGTGGTCTACCACCAGGTAGACTGGTCTCCGGTTTTCTTCTCGCGACAGGTTGAGGGCCGATATTCCTATTGGAACATTCGCGGTTTTCACTTTCCCCGATTTCCCATCGGTTTCCTTTCTGAGTATTGGAGAAGAGAAATTTAATAAAGGCTTTGTTCGTTGAGTGCTGTGTTGTTTTGGGGGGAGTACGGCTTAGGAAAATATTCTGAGTCCCAATCTCAATCCCCCTCCGCCTGTCATTGTGTCAAGGGCAGACCACTGTGAATATATTGCTATTCTCAGTGGGATGCTCGGCTCACAATGCAATGGCGGAGGGGTTTTAAATTCATCTAGCATGCTTGGCCTATCGGGTGAATGGTAGTAATGCCCTGGGGACCTTCAGTTTGGTTAAATTTGGTCGAAAAGGGTGGCTTTGGGCCATTTCACCGTTTGCCACACTGCAGCCACTTCGACAACAGACTTTGGGGTAGAACCTAAAACGAGCTAAAACTAGGCGAAAATAGTTTAACAAATCCAAAAGATATTGCAGAGGGCATTAATGATTATTTTTCAAATATTGGCCCTGATTTAGCAAGAAATATTGATACTTCAAATTTCAACTTTGAAAGATATGTTAAGAATGCTAAATCAGAATTCACTGCATTCCAGCCGGTTACCGTCAGTAATGTCTACCATCTCTTGCATGGTCTTTCTAGCAATAAAGCCACTGGCGTTGATAAAATTTCTTGTAAAATTATTAAAATAGCTGCACCTGCAATTTCTGCAAATTTTTAATCAGGCTGTTGTTCTATCCTCTTTCCCTGATGAATGGAAAATGGCTGGAGTAATACCTCTCTATAAAAATGGCCAACGAAATGTGCCAGGAAACTATAGACCAATTCCAGTTTTGCCAGCTATTAGAAAAATTATGGAACGAATTCTATATGATCAACTGTACAGAGGCGTAGGAACGGATTCAAAGTTGGGGGGGCTGAAGTCGACATGCAGATAATCAGTGACCGCATTTTTAGCGGGGTTCGGGGGTGCTCTCCCGGAAAAATTTTGAAATCTAGAACCTCGGAAACACAATTTGCAGCAATTTGAGGAAACTTTTTCATCTAATTCTACAGCAAGTATAGTTCAAATTTTAACATAAAAACGAAGAAATTATTAAACCCAACATACTTTAAAGCCTCGACAGACGACACTTCACAAAACTGAACACTTTTTATGGATTGCATGCATTGAAGTCGCTTTAATAATATTTTAATAATTGTGTTTAAACACCTACACAATAGCTTCCGTAGAATTAACTTTTTACTTATCCAAATTTGAACTTCTCAGTAATTCTCAGTTGGGTTTTCGAAAATTTCACTCTACGGCTACAGCATTAATGATTGGACTGTACTAATGACTGGTATATGAATTTAGACAGGAAAATGTTTAACCTAGTAGTCTTAATTGACTTGAAAAAAGCATTTGATACAGTTGATTATCAAATTCTATTAAAAAAGTTGGAACTTTATGGAGTAAAAGGACAAGCTCTAACTTTTCTTAAATCTTATCTCACAAATCGAAGTCAGAAATGCCAAATAAAAGGATGTTTTTCATCAGAGAAATTGATCAAATGTGGTGTACCATAAGGCTCTATTCTAGGGCCACTATTCTTTCTATTATATATTAATGATTTACCTCAATGTCTAAACAAAACAAAACCTCGGTTGTTTGCTGATGACACAAATCTAACAGTTTCTGGAGATTCTATAACTCATCTTGAAGCTGCAGTGAATTCTGATATGGAAAACCTTAGAAAATGGTTAATCGCCAATAAACTTAGCCTAAATGTAGCTAAGACTGAATTTATGTTAATTGGTTCGAAGCCAATGATAAAAAGTATTTCAACTTCGCAACCAAATGTTAAAATTGAAAACAAACCGATTAAACAAGTTTATGAATGCAAAATTCTTGGAGTGACAGTTGACCAGCATTTATCTTGGAAAAGTAATACTGAAAATATTTGCAAGAAAATAACAGCAGGAATCTCGGCTCTTCGACGTTTAAAAGAATTTGCTGATAAGCAAACTCTTCTTTCTGTATATAATGCTATTGTTCGCCCATACTTCGATTACTGTTGTGAAGTATGGGATGTGTTCGGTGAAACACAATCAAAACGACTCCAAAAACTCCAAAAAAGAGCTGCTCGAATTATCATGAATATGAGCAATGATATAGATCATTCTGTTGCTTTACAAGCATTAGGCTGGGTGCCACTTAAAACGGAAAGAGAAAAAGCTAAAGCAAAAATGATGTACAAAATATAAAATAAAATGGGTCCTGAGTCACTCACTAATCTTTTCACATACAAAGGTGAGATGACAACCTATAACCTTCGAAACATTTCAAGTAGTCTTTGTTTACCACAACCGCGTTCTAATAGTATGAAAAATAGTTTCATGTATGACGGAGCATACCTTTGGAATTCTTTTCCAAAAGAAATTAGGGAGAGCAAATCCCTTTCTTCCTTTCGAAATAAAATCGCTACTCACATTGACAGTAAATGTAAATAGATGTACCTGTAAATAGATTTCTACTAGCTGGTTACCTAATTTCCTTAACTATCAATTTATTTAATACTATATCTCATATTTTGTAAATAATTTTAAATACTGCTCTTCTTATGCACACGCCCCTCGTGGAAATCGGCTTCGGTTGACGGGGTCAGCGTGTTTAAATAAAGTTTCCTACCTACCTACCTACCTACAATCTTGGACAAAACTGTTGTAACACCCCCGCCCCCCAAATCAATGTTGTCACATTCTTGCGTCCCACCGTGAGTCTTTGCGCAAGTTTTCAAATGACAACATTGAATTGGGGGGAAGGGGGCTGAGTGTTACAACTACTTTTGTCCAAGATTGTCTAATGGCTAATTTTGTTATTTTTTATGATATAACTATATATCTTTTAATTTGGGAAGTTATAGAGACGAAATATAATATTTATGCAAATTTTTTATTTTTGTTTATAAAATGGCCAAATTACGGGGTATTGTATTTGTCGGCGTATTACTCGGCCCAGTCTCCCTTGTTGGATATTTTTTTCAAGATGATTTGAATAAATTTTAAAAAGGAATAAACATTTGTTTTCAAATTGTGGGTGGATTGGGGGTGGGGGGATATGGGGTGGGTGTATATGGGGTGGGTGAAGGCTAAATATTATCAATAAATATGTAATAGCTTAGGTAAGCCTTTATTCTCCTTTTTTATTTGTCGAAAAATAATATTATATACATTTTAAAAGGATTGTTGGTTTTTATTTGACATGTTATCCAGTACTAATTCGGCAAAACAGTGTGCACACGGCAAAATTTCAACTTGGTTTTCTTTTGGGATTTGCGTTGAAAATTCGAAATATACCCAACGTGTGTTCATCATGTCGGTTTCTCTTTGATCGATAGATCCACCACGTACATAAATCAGCGGGTACTTAGAGGTTGCAAATATAGGGCAGTCCCCAGACAAACGCAAATCTTGCCTAAAGTGCGTTTTAGGCGCTGAGATACTTATTGTTTCCCCTTCGAGCATTAGGAGCAGTTCATTCCACCGAATAAGTTCTTTGCTCCAGCGAAAATCGTTTAGAAAAACAACTTCAGCTTGTTCAACGCCAAGCCAGGCATATGTTCCTGTTGCGGGATTGGTGAAGCATTTGTAAATATCATTAAGAGGCTTCAGCAGGAATGACTGCTCGCCGCGACAATGACAATTCTTCTTCTTCTTCTTCTTCTTCTTCTTCTTCTTCTTCTTCTTCTTCTTCTTCTTCTTCTTCTTCTTCTTCTTCTTCTTCTTCTTCTTCTTCTTCTTCTTCTTCTTCTTCTTCTTCTTCTTCTTCTTCTTCTTCTACTTCTTCTACTTCTTCTTCTTCTTCTTCTTCTTCTTCTTCTTCTTCTTCTTCTTCTTCTTCACACGACGATTGGTATTGCGAAAGAAACTCCATCTTTGACGTTCTCTCAATTAACTGTCCAGTTTAACCACAATGATTTGAATTTATATAGAAAAATGGTAATCACTTTTGTCTGTATATTTCAATATGTAAACTGGTAATCGGTAGAATCAATTCGGGGTAATTAATTTGATAAGATATAGATTTTACACAAAAGACTACCTCCTTGTTAATACTACGGATGACTTGTTATTGCACTCTTGGGGAAGGGTGAGATTGTATCGGGGCTTAAAATATTCACAATGCTATTAAAGGTAAATGTAGTCAAAAGTCATAGTAGGGATGCCTCACGTTAAATAACGAAAATAAAAGCTGGTAATACTACCAATGTTAGGTTGAAGCAATCTCAAAAAGTGATAAAAGTACTGACGAAATAAAGCGTTTAAATTACATTCAAATCATCGGAATTATTCCCTATATACAACGATCTACCACGGTCTACCAAATATTTAATAGAAAACTGAATACATATTAATTTGTTATAAACTAGTGGTAGACCGTGGTAGACCGTGGTAGACCGTTGGTAGACCGTTGGTAGATAGTGCAGATTATATTAATTATTGTGTATACGTCAGTATTAAGTTTATTTTTGACTAAATGAAAAAGATTTTCAATAGGATTAATGTCTGGTGACCGCGGCGGTATTTTAAAACATGTATATCCTAGTTCAGTAAATACAGCTTTTGCATGTCCACTGTTCTGACTTGGGTCTCCATCTTGCAAGAACACATTCGTTTCTTTGCCCGAGCGAATAAATGTTGCTGCAAAGTTGTCCGTAACGAAGTCGGCAAACATTGGTCCGTCAAGATGTTGGTATGGTTTTGCGAGTATCACTCCTCTTGCAAATGATATAGCGACAAAGACTTTTACCCGACGGCCACCACTTAGACACGTCGAACCCTTTGCGGTACAGGCATAATCAAGTCCTTCGCAACGCTTTCTCCAAATGCGACCTCGAGGGGCTAGGGCTTGGTCAGCAGGCCGAGTTTTGTGAATAAATGAAACACCATCAAAATAGAAAGCAATTCCATCCATCCAGAAAAAGTCACCTGGGTGCTCTCTTCTTATCATTTGCACAAATCGCAAGCGTTTACTGTGGTCTTTTACAGTCATCAAACCCTTCTTCCTTGCTTGTAGCCATTGGAATTCACTTTTGTTGAGTGCACGTCACACCGTTCGGTTGCTGATTGTAGATGGTATATCTGCTTCAAGTGCAATCTTCTTTGAAGAAAAATGGCCCCCTTCACTATGTCGAATGTTTTTTAATGTTCTAATAAGGTTTCTGTTCATGCGGTTTGTAATTTTTTGTGGTCTTCCTGAACGGCGAGTAGGTTTACGATCAGGATTCTTGAAATTGTTTCCAATTCTTGAAACAGTTGCATTGGAAACTCCGCATTTCCGAGCGATACTCCTTGTGCTCATCTTCATTTCTTTGAGAAGCATGTAAATATACGCTCTCTTGTTGGGACACAGACGTCTCAAAAAAACCATGACAAAGCAAAAACAGAACTTAAATTCTGATAAAACAGCTAGCGCAAATATATTTTTGAAAAAATGAGACGGCTATTCCATTGTGACGTCAGTTTATTAGAGTAAACTCGATGAACGCTGACCAGAAAGTATAATAAAGAGGAGCCTGCGCCAAGAAAACCCGTGCGGCATTGACTCTATTCGTGTTTAAATGCAAATTATTGATCTTTCTACTCAAGGAAAATAGCTTAAACTTTGTAGTGTATTTATTCACATTATTTTATGTATATAAAACAGGTTTTAACGCTAATTTATGTAAATAGAAAAAAAAACAGTCGGAGACAATCTTGGACAAAACTGTTGTAACACCCCCGCCCCCCAAATCAATGTTGTCACATTCTTGCTTCCCACCGTGAGTCTTTGCGCAAGTTTTCAAATGACAACATTGAATTGGGGGGAAGGGGGCTGAGTGTTACAACTACTTTTGTCCAAGATTGTACCTACCTACCTACCTACCTAACTAACTACTTACCTACCTACGTACCTACCTACCTACAATCTTGGACAATAATGTTGTAACACCCCCTCCCCCCGATTCAATGTTGACCGAAATGAAACAATGTTGGAATGGAGTTTCATATAACAACATTGAATCGGGGGAGGGGTTGACTGTTACAACTATTATTGTCCAAGATTGTCTAAGACCCAATTTTCCTAATTTTGATAAAACAACAATTTTTTTTTTTATGTTACGGTAGTGATACAGCATTAAAAGATTAGTTTGCATCAAATTTTCAATCTCGAGTATTAAATACCCTCCGTAGTTTGGACATCCAAATTATAAATAACATAATCTCTTCCATGGGCAAAAGAATAACAAATATTAAGGAAAGGAAAGGCCAGAGATTGAAGTATTGACATGTGGAGTAACACTAAGACGATTGGACATTAAACTATATCTTAAAATTATGTCGGTATTCATTGTGTTTTTATAATTTATATAATAAATAGTTATCTGAACCATCCACCAACGGTCTACCACGGTTACCACGGTCTACCACTACAATATAACAAAATTAATATACATGTAAATCCCTTTGAAACCCATGGTAGACCGTGGTAGACCGTTGCAAAGGCGGTATATAGTTGCGCAGGGGAAATTAAACCGACTGCTTATGAATAAATGTGGCTTTACTAGCATTCTATAAAAGAGGCTTAAGCTTTACACTTATTTTTTGAATGATTTCAACCTCTTCCAGATTTCGATTCGTCTAAAACGCGTGCGGCAATACGATAATTTCTCAAATTTCAACGACAAGGTAGCGGCGGGTCTCCTTAGATTTTGAAGCTATTATAATCTTAATATAAAAATAATTATATTCCCACTAACAATTCATGGATAGTATTAGCTGGGGAAATAATTTTTAAACTTAAATAAAACGTTCTATTATGAAATGAAATACACCGTACGTGCTTATTTTTCCCCAATCATCATAATGTCAGATATAGATTCAGTTAAAGCGGGCTCGGTTGATTGATATCAATCACCCAACGGCTGAAATATGAGCGTCATATCTAAACAATAGTAATATTATTAATACATCTCTCTTTCAACAGTTATCCTATCCAAGTTACCAACTCTCACACTTTCTCTCGCAATACTTGTGACGTAGATATTATTGAGTGACAAAGAAAGGGCTTCAGGCAGAGAAATATGGCGGAGAAGCGTGCGTAGTAGAGCGCAATCTCTACATTTTTAAATGCAAATATCTTTCTACTAATTGCACGAAACAGTCTCAAACTTCACCATTCTTTACTGACTTTAATTTACAAATAGAAATCATATTTTAGCTGTATTTTATACAATATTAAGAAAAATCAGTCCAGGACTGTCTAAGACCCAATTTTCCTAATTTTGATAAAACAACTATTTTTTTTATGTTACGGTAGTGATACAGCATTAAAAGATTAGTTTGCATCAAATTTTAATATCGAGTATTAAATACCCTCCGTAGTTTGGACATCCAAATTATAAATAACATAATCTCTTCCATGGGCAAAAGAATAACAAATATTAAGGAAAGGAAAGGCCAGAGATTGAAGTATTGACATGTGGAGTAACACTAAGACGATTGGACATTAAACTATATCTTAAAATTATGTCGGTATTCATTGTGTTTTTATAATTTATATAATAAATAGTTATCTGAACCATCCACCAACGGTCTACCACGGTTACCACGGTCTACCACTACAATATAACAAAATTAATATACATGTAAATCCCTTTGAAACCCATGGTAGACCGTGGTAGACCGTTGCAAAGGCGGTATATAGTTGCGAAGGGGAAATTAAACCGACTGCTTATGAATAAATGTGGAATACAAATGAATAGAAATCATATTTTAGCTGTATTTTATACAATATTAAGAAAAATCAGTCCAGGGAAATCTTGGACAATAATGTTGTAACACCCCCTCCCGCGATTCAATGTTGACCGAAATGAAACAATGTTGGAATGGAGTTTCATATAACAACATTGAATCGGAGGGAGGGGTTGACTGTTACAACTATTATTGTCCAAGATTGTACCTACCTACCTACCTACCTACCTACCTACCTACCTACCTACCTACCTACCTACCTACCTACCTACCTACCTACCTACCCACATACCTACCTACCTACCTACCTGCCTACCTACCTACCTACCTACCTACCTACCTACCTACCTACCTACCTACCTACCTACCTACCTACCTACCTACCTACCCACCAACCTACCTACCTACCTACCCACATACCTACCTACCTACCTACCTACCTACCTACCTACCTACCTACCTACCTACCTACATACCTATCTATCTATCTATCTATCTATCTATCTATCTATCTATCTATCTATCTATCTATCTATCTATCTATCTATCTATCTAACCGTCCCACCCACCTCCCTCAGCTGCGCTTCACGCATTCGGCCCTCGCGGCTCCCGCCGTCTCTGTACCTAATTCGGAAAATATTCTAAGTCCCAATCTCAATACCCCTCCGCCTGGCATGGTGTCAAGGGCAGACCACTGTGAATATATTACTGTTCTCAGTGGGATGCTCGGCTCACAATGCAATGGCGGAGGGGTTTTAAATTCATCTAGCATGCTTGGCCTATCGGGTGAATGGTAGTAATGCCCTGGGGACCTTCAGTTTGGTTAAATTTGGTCGAAAAGGGTGTTTTTTTCCCATTTCACCGTTTGCCACACTGCGGCCACTTCGACAACAGACTTTGCGGTAGAACCGTCCCACCCACCTCCCCTCAGCTGCGGTTCACGCACTCGGCCCTCCCAGCTCCCGCCGTCTCTGTACCTAAGGCGGAAAATATTCTAAGTCCCAATCTCAATCCCCCTCCGCCTGGCATTGTGTCAAGGGAAGACCACTGTGAATGTATTACGATTTACAACATCTGATTAAACATTAATCCCCGAGCCCGGGCGGAGGGCCGAAGGCCCGGAGCCCGGTGAGGGTGCTAATCTCGGCATACGTGGACACCACGCGAATTACATGCGAGATGAAAACCTGAAAGTAATTCTGAAACCTGTTTATATATATATATATATATCTATATATATGTTATCAAATCCACAACTTGCGCAGCTCGGATAGCGGGGTACTGGTAACAAGAGATCAACTGTAATTATGTCAGAATTAAATATTTGAAATGACGTAAGCAAATATATAAACAGTTGGATTGCGAAAGCATTTTGACAACGACTTTTCGTCGGGTTTTGTTTTTTTTACGAAAGAAAAAAGAAAAAGAAAGAGAACCTTTGCAGATAAATATACAAAATATACATTTATCTGTACATACAATGGAAAATGAAGTCAGAGAGAAACGGCAACAGCGGAGCCGACTTGAAACCGCTGAAAAACGAGCAGAAAGACAACGAAAAGACAGAGAGCGAAAGCGAGAAAAACGGCTGAAGGAAACCGCAGAGGAGAGAGAAATTCGTTTGGCAAAGGCAAGAGAAGCTTACAAACAACGGTCAGAAAAAGATAGAGGTAAGCGAAATGAACATGTAAGAAATTATATCAGGGAAAGGAGACAGCGAGAAAACAGAGGAGAGAGAGAGAGTAGATTAGAGGGCTTAAGACGAGCCTCTACTCAACGAAGAGAACTAGAGACGCCTGAACAACGAGCAACACGACTGGAGATTCTTAGGCAAAATGAAGCGGTTAGAATACAGATGGAGACCCCTGAACAACGGGAAGAACGGCTGGAAGTTGACAGGCGAAGTGTAGCGGCAAGAATCGTCTTAGAGACCCCTGAACAACGAGTAGGGCGATTGCTCACCCTTAGACAAAATACAGCTGCTCAAATTGATTCAGAAACGCCTGAAGAACGAGCAGGGCGACTACAGACTCTCAGACAAAATACAGCTGCTCGCATTGATTCAGAAACGCCTGAAGAACGAGCAGGGCGATTGCTCATCCTTAGACAAAATACAGCTGCTCGCATTGATTCAGAAACGCCTGAAGAACGAGCAGGGCGATTGCACATCCTTAGACAAAATACAGCTGCTCAAATTGATTCAGAAACGCCAGAAGAACGAGCAAGAAGACTCGAGCATGTCAGAGAAAATACTGCAGAGAGAAGAGCCCAAAATGTCTCTCTACAACAGGCACAAGTTGATAGTCGAAAAGAGTATCTTCACGAAAGGGGGTGGCAAAATGTCGAGAGTCCTTTACACGAGCAACAATGGGCTAAAAATGAAATGCAGAGATTTCACACAACCCAAGAAGTGTTGGAGCACAGACAGTGCACTGTTTGTAAAGAAGCCTGGCCAACCAAGCAGAATTTGGCAGTGGAAAACTACCTGTGCAATCGGTGTAAGAGAGATAAGAAATCCCCCAAAGTGTACAGTATGTTGAATGACATGGATCCAGGTATTGTACCACAGCAGCTAGAGGGGTTAACCCAGGTAGAGGAAATGTTAATTGCCAGGGTCTGTCCCATTATGAGTGTATACAGGAAACATGGTGGGCAGAGAGGGTACAAGGGGCATGTACTAAACTTACCCCAAGATATCCAGAGTTTCTTATCTAGGTTGCCATGTCATGTAGCAGATTTACCTGTTTTGGTAATAAGAAGACATGGAGTAGATAACACACATCGAGATTTCACTGTTCGTCGACACAGAGTTCTCGAGGCTGTGTTATGGCTAAAGACCAACAATCCCTACTTCAAAGATGTAGAGATTGATCGAGAGGTAATACAGAGCTTGCCTGAAAATGGTATTCCAGATGACCTCAGGTATGTTGTTGAACCAGATGTACAGGTAACAGCTCCTGAACATGAAAATGAAGGCCCACCACAGGAGCCAGTAGGTACTGACAACAGTGTTGAAGAATCTCTTGTAGGTTGTGGGAGCAGCTCATTCATTCCTCACCGACAAAGGCAGAGGAAGGAAGCTGATGCAATTAGAGAGACAGTGAATGAGAAGGATCCACTAGACTGGCCATCTACAGAAGGTAATGTAGTGAATGAGTTTAAGACAGATGGTCTAGCGACAATGGCTTTTCCCACATTGTTTCCATTTGGGAAAGGTGATCCAACCACACGGGCCAGGCAACATGGTGTCACTTTGACTGAGGCATTTAAGCACCTGGAAAAATTTGCTGAAGTGTTGCCAAATGGTGAGTATAGATGGAGGTTTGCTTCACACCCACGTTTTCCATACTGGGCACTAGACATGAAGCAAAGGCATCAACTATTGTCACAAGCAAATATTTACTTGCGTCAACATCCAGCTGATGCCAACTTGACCATGGAAGAGCTAAAAGAGATGGTCAATTTGATGAGTGGTAAGCAAATGGTGAATCGATTGCAGCGTTATGTGTCCAAGGTGCAAGGTACAAATCAGTACTGGTATCAACGCTTGCAAGAATTGCTAGCACTAATAGAGCAGAAAGGTTGTCCAACTTTCTTTTTTACATTTAGTGCTGCTGATAGTTACTGGCCAGATCTGCAAAGACTACTGCAGACAGGGGAAGATGCTACAAGGTCACAACGAGCACAAGCTGTGATTGACAAGCCCCATTTGACTGACTGGTATTTCAAGCAGCGTCTGGATGACTTTATCAGACATTGGTTGAATGGTGTTTTGGATGCAGAGTGGCATTGGTTCCGCTACGAATATCAGGCCAGGGGAAGTATTCATGCCCATGGGTGTGCCCGGTTAAACAATGCCCCTGATATTCCATTGTTACGAGCTCAAGCTGCCCAGGGGTGGGGTTTCAGCCAAGCTGATACCACAATGTCAATGGAAGATTTTGATTTCTTTTACCAGGAAGATATTGACCGTGGAAAAGAAGCTGAGAGGCAGTTAGTGAAGTGAGTAACATAATATTTAATATTTACAATTGTATTGTTTAAATTGGCTTAATTTGGACAATTCTTGTGACTTAAGAGCTAACAGACTGACAACAGACATTTTCTTATTTTTTTAAAAATTATAGTATTTAACTTCTTTTTACTTCAATTATTATTACCTTGAAGATACGTTGACTGGCTAGTGACAACCGTCAATGAGGAATTACCAGGTGAACAATGGCAAATTCCTGAGCCACATCCATCAGCTGTCAAACCGAGTGCAGTTCACAACAGAGATGATGACTACCACAGATTGGTGAATACTGTGGAGAGGCATACAAGATGCAGCCCAGCCTACTGCTTGAAGCAGAAAGGTTATGATGTTCCTGCAGAATGCAGATTTGGTTTCCCAAAGGCATTGGAGGAGGAAACAAAACTGTGTTATGAGAAGTTGCCACATGACAAGGTGAGTACAGAGTTGGTGACAAAAAGAAATGACCCTAGATTAAATTCACATAATAGGGTCATGCTTGAGAATTGGAGAGCTAATGTTGATTTGCAGGTAATAGTTGATCAGAATGCTTGTGCTAGATATATGGCCAAGTATGCTGCAAAAGGAGAGCCACGGTCAAAGCAAGCATCAGAAATTTTGCAATCATGTGTGTCTAGATTACACAATGATGATCAGGTATCATCAGCGATCAAAAAGGCAATGATCCAAGTTGTTGGAGATCGCGACATGGCAGCACAGGAGACTGCACATATGCTGCTGAGCTTGCCTTTGGTAGGATGTAGTTATAACTTTGTTACTGTGTCTTTAGATAACAGTAGGAGAGTTGTCATGGACACCGAGGACCAAAGTGAAGAGGTCTTGCAAAAATCCACAATTAAAGATTATGGTAAGCGTTCAACTGAGAATAGCAGGTATCATGGCCTATCTCAGTTGAATTTGATGCAGTATGTGTCACAGTGCACAAGAATCAGATCTGAAATAAGAAAGCGACCATTACCATATATTGTAAGGACCTTTCCAAAGGTGTCAACAAATCCCCCATGGGCCTGATTTTGGCAGATATTGCAAATTTCAGTTGATCAAGTTCAAACCCTGGGAGGGTGAACCATCAAATGCATGGGACAATAACGATGAGAATGATGAAATGTTCATCAACACCTATTACATGTTTCTTGAAACTGATTTTGCTTCAGAGAATGTTTTAGGTCATGAGGAAGAGCGGGACAGGGTTTTCAAACACATGTCAGGTGAAGGAAATGATGAGGATAGTAATGATCATGATAACACAGGCAACAATAATGATGACGAATATAATAATGATCCAGAAAATCAACTCGAAGACTGGATGCTGTTATGCAGATTGAACCAACGGTATGAGGAGTTGGGTGATCAGCTGTTGGGGACTGGGAATGACTGGTATGCAGCTGCACGAACAGTTCCAGTGGAGATGCTCAGAGAATGCCCTGAGTGGATCTACCAGCAGAGAAAAGATGCAGAAGAACGAGGGCAACGACACAATGTACAAGTGAGCAATGAAGTTCCCATTGATCCATCAACCCTGAATGAGAAGCAACGACTTGCATATGATATTCTTATATCTCATATGCAAAATGGTGAGAAACCTGACCCAGTCAACATGATTGTATGTGGTACTGCAGGAACAGGTAAGACGTACCTAATTACTGCTTTAAAACAGGTTTTGGGTGACAGTTGTATAATAACTGCAACGACAGGTATTGCAGCATTTAGTATTAATGGCCAGACATTACACTCTGCTGCACAACTTCCTATACGTGAGTATAAAGACCTACAGGGTGAGTCGTTGCAGCGCCTACAGTTAAAACTGGAAGGTAAGGCTTACCTCATTGTCGATGAAATGTCAATGATTGGTCACAAAATGTTGTCGTGGTTAGACAATAGATTGCGTGCTGGCACAGGGAATGAAGATAAGCCATTTGGTGGTATTTCAGTGATCCTCCTTGGTGACTTTGGTCAGCTGCCACCAGTGGGTGACCGGCCATTGTATATTGCAGGAAATGGAACCACTATAAGTGATCATGGTCATTCATTATATCTTTTGTTTGATTCTATAGTTATTTTGAATGAGATTATGCGACAGGCTGGAGAGAATGCTGAGGCACAAGCATTCAGAGCCTTGCTGATGAGAATGAGAGATGGACAGGTAACAGAACAAGATTGGCATCTTCTACTGCAACATTCCACACCTAATATTGCAATGGATCAGTTTAATGATGCTATTCGGTTATACTTTGATAAGAAGAGTGTAGCAGAGTACAACTATGAGAAGTTGAGAGGCAATGGACAGGCGGTGGCAAAGATTCAGGCAAAGAACTCTGGCCATGGAGCATCAGCAGCAACATCTGATGAAGCTGGTGGCTTAGAAGCAGTGCTTTTCCTGTCTAAGAAAGCAGACGTCATGCTCACATCCAACCTGTGGGCTGAAGTTGGCCTTTGCAATGGTTCATTTGGAGTGGTTGAGGAGATTTGGTTTGCAGAAAATCTTGGACCACCAAATCTACCTGTTGCTGTGTTGGTACATTTCCCTGCCTACACAGGCCCGGGATTTATTGATACATGTCCCAAGTGCATACCAGTGCCACCAAAGGTATTTGAATGGATGGCTGATGGGAAGTATATGTCAAGACAACAGGTCCCATTGAGATTAAGGTATGCAATGACTATTCACAAGTCACAAGGACAGACTTTACCAAAGGCTGTTGTTGACTTGGGTAAAAGTGAGAAAGTAGCTGGATGTACATTTGTTGCTACATCTAGGGTGAGATCCATTAATGATATTGTGTTTGAGCCAATGACATTTGATCGATTAAAAGCCATTGGTAGAAACAAAAATTTGCGAAAGCGACTTGATGAAGAGCAAAGGTTGCAGTTGCTTGCACAAGAAACTGCAGGAAGATATAGTAGTCATTAGAAGTTAATAGATGGCCTGGTGAACTTGGTTCACATGTTGGAAATTACTGGGCACATGTCAAGATGTGTGCTTTCGAGTAATACATATAATCTCGCCTGTTACCTAGACATAATATGCAAAGGCAGATCCAGGTTTACAAATTTATGAAAAGCATGAATGAGATTAATACCAAAAGCACAATAACTTTTAGAAATTCTTTGTTTTCAGAAAATTAATAAACTGTTCCAATGATTTTGGGCTTTTGAGTGAGATTTAAGAGAAATACAAAGTCATTAATATCGGTGTGTATACAGTGTACATGTGCATGCAAAATGGGGGCCCACATTAACCTTGGATCTGCACCTGATATATGTTTTTGAGGCTGGTGCACTGGGTGCAGTCATCAAAAATTTTGTATGATTGCACTTTCGAGTGAGAGATTTGCCTGGAGCCTACTAACACTATATGTGTTTTTGAGGTTGGCATACCAGGGCACAGTAAATTTGATTGTGCTTTTGAGGTAAAATGAAATGCCTGCAAGACACAGTGATGTGTAATTTTGGCATATGAAAAGTCTGTACCTGGGTACATTTAACCTGTTTCTGCCTGAGTCTGTCAAAAACAATACTCCATGAATTTACCCTGTCTAACACCAGATAATGTTACTCGTCAAAGAGTGACCTTGCACAGCATAGGCAGCAATGGTTAATGTGCTTTTGAGCGTAGACTATAATGTGAACAGGCCAAATATTATGTTAGTAACATAAAAAAAAAAAATACATTAGTCCTTTTTAAAACAACGCTGTGCACAGTACCGCTCAGAAGTAACCAATGCAACAAAAAGCTAGATCAAAACAATGATGGCCTCAGTTTGAAACTGGGGATCAGGTGGACCATTATATCAAACTGACACTGCATTTGGTGTGCATGTTCATGACTGAATTAAGATACGAATGATCTGTTTCTTGCACAAACCAACAACAACCATTGTTGAACTGCAGTAAGCTCAAGTCAATTCGACTGTTATAAGAATGAATGCATGATGTCGGATACTTCTGAGCAGTACTGTATTTATATAATTAATACAATATGTCAAGAACTGATCAAGAAATTACTATATACAGTTTAAAATCAAATAATATAATATTTGAGAATTTCAGTCCATTGTTATCAAGGAAAGCTCTTCAGAAGAACTGCCTAAAGAATTTAATTAAGGTAAATGAATAGCTGGTGCATTATCATGCATGGTGTTTTATACATCCATTGAAAAGAGTAGGACATTTCAAAAGAATGTGGAATTATTGAAAGCCGTACTTTGATACTGTGTCCTCTTTCCTTCGTTAATATTCGTGTGATTGATTTCTCAAATCTCAACATAGCTCTTAACTTTTTTTAGTATCACAGATCAATAAAAACCTACCATGGTCAGGAGCCAAGCCCACCAGTGCTTAGTATTAGATGTAGATTGCCTCAAATATGTTCCAATCAAGTGAATCAACCTCTCCATCAACCTTAACTGCTACACTTACAGTACCATAATTACAATGTCATCAATATTTAATATCATCAACTCCTGTAGTGGTCGATTCTGGCACATTATACAATGGCTGCATAATACAAGGTAAAGTATCCTCACACATAGCATTTCTTTCCATCGGTTCTTCGCCGTGTTCATTTTTAGACTTCATTCCTAAAGGATAAGAGTCGCAGTAATGGACGAAGAGAGGCGAAGTATTTAGCCTGCGTGCGAAACGGGGGAATTCCCGGTTTTTGTTTTATTTTTGGTTTTTTTGTTCTGATTTGGACTGGGTATGAGTTGGGAGCTGTGTATTATGGGAACAATTCAATTTTACTATCAAGCTACGAATATTGTAATATTATGCGAATATGCTATACTGATATATTTCTTATTCATGATTGTATCTTTTTTAGTGTAATCATCGTCTCTCATTAAAATTCCAATGTTAGTGGTCTGTGGTCATTAAAAAGAGACTATTAAAACCGATTAAACCAGCAATAACCACCCTGTGTTATTGAAAATGGTAAGAGATTTATTGAAGCTTTTATTGTTTAATACTGGGCAGAATTGTTTTTGCAGACTGATAAATTGGAAAATATTAAAATTTTGCTCTCATTTTCCTATTGAAATATAATTATTTATAATGAAACTGTATTCAAACACAAATCCCATGTCCTAAAATCCGTCCTGTAATATAATCCTCTGTAGAGTTTCCTGTGAAGAGGCCACCACTTCATAATTTTATTCTAATAGTAATATTCTGTGTTATTTTCTGATTTATAGGAATTGAAATCTGATAATAAACAAAAGTATAGTTGTGTAACTACTTTAATTACTGTGGAATCATCATAAATAGTGATTTTATATGATCAGGTACAGTAAATAAGTAAGTAATTAATATGGACAAAATCCCACTCGCACCCATGCAGTTGAATTTTGCTGGATGAATATCTATTTCTATAATTATATACAGTGATTGCCAGTTATTTGACTACATGTATACAGGCATGTACAACTACTGTACTGTACCTGTATTGTCTAGAAAACTTGACCAGCATATTATCACTGACCTCAATATAACCGATTCTATGACAATATATACCATTCACTGACCAATAAAGAGGCCAGTGGGTATATATACTGTACTGTGTCACTACTAGACTTTCTTGATAAGTATAAAGCCATCGTGTATTAGCCAGATTGAGTAAAATACTAAAGGTCCCAACAGTAGTGAAAAGATTAACAATGAATCTGGTAGTTGAAGATAAAATTAATCAGTCAAATAATGCATCACGAAAATAGTCCATTGCATCACTGAACACAGATCATTCCAACTGCCAACTGATACTTTGTTCAATTGTTTTGCTGGCTATCAGTGTTCATGGTTATGTTCTTAGCTTTTATGGCGAAAACAATTATGGTATTTTTCAACACTTTCAGCTAGACCAGGGACTCATTTGGCCCATCTGTAGTACTTTATGACAAACTGAGTACACCGTCAAGCCTGAATCTTTTCAACAGTGGTCTTTCCAACACCATTACAATACAGTTTTTTAAACAAGTAAGATTTTTACTTTTTAATTAGACAAACTTATATTTTAATTAAAATATGACCTCTTGCAGTTTTACAAAACAAAGAATTATTATTTGATTGATCCATGCCACATGACCTTTTCTGATACATCATTCTCTATATAAAGGATATTACACGGTGGTGCGAAGATATGGATTTTATCTTCGAGTGGTGAAAACAGTATTTTATGAATGAGCATAGCAATTGAGTAAAATATCATTTTTACCACAAGAAGATAAAATTCATATCTTCACACCAGCATGTAATTTTCTTTTTATTGTATAGATTCAATGCAAAAACAGGTAAACTTCTTAATGACATCACTGATATCTTCACTTGTGATAAAACACTCGCATCTATATAATAAATATATTTTACGTAATGGTCTCTGATAAATTTTAAATCCTTTATCTGATTGCAGACAAAGGGGATTTTTATACTTGTCATTCCATTGGAGCAAGAAGTATATTCAATATATACTGTAGTTCATCCAAAACAGTTCATTACATGTACAAGCTGAGGCAGTAGTATTAAAAAATTTGGTTACCATACTATTCAATTTGAGGAAATAAAAACTTTATTGATCTGTAGAAGGGAAATTATGACCTGACAGTGCATGTTAACGTTTATTCATTGTATAATTTAAATAAATGTATATTATTTGAATAAGAATTGAATTGTTATTAAGGCAAAGGTTAATCATTTGATGTAATTCTTTTCATGTAAAATGTAATTAGAATTGATTAAAAGTCAAATTTAAATAAACTACAACTGATTTGAAAGAAATGAAGTGAGGATTCTAACGTGAAAATGCTTGCAAACTATATGCAATACAACTTTCTAAAATAATACTTATAATTTTCCCATAGCTTCATAGCTTATGATAAAAACTGTAAATCGCAAGACATACTTTAATAAGTGTTGTATCACAACTTGGATCAGTGGATCAGTCAATGGTTATCAATTCCCAGACTGTACTAATGCATTGTTAGATCTATTTGGAACTCAGGTACGTTTACACAATACAAATGCATTTCCTCGTTGCTCGATGTAAAATTTTAAGTTGCTTCGGTGAGTATATATCTTCTTCCAAAAATAGCCACGTTCTATTGAATTTTTATTATAAGCTGAACCGACATTTGCATATTAAAGTTTCCTTCGTCCAACGATGAACAAAAGAACACGTTTTAAAATATTTTTTATAAACGGCGAAACTGTTGACCGTCTGTTGACCTCTCGCGAGAAACTCGCGTGGAAAATACGAGCAAATTCGCGCGCTTTTTCACACCCGAGTTTAAACTTTCAAGCGTGTGACCGTGTTATAAATGTGAGTACATAAACGTTTTCAACATTTTTAAAAAGCCCTATTTAAATGCCTAATAAATTACAATTTCTTTTAGAAAGAACTTAAAGAAAATTTAAAAAACGAATGGAGGTAATGAATTGCTAACATACTGTAGTAAAAATAAACCAAAATGTCTTATAAAAGTTAAAAATATATTATAAAGGGGGATACAAATTTCAAAATTACCATTAAAAACAGTAATGCTATACTATTTGAACTTGCATTGATATAGTAAAATTTGTAAAACTATTTAAAACTAACTAACTAATTAACTAAAACAATTGGAAACAATTTTAAAACTTTGTGCTTTTATCCCTTTCATAAACTACACTACAAGGAGACAAAAACAACTGGTGAGTTTTATTGTAATATAACTATTTATTACAGCAAAAAGACATAAATCAAATTTTTAACATATTTATATATATATATATACAGTACTGTATAATATATAGATATTTCTCTTTGTACCTTTTTGGTTGGAAGTACGCATATCACTTTCAAAAATGTCAGTATGAAAGTTCATAGTGTATTTTTATAACATAGTATTTTTTGTGTTTTTATAGAAAAAGCAAAGGACAGTCTGCGAAGCACTGAATCATTTGATTCAGTGCAACTAGACAAACAAGGTACAAATAATTTTTGTTTACAAATTTAAGGGGTCATCCAAGAGAAAAAGTTTATAACCTGTCATGTTTTGTTACTGTAGATTACAGCAATACAGTACACACAATCATCACAAGTATGGGTTGTTTCCCAATAAAATAAACAAAAGCTTGTTTGGTAATGAAAAAAAGAATATTTATAGCTCTTCAAAGCGTGTGTGAAGATTAACTGGAGAAATGTATTACTGTTCTTTGTCTTTTGTGTACTTCCCTCGATAAAAGTCAAAATTATTCAGTGAAACTCAAGCTATATAACAAAACACAAAATGTCTAATCCCTCGGGAAACAGTTACTTTTGTTTTCCCTTGAGTCTCGACTTTTCCCTCGACTTCGTCTTGGGAAATATCGAGACTCTCAGGAAAACAAAACTAACTGTTTCCCTCAAGAGCAGACATTAAGTGTATAATGTGTACTTATATTATACTGTAGTCCTATTTACACAAAAAGTAAAAATATCATTATTCAGAGTCAACCAGCCATATTGTAATACACATTTAATTTTTTCCCCATTGCATGTTACACTAGGAAAAACAAAAGAAAAAAAAGATGAGAAAAAAGGTAAAACATTAGAACTAGAATATGCATGATATGTATTGTGTATTTGGCAGCACACTGCACATATTACCTTATTTGAAAATGTCTACATTAGAATTAACACTTTATAACAGACTTTTCTTTTTTACAGAAACAAAACAGCAGCTGAATGAACCTGGTAGGGTGTGAATTTTCTTTTACAAATGTATTGTTTTAAAAAATAATTATGTTTATATCTTTTTCCTTATTATATATCTTACTAAAGAGCAAAAAGAGGGAAAAAAGAAAGGAAAAGGTAAGCTAAAATTTAGAACTAACACAAATATATGTTGATTAATTCTTACATTCTATACATTTAAAAGTGAGAAAAATTAATCAATAAATGTTTTGTGCTTTTGTTTCATATAGGTCTTTGTCACATTTGTGATGAACCTGGCCATAAGGCCTTTCAATGTGATAAGAGTAAGTTTCTTTGCGAATATATCATCAATATAATTGTCAGTTGTTTGCTGTACAAGCGGTGTTAGTTAGTAATTCCTGTATATATACCTGTATTTTATGCTATGAAACATTTCTGACATGAAGATAGAAGTAATATTTCTTTTTTTCTTTTCTAACAGAATATAACAGAGATGCAAAAAGTAAGTTTTATGGGTTTTTGATGAAATACAGATGAGGACAACTGTACTGGCAGCACAGCACGACTGTAATTTAATAATTAAAATTTTATAATTTTAGGAAAAAGATGTTGGAGATGTGGAAAAGTGGGCCACCTCAAGAACGATTGCCGGGAAAGCCCACGAAGAGGCCCAAAAAACATTTTCCATAATTGCCAAGTTATGAAATGTTAAATTCATAAATCATAACTTGGTAATTATGGAATTTTTTGTTGTTGCAAATATGATCAAGTGATCAACAAACTTTAAATTAAACCTTTATACTGTTACCTTGTGTGTGTAAAGCGTGAATGATTTCGCGGCTGAGGTCCAATCCAAAGCAATCCAAGCGATAGACATTAACTATTTATTGAATTTTCCAGTAGTGATGACTTAGATAAAACGTAAATACAGACAAAATGCCATTTCCAACAAAAATGCGGTGTAAAATAGTTTCCATTTTCGCAATTTTAAAATTCGTTTTGATTTGTATCCAAGTATCAACCAATCCCGAGCCCACAGTCATGAAACACGAACTAAACAGCGCTTCGATGTGTACTTCATGCATATAACGTTGTAGTGCAATAACAAATACAATAACTGGAGTGTTGGGATTAGAGTTACAAGTTAGGCATAAATATTTTAATACAACTGAATAAGTTATGTCTGCCACAATATGCTATGACCACTTTGTAACACTGGCATGCGGGGGCGAGGGGTTTGCGTTCACGTATTTCTAGTTTCATTTAAATTATATTTATGTGTACGGTGTACGGTGTACTGCGGACTGTATACTGTGCATACTGTGTATACTCTGCATACTGTGCATGCTGTGCATACTGTACATACTGTGCATACTGTGCATACTGTGCATACTGTGCATACTGTGCATACTGTGCATACTGTGCATACTGTGCATACTGTGCATACTGTGCATACTGTGCATACTGTGCATACTGTGCATACTGTGCATACTGTGCATACTGTGCATACTGTGCATACTGTGCATACTGTGCATACTGTGCATACTGTGCATACTGTGCATACTGTGCATACTGTGCATACTGTGCATACTGTGCATACTGTGCATACTGTGCATACTGTGCATACTGTGCATACTGTGCATACTGTGCATACTGTGCATACTGTGCATACTGTGCATACTGTGCATACTGTGCATACTGTGCATACTGTGCATACTGTGCATACTGTGCATACTGTGCATACTGTGCATACTTTGCATACTGTGCATACTGTGCATACTGTGCATACTGTGCATACTGTGCATACTGTGCATACTGTGCATACCGTGCATACCGTGCATACCGTGCATACCGTGCATACCGTGCATACCGTGCATACCGTGCATACCGTGCATACCGTGCATACCGTGCATACCGTGTATACTGTGTATACTGTGTATACTGTGTATACTGTGTATAATGTGTATACTGTGTATACTGTGTATACTGTGTACTGTGTACTGTGTACTTTACATGTACTGTGTACTGTGTACTGTGTGCACTGCCTACTATGGTAACAGAGAATTAAGACACATAGAATATCTGCTTAATTAAAGCTAGTTAAAACAAGTACTAGTTATAAGTGTTTTCGTTTATTGTAAAATGACATTTCCATCTTTAGTATCTACGTGCATGTAGTAGTATATGGGGCGAAAGGCTCATCTGTTGTTACATTCAGTGTATTGTTTTTCAAACTTAAGTGCTAAAATATTATCTAACCTATCTTAATGAACGTTCTATATTGCCTGTGTTACCGTTAACAAATAGCAGCAACAAGTTCCTTTAATTACGCTTTTTGGCATGTTGCTCTTTCTTTCCCTAAGACGCATTGCTCTTCAACTAAGCATAATAAGGCGGCGCAGCTTGGAACACATTTTGCTTTTCCATTCTCTTCTATGCAGATTGTACCAGAGACGCAACGAACACGAGCACAACCAGTTAAAACTATATAAAACATAAAGAAAGCTATACTGAAATACAAATAGATTTGAGGACACAAATTGTTTATTATTTTTAGCTGAGCTTTTGGCAGTTGACTCTTTGTTATTTCATTTTAACCTTTCTCTTTTGAAATGAATTGGATTGAATTGAATTTTGATTGAATGAATACAATAGTGCAACAACAATAACAGGCACAACAGTACAGCATAAGAAACACAAGCAACAACAACAACAACGACGACGACGACGACGACGACGACGACGACGACGACGACGACGACGACGACAACGACAACGACAACAACGACCACGACGACAACGACGACGACGACGACGACGACGACGACGACGACGACGACGACGACGACGACGACGACGACGACGACGACGACGACAACAACGACAACGACAACAACGACAACAACGACAACAACGACAACAACGACAACGACAACAACGACAACTACAACAACGACAACAACGACAACTACAACAACGACAACTACGACAACGACAACGACAACTACAACAACGACAACGACAACGACAACAACGACAACGACAACAACGACAACGACAACAACGACAACGACAACAACGACAACGACAACAACGACAACGACAACAACGACAACGACAACAACGACAACGACAACAACGACAACAACGACAACGACAACAACGACAACGACAACAACGACAACGACGACAACGGCAACAACGACAACGACAACGACAACAACGACAACAACAACGACAACGACGACAACGACAACAACGACAACGACAACAACGACAACGACAACAACGACAACGACAACAACGACAACGACAACAACGACAACGACAACGACGACAACGACAACGACAACAACGACAACGACAACAACGACAACTACAACAACGACAACTACAACAACGACAACTACAACAACGACAACTACAACAACGACAACTACAACAACGACAACAACGACAGCTACAACAACGACAACTACAACAACGACAACTACGACAACTACAATAACGACAACTACAACAACGACAACTACAACAACGACAACTACAACAACGACAACTACAACAACGACAACTACAACAACGACAACTACAACAACGACAACTACAACAACGACTACAACAACGACTACAACAACGACTACAACAACAACAACAACAACAACGACTACCAGCAGAATCACCAGCCCCAACATAAACATAAATTTGTTTGTTTATCTAGTAACTGACCGCAGCTAAAGCAAGGATCTGGGTAAACATTTGAATGAAGTTATAGGTGATTATTCTATACAAATAATATATTATATGGTAAATGTTGTTTACCTGGACAATCAACGGGTGTAATAATCACGTTCTTTTCGCAGGCAGCCATGTTCATTTTACAGACACTACCATATTTCTGCCCATCAGACCCACACACTGGCATAGAAACGGCAGGACAGAATCTGCCACATTCACAGATGCCTGATTGACAAAAAGCACCTTGGGAACAATCGCTGTTAGATTTGCAAAGCCTTTTGCAGCTTGCTTTTCCATATTTTACAACACATTTATGACCAGTAAGGCATGTCACGGCTGCACAACTACTGTCCGAGGCTACAAACATTAAAGAAATTAAATTAAAAAGTGAGGGACCGTGCTAGTGACAGACTTTGACGTGAGCCTGCAAAGTCTGATTAGTATTCACTTAAATCCCAGAACAGAACAGATGTTTATTCGTACGGGCCAAGGGACGAAGGCCCGGAACCCGGCAAGGGTGCTAATCTCGACACGCGTGGAGTCCATTTTATACGCGTGTAGAAAAAGCAAGGAGGGGATTTTGAGTTATTTGAATATTTATCCCCGAGCCGGGTGGAGAGCCGAAGGCCCGGAGCCCGGTGAGGGCGCTAATCTCGACACCCGTGGAGTGCATTTTGCACGCGTGAAGAAAAAGAGGGGGAGACGAAATCTGGGAAAGAGTTTATATATATATATATATATATATATATATATATATATATATATATATATATATGTATATACGTTCTAGAGATTTATGGTGAAGGAAAATTCGAGTGTAGAATATATATATTTTAAGACCAGTTGCGAAAAATGCAACTACACAGGCCTTCCGGCAGGAATTGAAACCACGACCAGGCGATCAAGCTCTCGGCAACGGCCTCCGTGACTCAGTGGTCAGAGCATTGCACTATAATCGCAAGGTCGTGGGTTCAATTCATGCCGGAAGGCCTGTGTAGTTGCATTTTTCGCAACTGGTCCCGGTTTGGTCTTAAAATGTATATATTCTACACTCGAATTTTCCTTCACCATAAATCCCTAGAACATGCCATGTAATCAAGTGAAATGCCCATATATATATATATATATATATATATATATATATATATATATATATATATATATATATATATATATATATATATGTTTGGTACGGTGTCACACGGCAAGAATTGTTGGGCATTGGTGATTAGCGGCGAAAAAAGCTATAAACTCTCAAGCAAATAGTATTTTGCTTTCGTTTATTTAAACGAAACGAAATGGAGCACGAAGAAAAGAAGGATACAAACAACTCGTTTAATATATCTTGAAGAGAAACCAGAGAACTTGAAGAAACCAAACGCCGTATGGTAAACAAAATTTCGATCTGAATTGCATTGTTTGTAGTAACTCCGTGGTCAAAATGTCAAATCATTTTAAAGTTAATGGTAGGATTCTTGTTGCTTTCATGTTTTCGCTTATTAACCTACACAATATACAGCTTCACGTTTTCGTGCTTTCCCTTTGCTCGATCGTCCAAACCATAAATCAGCTTAACTAAAACTAACTTAAAAGTAAAACACTACCTTTATACAGTATAAAGCTTAAATGTATTATTACATGTAAATACTCATGGGCTTTGGCAATTTTTTTGGCTGTATTTCCAAATTTTCGACTGAAACATTGTCTGTTTAATACTTTTTTCTAGAATTTGATTCTACCGAATTGTTTTTATCTCGGACTCTATTTTAAATGTAATTTTTGAGCTGTTGACTTTAAATTCTGCCTTTGCAAAACATGCATGTATATGTATAGGGAAGCCATTTAAAGCTTGTTAAAATAATCTCTTTTGAAACCTCCTATATACTAGAAATACATGAATGCAACAACCCCTCGCCCGCTTTTATTAAATGCTTTTTTGAAACACCCCCCACCCATCCATCCACTCTGATTAAAAAAGCACTGATGTACAGCCAATATAAAAACAAACAGATATATAAACAAATGATAATCCTCAAGATAATTCTACATATCAAAGCAAAACTGAGATTTCATTATTAAATTCTGGTTGTACAAAATATGTTTTTATAAAAACATATTTTGTACAACCAGAATTTAATAATGAAATCTCAGTTTTGCTTTGATATGTAGAATTATCTTGAGGATTATCATTTGTTTATATATCTGTTTGTTTTTATATTGGCTGTACATCAGTGCTTTTTTAATCAGAGTGGATGGATGGGTGGGGGGTGTTTCAAAAAAGCATTTAATAAAAGCGGGCGAGGGGTTGTTGCATTCATGTATTTCTAGTATATATATATATATATATATATATATATATATATATATATATATATATATAGCCTACGGTAGGATGTTCGAGTTGTGCAGTAAAAATTTGGGGGGACTGGTACAATATGAAGCAACAGAAATTGATTGGCTGACGTCAACATTTAAAATCGTTTAGTGATCACGATAGCAAGATAAACCGTCTTTTAATATTGCGAAATCATTTATACGAGAATAAAGAAAGTCGCTTTTTGGATCAGTTAGTACATCTCTTTCGAAGGAACAGAAAGAAAAACTGCGGAAAAACTGTTGACTGTGAGTAGAATGGAAATTAAAAGAGGGCAGCAAGAATAAACCAGAAGGTATAAAACTTCCGTATTAAGACTAAATCACTAAAAGTAAGCTTAAATTTTTCGTATTTTCTCGACCACTGAAAAGGTATTTTCGAATGAAAGTTTCCCTTTTGTTTTATCTTGAGAGATATCAATTTTATTACGTTGAGGGTTTTTGCTGTGTTTTGCTGAAGACGCCAATCGTAGGACGTGATATATATGTTTTCCATATTTTCTTGACACATCTATTTTTGAATGAAAATTTACCGTTTGATTCATCAAAACAGGCAGTTTATACTACCTTATTTTTGTTTTCTTTTTTTTTCTGGTTTTCAAGCACTTAAATAGATTCGCTAATTTGTTTTCTGTGGTGTTTTTCGACGTGTTTTTCAGTGTTTTTGACTTTGACGTTAACTTAATTACTGATAGGAACTTTGTCAATATTCTCCGCTGTTTTTCATATTTTTGACTGAAACCTTGCCTGTTACTTTTTGGCAATATGATTGTACTGATCAGTTTGTTTTTAGTTCTATTGTACTTTCGAGCTATTAATTTTAATACGTTGGTTTTTCTGTCATTATGAAACAGACAAGGAAGCCATTTAAACGCTTGAAAAATCTAAAATAAGATTGGTCAAGATTACTTTGGCAACGTCCAGGTAAACGGAATATTATTTTACGATCATACAGCGCGTAAACTAAGTTGGGTTTTTTTGTTTAACTTAGCAATTCATGTAGTTGAAACAATTGGTCACTGAGATTATCGTTTGTTTTTTCCGTGTCTCACTGAGAATGCCATGCAGTCGGACGACTAAATATTTTCCAATAAAGATTTGTGTTTTTTTTCCCTTCATCTTGACAGTCCGATTTTACTGCGCAATATTTACTTTGGTTGATGACAGGAGCCAAATTGTAAGAACTGCATGAGACATGGCGGGAGGGGTGTTATAATATTTTAAGAAAAACTAATCGGATGCTTATTGGAAGAAGGGGTGTTACAAAAATTATGTAAAAGCGGGCGAGGGGTTGTTGCCTTCATGTGTTTCTAGTATACATTCTAAATCCCGTACACAACCTCGGTTTGCTATCTGAGTTGTTGTGATTTAATGGTTAAAGCGTCTGGCTGGTATCCGGAAGGTTCGGCAGCGTCAAGTGCAATCTATAACACTGTATGGCGATAGTATCTGGGTTTTAACATCTAACGACAGCTTGTATATAGCAAAAGCAAACAAGCTTTGCGAACTAAAGTAAACCTCTAGGTATAGGAAGTATTATTTTAGAAAAAGTGGAAAACTGAAAAGGTTGTAAACTGCCAAAATCTTTAAAATTTTTGAACAAAATACTGACGTTATGAGTGGAATCCTTTTTCATTCAACCGGGTAAAATGTTAATACTTTATATAATGAGGAGCTGCGTTCAAAATTTCTTTATTTTGTTTCAAATTAAAGCTCCTGGCTTTTTAACACTTTTCACTTTGCTCACTACAAACTCTAATCTAAAAGTACCATATTTGTAACCTACTAAAATATTGTATTTTATTAATCGAAAAAACTTTATTATATATATATATATATATATATATATATATATATATATATATATATATATACACAGAGAGAGAGAGAGAGAGAGAGAGAGAGAGAGAGAGAGAGAGAGAGAGAGAGAGAGAGAGAGAGAGAGAGAGAGAGAGAGAGAGAGAGAGAGAGAGAGAGAGAGAGAGAGAGAGCATTCAGTAAATTGTTCCAGATACAGCATATAAATTTTCAAGAGGAACTTTATTTAATCTTCAATTACAACGTTTCGGGGATATATATATATATATATATATATATATATATATATATATATGTATGTATGTATATATATATATATATATATATATATATATCAACACTCAGTCTTCGTTTGTTTCGTAACACATCACTGGCCTACCTAGTTTCTGAACTTTTTGCTTTTGCCATAATCCTGGCTACGCAGTCAGTTCTTGGGTTGGCTGGAAAGAAAACAGTGGAAACGAAAAGGTCGAGCAACATTTGAAAAATGTTGCCGGCCAGAATGGTCTTGGTTTTGTAATGTGTTCCTGGGATCCACTGTATAGTGAACGATCCATAAGAAAATCTGTGTAGATCTTGGCGATGGAGAGAGGGATATTTTTGAACGTATTGCAATTGGAGCTTGGAATAGTAAGATTAACTAATTTCAAGTTTAGGCGGTTACGAAAAAAAGCCAGTAAAGGTAGAGCTAGGCTAGTGAAACTTCGTCGATGCGAAATAAGCAGGTAATAACAACAACAGTATTTCATGCATTGTGTAGTTTCTAAAATTAAAATTTTTAATTTTCAAGAAAAAATAAGGAGACACCTTATTGGGCGATGCAGGTTACTCTGTCAATTTTAAATAATATTTGGCAACGCGATAAAAACTAATTACAGTAAAATTAAAATATGTTACTTACATTTACAACGACATGTCTGGCACCCATTTTCATCAACAATATAATTATATCCACCTCCGCCTTCAGGACAAGGTAGACATTTGCGAACTGGACACTCGTAGTCTAAATATAGATTCATAAATTTAAGAGTAAATCAGAAAAGATGAAAACTTTTTAAAAATTACTTAATAAGAGTCCGAGCGTAGGGCCGAAGGCCTGTAGCCCGGTGGGGGTGCTAATCTCGACACACGTGGAGTCATTTTTACACGCGTGTACAAGCGTGATATGCGAACAAATGTCTGTGATCTGAATATTTATTTGTATGTGTGGACGGGTGTCACGCGGTAAAAACAGTTGGGCACCGGTGACTAGCAATGAAGAATAACTAAATCTGCATATTTTGCAATACACTGAAAATTTACGTTTCAACGAAACGAAATGAAGCTCTTAATTTAAAACAGAACAACGAAGAGAAGAAGAAAACAAACAGCCGGTTTAATATATCTTGAAGAGAAACTTTCTGACCTGAAGAATCAAAACGCCGTATGGTAAACAAAAACACGATCTGTATTTGCAGTGTTTGTGGTCACTCAGACACCGTGGTCTCAAAATCATTTTAAGTTAACGGTAGGGGATTTTTTTTTTTTACTGATTGAAATCAGCATTTAATCAGCATTTATTTATTAATATTTTCTGCGAAATTAATAATATATTCGGTGAGGGATTTGTTGCATTGATGTAATTTTTAGTAATGGATATTAACCCTTCAACCTCAAAGGACGCGTATACAGTTTACACGTCTTTCGTACTTTACAGCTGGTTAAGTATTTTAGTTAAATAAATAAGTATTTTGCAGTCGACTGGAAACTGTTGAGGTGCTGGTAAAAGGTATATACAGTATTTACAATGTGAACAGTCGTGTTGTATGTAATATAATAATAAATAAACGCAAGTTGAAGTACGCGAGAGGTTAATGGGACGTAGCCAGTGGTGAAACCGTTGTATAGTTGGGTATACCCCCACCTCTTACAAAACAAAGATATGTTAGTACGACAATTATAGAATTGAAGACATTTTATGAGGCCAAACTGGTCTTTATTATTTTTATCATAGTTAATATAACCCACGGGGTTTGGAAGGCCGGGTCACGTGACAAATTATGCTTTTCAGGGCTGTCACGTGGTAAATATAGTGCATTAGAGCGTATTAGCTTACAGTGTTTACTCGGCGATCCGTGGACGAAAACTCACGAAATTCCTCTTTTGAGCGATTTTACCAAGATGCCCGGAGCAAACTGTTCCATATTTGGTTGCGGAACAAGTAGGAAGCATACTGGCGTTGGTATTTTTCGAATTCCGCAAGGGAAAGATGAATTATCGAAAGAAACTCGCCAGGCGAAAATCAATGTTGTCACGAAAGGCCGTGTGGTGGACAAGGGTTTAAAACAACAGATTGATAATCTTACCTTGTATGTTTGCGAAAAACATTTCAAGACAGAAGAAGTTGAACTTGATAATTATATCTTTTAATACACGAGTGAAATTAGATGTGCGCGCAAGCTTTTAGCGGCAGATAATCAGCATTTAAAATATATTAGACAATAGCGCTTTGTAGTTATTTATAAGCAGTTGTCTCTGAATTTATTATGTTTTTGTGTCTTAATTATATATGTAAATTAATATCTGTTGTGAAGTGCTGTGGTTTAACGAGCACATCGAATAAAAGAGCGCGTACCAAAGCATGTTTCTATACCTTTTTAGTTTCTACTCGTAAAAGATTAGTTCGTGGTGCAGTGCCCACGTTGAATTTGCCAGTAAAAAGTGTTACTCCGACTCCAGTAACACCGAGACGAGAGCCAGTTTGTCAGGAAATCGGCATGCCTGTGGTATACAAGAATCTGAAACAGTTTAGAACGAAGATCTTTAATGTGAAGATGGTTGGGTGGTCTAAAACTGAAGAGACAGACAGTGTAGTTTTCGAGTTCTTACACCCAATTTATGCCCTTCCTAAATTATCATTATCTGTTGCTTCTGGACTCAATTTTTCTGTTGCTGTCTATAATTTGTTGCTCCCAGATAATCATTTTATTTACAAAGATACTAAGCGATCTTTACAGTTTACCACCATTTCCACCATGATGTCCACTTTGGAAGAAGCCAAAATTTGTGAGGGTCTTGTCAAGAATGAACTGACCAACTCCATCTGTGAAGATCCTTTTTCCAGCCAAGGATCCAGCAGCATCATAAGGCATACTGTCCCTATCCAGCGACAACATTATGACGAGGATGGCCCATCATTTCAAGCACATGTCTTCATTAGGTCTGAGAACTGTGAAGTTCTTTGCAATGATGTACCATGTGTGAATTGTTTTGAGGCAGAAAAATCCCTTGGGAAAGTAATGGAGGAAACAGCCAAGCGATCACGTCAGCCACTTCCAAGTAAAGCACCCCTCACTGTCTCTGGTAAGGAAAGGCTGGTGGCCACTGTTCAGAAGCAAAGGACTGTTTGCAAAGAGCTGGAGAGTCGGATAGTCGACCTGGAGAAAGAGATTGCAAAGAACAGCATTCATGTCGATGAAACCTTAGAGAAAGATATGTTGGCTATTCTTGCTGATAGTGGTGAAAATGAGATAACCCCTCACATGAGAGTATTCTGGGAACAACAGAGAAAATTGCTTGCAACCCCAAAGTTTGGAAGAAGATACCATCCCCATGTCATCCGATTTTGCCTGTCCATCCATGCAAAATCACCAGCAGCTTATTGAGAATTGCGTGATTCTGGTATTTTAGTCCTGCCAAGTGAAAGAACTCTGAGGGACTATCGAAATTTTTTCAAACCAAGAGCAGGTTTCCATCCTGAAAATATTGAAAGATTGAAGAATCAAACAAGTCAATACTTTGATATCCAGAGGTATGTTGTCCTTTCATTCGATGAAATGAAAATCCAGTCGAAGTTGGTTTTCGATAAACATTCCAATGAACTTATTGGTTTTGTTGATCTTGGAGAGGAAGAGCTGAACATGAGTAGTTCTGGTTCTTCTGACTTGGCTTCACATGCTCTGTTATTTTTTGTGAGAGGTGCTGCTACTGACCTTAAATATGCTCTTGCTTACTTCCTAACCAAGGATGTAACATCCTATCAGATCATGCCTTTGTTTTGGAAAGCAGTATCTGTTCTGGAGTTGGTGTGCAACCGCTGGGTTTGTGCTGCTGTATGTGATGGTGCTTCGCCTAATCGCCTCTTCTATAAACTTCATGCCGATCTAGCTGAACCAGACCATGGGGATGTGATAACTTGCACAACAAACCTCTTTACTCCCACCAGGAAGATCTACTTTTTTTCTGATGCCCCTCATTTGATAAAGACAACAAGAAATTGTCTTTTTAATTCAGGTAGTGGCAAGCGTACCCGTTACATGTGGAACAATGACAAGTACATGGTTTGGGACCACATTGCAAAGTTATATCACTCAGATCTAGACTCTGGTTTACATCAGTTGCCAAAGCTGACTGCAGATCATATTGTTCTTCAATCGTTTTCGAAGATGAAGGTCAGTCTAGCTGTCCAAGTGTTGAGCAATACAGTTGCCCTAGCTCTTCGACGCCACTACTCAACAGGGGAAGCAAGTGAAACGGCTAAGCTATGCAAGATGATGAATGACTTTTTTGATTGCATGAATGTTCGTTCAACCTCTGAGCATCTCAGGAAGTGTAATTCTTTGTTGGCCCCATACAGGAGCACTGATGATAACCGTTTTGACTGGCTTCAAAACACATTCCTGAAGTACTTGAAAGATTGGAGAGCATCAACCCAGGTAAGACAAGGAAATTTTTCAGCTGATGACAGAGGCCGAATGTTTATGAGCATCCAGACATTCAATGGACTGAAGATGACAGTCACATCAGTCATTAGTCTAACCAAGTTCTTGTTAGGTGAAGGATTTGAATTTGTGCTGACAGAGCGATTTTGTCAGGACGACCTAGAAGAATACTTTGGCTACCAGCGTGCACAAGGAAGGAGAAGTGATAACCCATCAGCTGCTGAACTTGGTTACAATGATTTAAGGATTGCCACTCTTAGAGATGTTGCCCCAGCAGCTGGAGGAAATGTGTCCGGACGGCATTCTGGAAAGAGAAGCAAGTGGTTTAATGTGAGTGAAGAGCCTTTGCCAAAAAAGAAAACTTCAAAAAAATAAACAAACCTAACTATTAATCATTGACTTCACTTTCCTGGTGGGCTGCTGTTCATGGAATGTAATTAACTATTGATTTTCCTGGTGTCTGCTTTTCATCGAACTTAACTATTGATTTTCCTGGTGGGCTGCTGTTCATCGAACGTAATTAACTATTGATTTTCCTGGTGTGCTGCTTTTCATCGAACTAAACTATTGATTTTCCTGGTGGGCTGCTGTTCATCGAACGTAATTAACTATTGATTTTCCTGGTGTGCTGCTTTTCATTGAACTGAACTATTGATTTTCCTGGTGGGCTGCTGTTCATCGAACGTAATTAACTATTGATTTTCCTGGTGTGCTGCTTTTCATCGAACTAAACTATTGATTTTCCTGGTGGGCTGCTGTTCATTGAACGTAATTAACTATTGATTTTCCTGGTATGCTGCTTTTCATCGAACTAAACTATTGACTATTAATTTTCCTGGTGTGCTGCTTTTCATCGAACTAAACTATTGATTTTCCTGGTGGGCTGCTGTTCATTGAACATAATTAACTATTGATTTTCCTGGTGTGCTGCTTTTCATCGAACTAAACTATTGATTTTCCTGGTGGGCTGCTGTTCATTGAACATAATTAACTATTGATTTTCCTGGTGTGCTGCTTTTCATCGAACTAAACTATTGATTTTCCTGGTGGGCTGCTGTTCATCGAACGTAATTAACTATTGATTTTCCTGGTGAGTGCTGCTTTTCATCGAACTAAACTATTGATTTTCCTGGTTGGCTGCTGTTCATCGAACGTAATTAACTATTGATTTTCCTGGTGAGTGCTGCTTTTCATCGAACTAAACTACTGATTTTCCTGGTGGGCTGCTGTTCATCGAACGTAATTAACTGTTGATTTTCCGGGTGTCTGCTTTTCATCAAACTTAATTAACTATTGATTTTCCTGGTGGGTTGCTGTTCATCGAACTTAATTAACTATTTATTTTCCTGGTGGGCTGCTGTTCATTCAGCTCAAAAACTGGTCAAGCTATGTGGCTATTCTTTCAATTTTTTTTCTCCAAGGGGGTGCTTATTAAGTTGAGTTTTCTGTCTTGGGCAGAAAAATCAATTTGAAAAGTATCCTCTTGGACTAAACAGCAGTGGATTGCCTGATATCAACTTAACTTGTAGTTGGACGTAACTTGAATGGCTAGAGGTAATGAGAATACAGTATAGTATGACAGTGAGCATAAAAATAGAGGTGAGTGTAAAAGTCATTGTTTGTAGAGGTCCAATTTGCTCTGATACTACAGTATCTAGTACCTATAGCTAATGATTTTTTCCCTTAAAGTGTTTATGAAACCAAATTTTCATAGCCGTTGTTCTTATGTTTTCTTATACTTCAAAATTCGCAGATCATCGTGAGCTAATCCGTTTTATTCAAAAAGGCTCGGAAAGTTGTTTTTTTACCAGCCGAAAACTGCATTTTTGTACTAAACCATGTCCGGGCCCTGGAACCGAGTGAGAAGGTATCATGACGTAGGTGGTTGTGTATGGCACTTCAAGCCGTTAACAAATCCTCAGTGTTTATATCTAAAAGTCACGCTTCGATGTCGGATAGCGAGGTTTCTTCGAGCGATCATGCTTCGGAAAGAAGCGATACTGTTTCTGAAAGTGATGGGGAGGATAATCAAGTGCATTTTGTGTTCAGGCAAGATTTTGCACCTTATCAAGGAGAACCTTTAGCGACAGAAGGCGACAGTATGGACGATGATCATGTTGATGAACAAGATGAAGATGGTATATTGCCTTCTGTTTTGGAACAACGTTTCAAAGGTCTGGTTCCTGTTGATGAGTGGTAAGAACCAGTACACGTCAATTTTATTTCTTCCATAAAAAAGGAACTCAAAGATTTCTCGTTTGGGCTATAGGTGTACATGTGGAAAATGTAACGTCGACCATTTGGTTGGCGTTCGTGAATTTCGATGCTGTTCAGAAATTGGTGCGGCCGGAAAATTTACGTTTTTGGGTCTTGATGTGGATTGCATATTGAACCACACAGATTATGCTGCTTTGACACACCGTACTGTGCTTCTACAGGCTGGCCCACTCTTACGGAATAAGGATGGGAAGTATTATAAGCAAAGGAACAATTCTGAAAACAAGTGAGTATATCCCAATTTTGGTTTGAACACGTTATACCTGTATGTTGTTTACAGAAGATATGATTTTTCATTTGACTTGTTAACAAATTGTAATTTTAAGGTTTTTGTCGTAATTTTAGATTTCTTAGAGCCGTGCCTTATCGTTGGTTGGCTCGTTGGTTATTTGGCACTTTGGGATGGGAGAATACAAGACCTTTGTCTGCTTGCATCTATCATAACATAAGGTCAAGATTCTTCACCCACGAGTCAAAAGGGTACATAGCAGGACAAGAACGTGCCGCAGCCGATTGTGATGACTGAATTTTATTACTGCATAATTATTGTCTTTTATGACATATACAAAACAAATGGGGAATAACAAACGAAATGGAAAGCTGGATGACAATTTGATGATTTGAGGGCATTGAGGGCTAAATCAGGGCTTACCAGTCAAAACGTCCTCTGGTCATAGAAGTCCAAAAGATAAATACAGTATATTAACAGACTTATTTGAAAGTTTAAAAAAACGTACATAAGTGAATACCTCAAGCAGTTAGATGGTTTATTTGTATCGTTTGACTAGACTTTGTAGCTGTGTGTTGCTATAAAAATGGAAACTTGATACAAGTACAGAATGGCAACAGACACTTTGCCTGGCTTTGAGCCTGATTTTGCAGCTTTATACAGTACAACAGATTACTGGCGTAAAACAGTTGAAGAATGTATTTGTCAATGTCAAAAATATACTACAAAGTCTTATATAGTGTAGTATATGTATGTTGACATGTTCCCCGATCAGTTTGGAAGAAGTGAGGACGTTTTGACCAGAGGACGTTTTCACTGGACACCAAATCAGGTCACCAATTGAAGGCTGCCATCTTGGGAAAATTGGAGGTCGAAAAAAAAGGGCCTGAAACCAATTTTCCCAAGATGGCAGCCTTCAATTGGCAACCCTGTGTCTGTGTTGACTGAAATTAAGATAGGGTGCCCCCTCTAGTCTTTATATTATGATTTGAGGTACCTAGGTTGAACATGAACTGTCCTTGTTTCCAAGGGGGAAAATGTGATGACTGGCAGGGGCCGGGGCAAAGGTTGAATGCATATCCACATATTTGCCCAACTGTTGAGTATATCTTGGTAAAAAAACTGTGTTAATATTCAAATGCTTCACAGAAAAGTAAAAAGAGTTATCAGGTGCTATCTGGACAATGTTTTTTTGGATGACCCTTCATTGGCTTGTGGCATTTCTTGCTTTGCCTTGCCTTTCTTTTCAATGGTGGTTCACTGCCAGTGGATGGTGATCTTTCCAGCTCCAGTTGTAGCCTCAATTGTTCAGGTTCTGCAGAAATACATTTGATTATGTTGGAAATTATGTTGTTTTATGTCTTTTAAAGTTGAAACAAGTATTATTATATACAAGTTGTGTTTGTTGTTAGATTTATTTGAAAATGTTAATTGCTTGCTTTACCTGAAGGGAAAAGTTCTGTTTTAGTCTGCTTTCTTTCACAATGTTGTTTGATAGCATCGTGTTTGGCAAGCCTTTCAGGAAACTGATGGCTCAGGGGCTCAGGGGTTCTCGTCTTGTATCGATTTCTGACAATTTCCCTCTCTTGTGTTGTCACACTAACTAATAGCTTTTTAATCTCTTCAGCGTATCCTAAAAAGGATATTTCCAAAGTAATTATTAATGACAATCTGTTCTGTATTTGACAATAAGTTTGTTTATAATTGAAAATATAGCAATCTTTGTACCATAAGTTGGTGGTTCAGCCACTTCTCTCACAACCTCTTCACCCATCTTAAACTTAGGATATGTAACATTTACATAATATCTTCCATCTTTTCTTTGTTTTGTCTTTCTTCTCACATTCTCATTGAAATGCAGGCTTGCCAAGATATGCCTATTACGGAAAGCATAACATGGAGTTTAACCCTATCTAGACTGGGGGGGAGGGGGGGAGTGCCCGTGGTGAATTTAAATCTTCATAACCAGTGTTGCATAACACTTTTGTGTGCCAAAAGAATGATGGCAACCACGTTTTTGATGACATGTGTGGCAAAAATTTCAAAATTCTGCTTTATTAATTTGTAATTTTTTTAGGGTTTTTTGAGTATTTGATTAGTATTTTTAATATAATTCCATAAATTTTGTGTTAATTAAGTTCATCTAATGACATCGCAGACGCAGCCATCCATTTAATAATTACAGTGTCTAAAGATAGGAAATTTTGATTAATATAAAAGCTTGATTATGTAATGAATATAACATTTTACCTTCTTATCACAACTACCTCAATGGCCATAAACCAAAAAATAAACCAAATTCTTCTTAAATTTTTAAGTTTTATAGTTTTATCTTCTTACTACTGAATCTAACTACAGTAATAATTTTAAAAAAAAAATTGATTTAATGTAAGAGTTTTTCTTATCTAATATTTGGCTGTATTTCACTTTGTTGTATTTTTAGGTATGATGTCATCATTGATGTCATAGATACATAACATCTGAGTTGACACCAATAAAAATTAAAATATTTTTGAATGTTCTATTAGTATACAAAGTTTCACTTCGATAGCATAAATACTTTTTGAGATATTGACTGCAGGCACCCCCCCCCCCCCCCAACCCCAGAAGACCAAAAAAAGATAGGGTTAACAAAAAGAAAATATTTATTGTGTGACAAACGTTTCTCATCGAGAGGTTTCACATTTTTACTATACCTGCAAAAGGTTCCAAGCCATGAAAAGCATATCATCTTGGGATGCCAATAGTTTAGGGTGGAATGGAAACCTTCTAAACAGCTTGTCTCTGCATCAGGAGAAAGTTTTTGAATGTCTTTCAGGAGGCTTTTCCTCATTAAAATTTCCTGCATACTGTCATATGCTTTTGTACCTAAAAGCCAAACAAATATTTTTGAATACTTGATTATTATATGCTAAATAAAATCTGCTGGCATTATCAATATCTAGAATAAAATTATGAATGTCCACCTTGGGGGTTAAAGTTTCAACAACACACCTTTTTTTATCCATTGTCTGGGCTCAATGTCATCATTATGAGCACATTCTTGGAAAAGTGGATCAGGATGTTCTTTGTGTTCATTTGATATATGCTGCAACAGAGACTTCCACTTTGCCAATATCATACTTTGGAAACCAGCTTTTGTTGAGGTGGAACACCAGTACATGTGGTTTTTAACCGCCTTTACCCACTTTGCAATTACTTCACAATCCTTTGCTTTACTTGCAGCCAACATTTTTTTCACTACTCCCTTGGCAATGTGCCACTGATCGAAGAAATGAGTTGTGGCGGGATTACATTCTCTGATCCATTTGACAATCCCTTTGTGACGGTCAGACACAAACACCTTGATGTCAAGGCCAGCACCATTTAAGTGACTGAAACCGTTTAAGTTGGGCACCTTTAAGCTCCATGGCATTGCTAGATCCAGTTTGGTTAGCCTACAAGTAAGAGAGATACTAATTGGGATTAATTTCTTCCAATATGTAGAGATAACTGATAGTTGCATGGATAACATAAATGTTAAAAAATATTAGAATCAGGAACAAAAAAAGTTATAAACATGGGGAAAATAGTGAATATAAAAAATATTAAGAAAGGGAAGATAGGAGGGAGAAAGGAATGTAGTAACAATAAACAGCTCATGATTCCAATAAGTGCCCAGGTTGCTTATTTAAGTGCCTATTTAATTTTCTTGGATTGAGGGGTGCTTAATTCGGTTGGGGTATTCATTTACAAGGGGTGCTTATTCAGGAGGGGGCATTTATTGGAAGGACGATGCTTATTCTAATCATTATATGGTAACTTGTAATGTACCTGTAATAGTTCGAAGTGAACAATTTTCGTTGCTGGTGAACAAAGTAATGTATACACTCCATACTTTGCTCATGGAATCGAATCTTCCTTCTCCTGACCAGATTACATCTTTACTGGTTTTGATCTCGCTAATGAGGGACGACTGGTAAGTTTCCCAGTGTTTCAGAATGTTGGGAAAAAGAAATCTACTCTGGTGGTAAAAAAATGTTCTTGCATCATATACACTCAAGTTCATGTGCCTGAAAACTAGAAGTAGCTTGCTGATAGAGGCACCTGCCATAAGTGTTGAAAAACTAAGAAAAATATTTCCTGCTGGGTATTTTCCCAGGATAAATGGCTGGCTTCTCCATTTAAAACCATTTTTGCAGGAGTTACAGTGTTGGTGAACTGTCACCATTGTGCCATTCTTATCCATAGAAACACTTGGACTGTCAGCTTTACAAGTAAAACAGAAGAGGGAAAAAAGTGCCAGCAATGCACTGTAAAAAACAATAAACTTCGGCTCATCATGACATGCGGTACCTGGTTCCACTCTGGAAGAGATAAACAACAATTAAATTATTAAATTTAGAATAATGAGTTCGACAACTGGGAGGGCAATAGACTGAGGCGTATAGAGTATCTTGGTATCATATGCAATCAGTTTACCTTATATTATTTCGCGATGCCGGAGTATCACTGTTCTCTTCATCGTCACCACAGTCTCCGTTTTCCGCCGCTTCTTCCAAGAACTCCCATTCAGGATCTGCACCCTCATCAATGGAAGATTCATCGTTGCTATATCCGGCGAAGTCTTCTACATCTTGGGGTTGCTGCTCCTGTTTGTCGCATCACCATCACATAGGTCGTCTTCGTCAGAGGATGACAAGATAGAGTCTTCAGTCAGTGGCTATTAATTAAAATTAATATGTAAACAAGCAAAATAATACGACTTCAAAATATAACCCGCAGAAAACACCGTGGTATCAATGCACGTTACCTTTTGAAGCTCTTTGTTGACCTTTCTGAGCTGACGAACTTCCATTTCCAGGACAGCGCGTCTTTGTTTATATTTTCTGCAGGAGTCCTGAACTTGTTCCAAGCGACGAATATAAATTTTACACTGGTCACATTTGTTTTGTTCGGGGACTTGGACAATGTCAGATGGACAAGGCAGAACCCCGGGCAGAACAGAAGCAATGCTACTCGTCTCGTTTGACAACACCACACGTTCGCCTGTAGTTGTAGTTGCACTTGATGTGGTTTTGGCCTTTACCGAGCAGAAAATTGGTGTGAGGGTGGCTTTCTGAGCAGTACGGAGAATCTGCAAAAGAATTGTGAAAACGGAAAACTCATTAACCTTAGCTTAGGCATTTCTTAGGTGAGACACAGTTTCGTCCACAATTTGCTCTAACGTTAACTTACCTTTCTTCGACTTCGTTCTAGCGCGGACGTGTCAACATTTTCTTGAACTACAGCTGCGCAATCTATGGTGGGAGTAGCATCCTTTTTTAACCATCTTCTCGAGCGAAATAAAGAGGTATCTGCCGTGTCTTTCAGATTCAGATACGCTCGTTGTTCGAAGCAAGATGACTGAAAATGTACCGAACAAAGAACTGATGTCTTCGACGGTTGCCAATTCGCTCGATGTCGCTGGACGAAACGAATCCATTGATTATAAATGACTTTGTCTCGAGGAAAAAGATGTAGGGAAACTCCTTGTGTTTTTGAGTTGTTGTTACAACTGACACTGTGGGGTCCTCCTGCAACGCAGAATTTACCCGAATATCTTTTTTTGCGCTTTTCTACAACTTGTACGCTATCGTTACAGTCCATTGCTCATTCGGGGTTTCCTCTGAATAAATATGCATACACAACCAGTGACGTCACGCCACTGTTTTGACCGCGCACAAAATGGCTGACAATTTTGGCTCTAGTAGGCCGATTTATGAAGCTGCAATACAATGATTTCCTTCATCGTTTTTATTAAACAAAAACGGCATGATGCTGAGTAAGGTTATAACTAACTATCTAGCAAGAAAAATCTATGTTGAAAATTTGGTTTCATAAACACTTTAAGACCATTCACAATGTCACCTGTTATTACTGTACCATCCTGGTCAAGTCATCAAGTGTCCCAGTAGTATTGGTCTAAATAATTGGTCTAAATAATTCCCAGTAAGTGATTTGAGAACATTTTAGAGATGTGATGAGTGATTACTGTACTACCAGTACATGTGATTAAAAGCTTAATGAAAAGGGGGGTAAATGATATGACATTGTGGTCATGTGTACAATAAGCCACTATCATCTTATAAGTGATTTGATTTTTTTTCAACAGATATGAAAGCTCATATATCATTTGTTTTGTTGAAGAGTGAAAAGAATCAACTGAACAAGGCTGAACACAGTTAAAAAAGGAAACTTAATAATTGTTCATAAAATTATATACAGTTCTATTATACAGTTACAATATTTCAGTTATAGTCTAATATATACAGTATTATAAAACATTAACTAATTAATAGTATGGAAAATATCTTGTGACCTATAAAGTCTAATAAACTAAATAAAGAACAATCTTATTATTTACTTTATTTTTGTTCACTGGCTTTCTTTAATTCTTTCCGTAAAGCTTTCTTTCTCTGAGTACGCTGACTTAGTTTATACTTATTTACAATATCCTTTGAAAATGAAAAACACCTAACAGTAACAAATAATTTAACAACATTTTCTAAACATAAAGACTGACATTCCTTCGAAATTTCTACTTCACAATTATTTAAAGTGTTGCACCACAAGCTTTTAACAAGGGAAGAAGTCAAGACTTCATTCACTATTTTGTCTACTGGTAGACGAGTGACCCTGTCTTTATTTGTGTGCTTTCTAAAAACCAACTCAGATGCTTCTGCAATGCTAGTGACCCATGGATGGGGTGACCAAAGTCCTCCCCTTGATAAAGAGGAAACATACTCATTTCCATTATCAGTTTTCATTGACAACATCAAGGCTTGTATTTCTTTATTTCTTTCAGAATGATATCTTGCACAGTTTTTGCTTTTTTGGTACAGAGACCTTATGACATAACCAGTTAGATATGTCAAAGGACCAAATTCTTGTGGAGATATTACCAACTCTTTCTATTAAAAATCAATTAAAAATTTAATCAGAATGACAGCAAATATTTTGGTACAGGTAATATGGTGATCTACAAAATAAGCAATGGTGTAGCCAGGGTCTTTGGTTTGGGGGGCAAGGACCTGGGATGTCTGGGTATTTCCTGCATTTTGATGCAAGTATTTAAAGTAATCTGAAAGCCATTTTGCTGCAAACCTCTTTACAGTAGGGGGTATGGGGGCATGTTAGTAACCCAGAAAATTTTGAATTTTTAGATTCCCTAGAAGCCATTATAGGGCTATTTCCAGGATAATAACACGCTAATTTTACCAGAAGTTGAGAATAACCTTTATATATATATATTAGAAGCTTATTTCAATCCCGTTGTTACAACATATTGGCTTTAAGTTAGAGTAATAGATCTGTAAAAAATTGGTGGAGGCAAAAACTTTTTGTTGCCCACATGTAAAAACTTGTGGGGGGTGATTGCCCCCACACTTCTGCCACCCCTGAAGATACTATATATACATGCAGGATAATTCAAATAAAACTTTGAAACGTATTTCAGGAGGCCACTGCTGAAGGCAATCGGAATATTTGTAATAGCAGATAATATGAATATATATTATAAAGTACCTCAGCCTCAGAACTTTCTTGGCCACCTTGTTCAAGAATACCAATTGGCCGTTCAGGAAGATGGATCAGCATCAATAATACAATTTTCTTGTCACCATATGAATGGAAATATTCCTTCCAATTGGCATTTGTCTTACCATAGAACTCTTTTAGGAATTTGTCATGATTGTGTTTTCTTTTAAATTCCAATAAAAGTTCATTGAGCGCTCTCACAAACAACTCGCTTGGTTGGAGCTTAAAAACCTCTGCTACATGCTCCTCCTTGTAAAGCTTTTCGTCGCTTAAATATCTGCCAATGTCACGGATCAAAGAACATGTTCTTTCCATACTTAATTCATTTGAGTCTTCCTTCGTAGACGAACTCTCTCCCAGTTCAGCAACGTGTTTACTTCGACGGTGCTTCGTCAGGCCACCTTTTGACTTGCAAATTTTTGGACATAAATCGCAAGGGAATTGCTTTCTACTTCAACCTAAAAAGTAAATTAAAACAGGGCATTGGTAAGGGGTACGCGGTGGTAAAATACCACACAAAACATCGATTAGTTGCTTACTTCTTCAAATGATTGTTGCACTTCTACTTCAATCTCGTCCACTTCCATCTCAAGCAGCGCAATTGTTGTCACAAAATCGTCTTCAAAAGCCGAATGAGGGCTTCCAGGACGCTCAGACTCATTTCCTTCGTCTACTTCCATGTCTCCAATACCCATCAACGCAACTGATTAACTAAAAACGTCTTAAATTTTTATTTTGATGAGATTTTCCTATCAACGCCAAGGCCACAGTACTATGAATTCCAGCTTTATTTGTCACGTGACGCACCTTTTCAACACGGCAGCCAAAAAGGTCACGTGTACCTTTGAAGTTTGCCGGCCTTCCAAACCCCGTGGGTTATATTAACTATGTTTTTATGCAATAAAAAGCCAAGAAATTAAAATTTAAAGCTTTAGGTTTTCTGTGATACAATCTTTGGCGCAGACCGCATGTATCCCAGGAAATCCTTCGCTGTCGAGCTACTGACACTCAGCCTACGTGCCTGAGGGATTGTAGCTATATTCAATACGACAGCGATACAAATATTGTAAATAACTTGTGGTATTCATGCATTAAACCGTTTCGTATCCGTCAAGAATCCAATTAGGTTCCATATGCAAAAAGGCATGAAAGACCATGACAGTTATGTTAATATGTTAATATAGGATCTTCAACAGTTTAAATAAAGATTTTATTATTATTATTATTATTATTATTATTATTATTATTATTATTATTATTATTATTATTATTATTATTATTATTATTAATATAGCATACTTGATATTCAAGTCAACTAGTTTTTAGAAGTACCACTACTTTAATAGTTTACTCGAAGCACTGAGAGTTTTGTGGTCTTCTTGCAGGCATTCTACTTGACAAAAATAAATAAGATAATTAATTTCAAATTTGAACCGAATCTTTTCCACTAATTTAAATGTTGGTCGCCATGCAGCCTTTTTTATTCTCTACGCGGAAAGCCTGGTTGGTAAATACCATAAAAATCCTTTATATAATGAGTTTGACTCCTTTTGGCTCCAAAATTTACACCGTAGTTCATTTTTGCTACACAGTTGTATTTGTTTAAAACTGCACTGCTTTCTGTCAATCAAAATTTAGATTTTTATGTCTATTATCAACGCATAAATACTGTAGTATTCTTTGAAAGTTTTCATGCCGATCGATAACGTAAAATAGACGAATTTTATGGAAACACCACGTAAAATATTTATTTGCTAAGCTTTTCGGCCTATTCATTACCAGAAATTTGGATGGTGGCGCACGTGCGTATTAAGGACAATAATAAGGGAGATTCTCAACAGTAAATAATAAGGAGAGCACATAATAATTCAAATTTTGCTTAAACGGTGACATATTTCTTCTTTGCCCGACTCCATTTGACTTCAGCATGGACTAAGGAACAATTATAACTAAAAAACGTTTGCTTACTTCGACGACAAAGTACTTCCCTAGCTCGTCTTATTTTTGCACTGAAAGCGCCACTGTCCATAGTGTTAGCCATAGTAATCTTTACAAACAGGTTCTAGAAATTGGCCAAATTGACCAACAACATTACGGGCGATGCGAAGTGCCCGACTCGCGTTGCATTTGGCATGAGTTAGTCTATTTTAAGAGCACATAAAGGTCCGCATTTGTCTGTAGCATAGTACTTCCAAAAGCATTTGAACTTGCTTGATTTCACAGTCCTTTTCGTGCACGATTTAGGCGAATTCTAAAGAACTCAATGACCTGAATAATGAGAAACACTAGAATACAGTAGAATTACACTCATTAGAAATTCTAGAACACACAATTATATTATTAGGCGAATATAGCCGCTGACCGAGAGCAGCGGCACAAATGACCCAAATTTCTGGTAATGTGACTCAGGTCTTCATCAGAGCAATAACAACAAGCTGTTGGCTCACGCCATTTATAAACGAAGCAACGCATGATCAATTAAATCACGTAAGAATACGACGAAATACCTGAAACAACATTGTAAAATTTTCTACGAGTCCACAAGATTCGTTCTCTTACCAAAGCAATCACACACAGCAGTGAACACAAATTGTTCAAGTTACTTTTCACACATAAAGATGATGTGTATATCTTATCTGCGACTGGAGTGTGTCGCATTCCTTGGGAGTGTGGCTTGGTATACATCAGGGAAACGGGAGGAATCTCTCAAATCGCCGGAAGGAGCACACTAGTCATGTTGCATAAAAGCCCAACATGATAAATCTTCTGTTTCTAAACACGCTTGGAAGTATGACCTTCGTGTTAAGTGGGAAAAGTCGTCAGTGTTAGCCAGCGACAAGCAATACTTCACGCGAAGAACAAGGGAAGCCATTGAGATTGCAAAACATCACACTATCTCTCAGGAATGACAGCCATTAAACAGTACGTTGGTGTGCTCTATTCGGAGAACCTTCTTGATTTTAACGTGATACGCCATTGTATCCTTGCGTGATTTAATTGATCAGTGGCTTAGTTTATAAATGACGTGAGCCAACAGCTTGTTATTATTGCTCTGATGAAGGTCTGAGTCAAGAGGCCGAAAGCTTAGCAATTAAATATTTAATTTACGTTGGTGTTTCCAAGTAATATAGCTAGTATTTAGTATAAGTTTTATACGGTATATTGCTAATCTTTCGGCCTGTTGACTCCTTCATCAGAACAACTTCTGAGTAAAATTAAAATAATAGATAATAACACAATGATTCTTACTTAATGAAACTGACTTACGTATATATAAGGATCTCAGAAAGTCCGACTACCTTATACAACATTCGAAATTTGACTAAATATTCAGTTGTTTACAAAATAATAATATCATTAACAGATGCAAGAAATGGCTGTTTATTTTCTAATTTGCTACATTTTTGTTGCTTTTTGCGCCATGAAAACACAGAAAAACTCTTACAAATAAATAAAATCGAATAAAAAAATAGGCAAGTAATGAAAGAGAAGTTATAAAATAACCGTAAGTAAATGAACGACAACACGCACTCTGATTGGCTATTGGGTCAAGCAAGCGTGACATTATAACTCCATAACGGAACGGCACAGGAGATACTTCGCGACGATTTTGTCGTTTTTGATTAATTTTATGTGGATTTACTTGTGTTAATTACGTGGTTAGAGAAATATCCAAATAATTTTTTTACTTTCGTTTATGATTATAAACGAAAGTAAAAAATTACTTGGATATATCTCTAATCACGTAATTAACACAGTACATTTTAATTAATTAATATGCCCGTAATGATTTTAATTAATTAAATTAAGTGCATTTTCATCGCTAAAATTAATCGCCGACGTGTTGTACGAGGTTTGGTAACAACCTCGTCATGAGACAGGTAATCTGTTTGGGGTTTTTTTGTTTACTTTTCTTGGGTTTATTGACTCGATAAACGCACGCGACACGTTTTTTATTTCTTAAATATGTCATTGATGAGAAATAAGCGTTCTGTGTCAATAGAATTTGAATTTTATGGAAATCATTCCAGATTTTGCAAACAGAGTTGTAAATTTTGAAAAATATTAAAAAAACTACTAAAGTTGGACGTATGGAATTTCCCAAATGAAAAGAAATGAAATGACCTCGTTAGAATGTCTATTAAGTTTTCTGTTGAATATTTTGTCAACATCAATTACCAAAAACGTAAATACTTACCGTCGCAATCTATCTTTTTGCCATTAACAAAAAAATCAGCATTACATCCACCACAATAATTAGCAACACATTTTGCCGTTGGAGATGCCTTACATTTTGTCACCTTACAAGGATCTGCTTTGCACTGAACAGTGGGCACTCCAGGTGGACAACCTATAATTAATAGTATCATTAGGTTGCGCATGTACAAGATCGTGTTACTTTCTGTTCAAAACCAATGCTGGCTGACTTCGACGAAAGCAAAAAGATCGTGTAGGAAGGGTCATAATTTCTCGTTAGTGGATTTTCCGCGTGACAAGTAATATCGTCAGCGTTATTCAGAGTATATAAAATTCATAAACTTGAGCCACGGTCGCGTCGAATAAAATTGAAGCATTTAAATTCGTCTTTTACGATTGTGTCGTTTAGCGTTAATAATTATAAGAAGCATTACAAGGGGACGCTACAGAAAGATAAAAGGTAGAACAATTTGAAAAAAGGTCCCTTGTCTAAAATGTAGTTACTCTTATTCGTACTCCCCTGAGAGTTTCTTATTAGTAATAGCATAAAAAGAGGTGTATTCGCGTTTAATAGCTAATCACCCTTTTTATGCTATTCCTTTGTAATGTCATAGTTGCGGGGTTTCTTTTGTTGTCACCTCCGTTGAGTCAAACCGTGTAGGATTAGTTCTAATCAGAGAAAAAATGAATATAATGAGGTATATCAGTTGTATATTAAAACAAAATAATTTCCCGCGAACATGATATTGTTAAACCTTAATTGAAAAAGATGTGTTTATCATTTAGTCACTTGCCCGATATAGATTCTTAAGTTTTTTCTTCCTTGCATATTAATTCAAAATGATTCTATTTACGTGAAACTTAAAATCTCATGAAGTGTCTTTTTTTAGTACCTGTATACACGAGCACCTTCAAATTGCATGTATCCTTCACATGGGATATTCTATTTTTCAGAAAGGAACTAAAGTTTGTTCGGGCTTAGTTTTAGTTAAAATGTTTAAATTAAAGTTACAAAACCAGTTGTGGATGAGGTTGGTATAGGTCTACGAGGTACAGTATGTTGGATTAGCGTATAAGATATAAGTAAGTATAGTAAACTAAGTTTCAGCGTGCAAGGAGTACACTTGGGAAACCTATAGAGTCAATGGGTCGACATGCGATGATTGTTTTGGTTGGCGTGGCCCGTTTACAAGATTGAAAATTGTTGGGCCTTAGCAGGTTCTTTGTAAGTTTTTCTCAATTTTTTCTCAAGTCATCTCTTCTAGCATGGTTTTTGTTAATAACCTTGTCTAAACTTGTATACGTTTTAGAACAAATTGCGTACTTAAGGTTTTCTGGCTCAAAATACCTTTTTGCTGCTGAAATTTTTAGGCAACTGCAGAATGCGTCGTTTTCAGTGCTTGACGTCGGGATCAACCCTTTGAATACTTTCAATTATCCGTCTATTTTAAACTAAATCATCTTACTGTAATATTTATTTCGGGGGTAGGGGGCTGAGTTCAACATGAGGTGCCAATAATGGCGCATCGTGTATAGTAATAAATAGCGGGCCATTATGAGTATTTTATATGTAATATTGGGCATTTCACTCGATTACATAGCATGTTCTAAGGATTTTGGGTGAGGGAAAATTCGAGTGTAGAATATATACATTTTAAGACCAAACCGGGACCAGTTGCAAAAAATGCAACTACACAGGCCTTCCAGCAGGAATTGAACCAACGACGTTGCGATTCTAGTGCAATGCTCGGACCACTGAGCCACGGAGGGCGTTGCCGAGAGCTTGATCGCGAGTTCTGTATATAATAAGGTGGTGATGCCAGGAGAGAATTGTGTATATTATCTGTAATATAGAGCGTTTTCATCTCACGTCACGGCGGCCATATTGGTGTAACAAAACAATGAAATGGCGGCCATATTGGTGTACGCGGTATGGGAACTAGCTCTTTCTTATTCAAATATTTCGTATTGTTTCACCACCCCAATGGGCCACCGATCACGTGAGTGAAAACGCTCTATTGGGCATTTCACTCGATTACATAACATGTTCTAAGGATTTTGGGTGAAGGAAAATTGGAGAGTAGAATATATACATTTTAAGACCAAACCGGGACCAGTTGCGAAAAATGCAACTACACAGGCCTTTCGGCAGCAATCGAACCCACGACCTTGCGATTCTAGTGCAATGCTCTTACCACTGAGCCAGGGAGGGCGTTGCCGAGAGCTTGATCGCGAGTTCTGTATATAATAAGGTGGTGACGCCAGGAGAGAATTGGATATATTATATGTAATATTGGGCATCTTACAAATTTTACCCGTGTTTACAAAAAAAAATTAAAATGTATATATTCTACACTCGAATTTTCCTTCACCCAAAATCCTTAGAACATGCTATGTAATCGAGTGAAATGCCAAATATTGCATATAATATTCCCAATTCTCTCCTGGCATCACCACCTTATTATATACAGAACTCGCGATCAAGCTCTCGGCAACGCCCTCCGTGGCTCAGTGGTCAGAGCATTGCACTAGAATCGCAAGGTCGTGTGTTCAATTCCTGCCGGAAGGCCTGTGTAGTTGTATTTTTCGCAACTGGTCCCGGTTTGGTCTTAAAATGTATATATTCTACACTCTAATTTTCCTTCACCCAAAACCTTAGAACATGGGTGTATTCGAGTGAAATGCCCAATATTACATATAATACACCCAATTCTCTCCTGAGTATTATATTAATTACTATTATTATTCTAAATATTATTATTATTGTTATTATTATTTTTATTAATACAACATAAAAAAACAACAATAATGCTTACATGGATTGCAGTTGACTTTCCTGCCACGGAGATAGAAGTGAGCAAAACAACCACCACAATAATCGTCAAAACATGTTGCGCCAGGAAAAGCTTGGCATTTTGCGCTCTTACAAGGGCGAATTAAACAGTAATGCCGTGGTTTGTTTTTGGGGCAAGGTCTTCTACCTGAAAACATAACGAAAGTAAACAAGTTAAAAAGTTTTTTTTAACGTAAAAAGAAAAAGTTGAACATTTTCTTATCCCATTTGCTGCAATGGATATACCAAGCGAATAACGTAATTTTAAAAAAGAAAAAGATGCCCAGAGAATGACTTTGAGACAATTAGGCCTGCGCTAAACGTCGCAGAATAGACGAATTTAATTCCGAAGAATTTAATTCGAATAAACTTATTCGTCGGTAATGCGACGAAATGGGACGTCGAGTTTCAGTCAAATTTAATTGTTTTTACTTGGACTCGTGAAGCCTGAAAACGACTTCTTGAAAACATGTCACAGCCAGAAGAAAACCGTTTAATTCGTCGCGACGATAATTTGTCGTGTAACTCGAACACGCATTATCGTCGCATTATCCGTCTGATTCGGACGATTTTAATTGCCCAGACGAATTTAATTCGTGCGTCGTAATAGAGTTATACGTCGCAGTTTCGTCGAATAAAATTCAAGCAATTAAATTCGCCTGAATTAATTTTGTCTATTGTGCGACGTTTAGCGCAGGCCTAACACATGACGATTTCAAAGATTATAAAAAAAATGTTAGTTGCTAACGTTTGAGTGAACCAAACGAATGTCGCCCATCCCGTTTTTGACCACAGCTTTGTTTGAGTGCGGAATACATGTCTGAATACATATGCATGTGAAAACAGACCACAGGGGAATAAAGTTTGATTCTAAATGAAGCAATGCCGCATCAAATCATGTAGGGTTCCTTGGGGTAATAACAATGCTCATGAGAGCTCCATGCAATGTTTGCCATGTAGGCTGAAGTGCACTTTACTTCATCCGTCTTAAAATGGTTGGACAACAATTCACTCCCGAGGAAAGAGCATTCATGGTACTTTCCTATCATGAAACAAGAAGCTCAAACAAGGACTAAATAAAATACTAAATAAACAGACAACAAATAAAGAGCTACCAATAGAGTTCATTGGTTCTAACCCCACGGACATAATAAGTAATTCCATGAAAATAGCTGATAGTTTTATATTGTAATCATTAGGCCAAATTTAGCAAAAAATATTACTTATAATACGGAACCGACCTTTGACAAATATCTTACAAATAACTATCAAAATAATCTTGTCAGGAATATTAAAGCCCAGCATATAATTTTAAAAAGACCCATATTAAAAGAGACATGAGTTATTTCAAATTTTTTATTAAAACTAACATTTCGTTGCTAATCCTTCAGTGAATAATTATTTACAAGGTCATCTCGACTTATATGCTAATCTCTTTGCAATAGTAACAGGAAATGAAGATTACGCTTTCCGCCTGGTTCGTCTATAACTACCAAGACAGTATTTTTATTGACCCAATTACTGAAGATGAATTGGAAACTGAAATCAGGAACATAGATCCTAATAAAATTTCAGGATATGATAGCATTAGTTACAGAATAGATAAACTAATAGGAAAGGAAATTTCAATTAAGGAATACCAAATGGTTTTCCGTGCAAGATAGTGTGATCCAAACACGCGGGATGTTGCGAGACTTTCGAAAAGCGTAAAAAAACACGAGCCGCCTAGGCCTGTGCATATGTACTCTTATAAAGGTACGTTTGACGTCATTTGAACACGAAAGAAGTGTGAAGGGACTCGGCTATGGCCTCGTGCCTCTACTCAACTCCTTTCGTGTTCAAATGACGTCAAACGTGCCTTTATAAGAGTACATATGCACGGAGCTTTATGTTTTATTTGTCAATTAAAATATAACAAGAGTTCAGTTCAAGTTCACTATTGCAGACTGAAGTTAACATTTACATTCCAGATGGAACAACCGCTAAACATTGAATCAAAGTTCGGAAGATTTCCGATCTGAATGCTGGAAGAGTGAGAAGTGAAGGTTGTTGTTGTCATGGCTGAGGCATTTGACCTTGGGTTGATATTAAGACCGAGATTAAGACTGTCAACGATACTAGTTCCTGTAAAACACAGTTACATAATTTATAAAATTACAGTAAATACTAGCTGGTCTTAGCAATTAGTGCTGTCAGAAAAGAAAATTTAGGAACTGTATATTCAGAACCTGTAGCAAATTCTGTGAAAGAACTGTAACTGTGATTTAGGTATTCAGTGGTATTTAGTTAATAGAGTTGTACAACGTACAGTAACTGTAATTTCAATTAAGTCCAATTATCTTCAGATTTCCATTAAACCTTCAAAATTTTCTGAAAATTTTCTCTGAAAATTCGGACCCAAAAAAATTTCTGGGAGCTACACATATCAGACATAACGACATATATTGCTATACACAATGTATAGTAATTATAGTGGTGCTCTGTCCATGTTGTATTGGAAATTTTGCAGATACTTTTGAGTCCTAAACCCAGGTTCCCAGAAAGAAAATAGCTTTTTCGACCTCTGATCCAACGTTAGACCAAAGAGTAATTGAAGTGGCTCTTACAGAGTGGTTTGTGTAGATCGTGGACAAACCAGAAACTGCACTTATATTCTTCATCATATCGCCTTTTTTGTTAACGCCAAGAGGACGATTTTCGTACCAGGTTGCATCAGTTGGCCTCCATTTACGCTTCGGGCAAGCTTCGCATGCCGGATTTAACTTGCTGATGTAGAGCTTTAACGCTGTGTACCCGTCGTTTTCCTCCTTTGTCCTGTACATTTGACCCATATGTTGGAAACTCTCGGTATCCTTTATTCCTCCTGGGTGATTTTTGGATGCTTCGCAGTGTGTCATTGTTGCATATTTCTCATCAGTCAGATCTTGTGCGAAGATGAAGCTCTCTTTTGTCAAATTTCTTTGACCTTCGCGACCGCGATGACACCAAAACAACACCGTGTGGAACCAGACATTTCGCTGCAGTTGTGGGTTGTTTTCATTAATTTCGCTCTCATTTATGATATTATTGTCAAATTCAAACCTCGAAAAATTTGTATTGTCTGATATTTTAAAAAACCCGCACTATGACCTGAACATTCGTCGAAGGCACTTGATACCATTAATCACAAGATTATGATTAAAAACCTGGAGTATTATGGCATAAGAGGGGTGGCATAGGTGAGGCGAAGTGAGGTGAGGTGAGGTGAGGTGAGGTGAGGTGAGGTGGGGTGAGTTGAGTTGAGTTGAGTTGAGTTGAGTTGAGTTGAGTGGAGTTGAGTGGAGTTGAGTTGAGTTGAGTTGAGTTGAGTTGAGTTGAGTTGAGTTGAGTTGAGTTGAGTTGAGTTGAGTTGAGTTGAGTTGAGTTGAGTTGAGTTGAGTTGAGTTGAGTTGAGTTGAGTTGAGGTGAGGTGAGGTGAGGTGAGGTGAGGTGAGGTGAGGTGAGGTGAGGTGAGGTGAGGTGAGGTGAGGTGAGGTGAGGTGGGGTGAGGTGAGGTGAGGTGAGGTGAGGTGAGGTGAGGTGAGGTGAGGTGAGGTGAGGTGAGGTGAGGTGAGGTGAGGTGAGGTGAGGTGAGGTGAGGTGAGGTGAGGTGAGGTGAGGTGAGTTGAGTTGAGTTGAGTTGAGTTGAGTTGAGTTGAGTTGAGTTGAGTTGAGTTGAGTTGAGTTGAGTTGAGTTGAGTTGAGTTGAGTTGAGTTGAGTTGAGTTGAGTTGAGTTGAGTTGAGTTGAGTTGAGTTGAGTTGAGTTGAGTTGAGTTGAGTTGAGTTGAGTTGAGCTGAGCTGAGTTGAGTTGAGTTGAGTTGAGTTGAGTTGAGTTGAGTTGAGTTGAGTTGAGTTGAATTGAATTGAATTGAATTGAGTTGAGTTGAGTTGAGTTGAGTTGAGCTGAAGTTAGTTGAGTTGTGTTGAGTTGACTTAGATTTAATTGTATATTTTATATTAACCATTATGACATAACAAATATCATTACAGGTTTGGGAAAAGGCATGTATGAATTTTAGTAATTTAATCATTCTGTTACATGCGTTTCTTTGCAACAATATGTATATTCTGACAACAAATTAACAGCGGATGAAAAACCATTTAGAGTTCGATATAACAGATAAAAGGCGAAAGACAAATCAAAAATATTTTTCTTTTCCAGCCTTCCTCACTTCTCTTATTTTGCACAACTGCACGAAAATATTGTATATCTTAAGACTTGTAACTCAGAAGAATAAAAAGTGATATAGGACTTTTGCAGCATCTTCAGCACTTATTGAAACCAAACAAAATTTGGTCAAAATAATTTGTTTAACGCTTTATGCATGGTTTTCCGCGACGTCTCCCCTGGACAGGTTAATTCGCTTGTAGACTTTTTTAACGAGTAAAATCGTCTGGCGTTACCCAGAGTAAAACATGCTGACGGTAGCAGAAAAAGCTGAAAGGTAGAATATATTTTCTCTTTCCAGTGGATTTTGATTGTTACTTACATAAGAAATTAAGATTTGTAATGGTGCTAAATTTAATTTGACGTCATATAGATAGTAGTTTTTCACGTTAATTCTACAGATAATAGCCAGCTCCTTCTCTTCTCTTGACAAAACGAAACACAAATTTAAAAAGAAAAATACCCTAACGCGAAAAATTTTATTTAGTTACCTATGGACAAACCCGGGCTAATATTTTAAACGTAGCAAAATGAAAAAAACTGGAAACTGCCGTGAATTTCGATGAACGAGATACTGATGTTTCGAGCGGAGCCCTCGGATTGAAATATTTTCAGACGTACACTTAATACTTGTTTAACAATAGTCAATTGAGATATATGGTCTGGAAACTCGGTAAACTTGAAAGCGCCTATAATGAGCTGTGATTTTATGTTGAACAGTACCTAATTACACCGTGCACATCCTTTGTTTTAGGTTTATTAATATTTAAATAGCTAGCACGGTTGAGTGATTGAACTAAAACTTTGCTATTGGGCAATTCGTTCATTATACTAAATACAATGGGTTCAGTGACCGTGGACCGTGCCCAAAAATGCATAAAGGAGAACAAGATAGAACTTAGACTTTAGCTGAGTTTCCGACTGAGACCATATTTTGAATGACCATGGTTTATTAACAAAAATCAAATCGAAAAATCGGATAGCAAAGAAAATCTGAACTCAACAGTAGACTACTAGTCTGTCGATCGACCTAGGCAGTGTTGAAGCAACAATCGAAATATGGTATAAGGCTAGATATACTGACGAAACAGAGAACGTAGGAGTATAACGTTTCGAGCGAAGGCCCTTCGTCTTTGTTTCCCTTTTTAAAGATATGGTCAAAAACATTATTTATAAAAAAAATAATTAATTACTGGATAAAGGAACGAGTTAGGTCTCGGTCAGTCATTTTATATTCCCGGGCAGTCTCGGGCAGTCCCGGGCAGGAATTAGTAAGTCCGGTGTAACGGAAGTAAAGAAAAGTGATGGGAGTCAGAACAGAGAGAGCGAGGGACAGAAGCAATGTTTTCATTGATGCTTGGTTTGAATTTAGAAATAAGGAGGCTTTCTCTAATGAGAAGTTTAGGTCTAGAGTTACAAAAAGACAACTGAAAAATTGTCAGACGAAATAGGATGACATGTTTTCATTGTGTGAGAGCGAACAGTAGATAGTGTTGAGTAGTGAACCTGCACAATCTAAAGAGAATAGACGAATATTCAGTTGTGCTAATTATATGGCAAGCAAAATCTTAGATGTTCATTGGCTGTTTCCGGAATGTAATCAATAGTCGTCAACATTCAGACCCCGTTTACACGATATCGGTACAATTTGAAAACGGAACAAAATCATGCCGTTTAGCCCTTGCGTTTACACGATACCGGCACAAAAATAACATGAAATGTTATATGCTGTATTTGCATACCGGCATGATTTTGTTCCGTTTTCAAATTGTACCGGCATCGTGTAAACGGGGTGTCAGTATATAAGACGACCAAAAACGCGTCTAGCCGTTTACCATCACGCAGGAACCCAATCGAGAAACCATACGTATCATGCCATTCATAGGACTATTTTAATCATACCGGCACATAAAAATCACCTGAGGTATAGTGTTATGAAAATGTTCAGTTCTCTTACTTGCCACAGCCACCGCTTCGCAATTTATGTCAAATTTCAAAAACTCCAAATTTCCATTAACCCATTGGTGAATGCGAGCTCTCCCCTGACCACCTTGACAACGGAAAATAAAATCGTCTGGTGTCTGGCTTTCTACCTACTTCGTTGATGATGATATCCCGCAAAGCACCATTTTGTCGATAATAAGCAAGAATGAGTGTTTTTTCCAAATTCCCTAATCTTATCGCTTTTCCTGGAGGTATTTTAACAAAGAATTTGTCAAGTTATCGCGGAGATTATATTAGGGACTTTAAGATCTACGACGTCAACCTCAACGACGACGGCGGTTAAAAAGCAAGACAAGTTTTACAATTTAAAGAAGTCACGTATAACTGGCTATTATATTTGGTATTTGAAGCTAGTTTCATGACTTCCAAAACGTCCCAGTATTGCTATAAAACGATTGTAGTGTCCGTATTGAAGTCAATCTCAAGCAACAGTTAGTTCTCATCTTTTGGCCGTTGACGACGTCCAGAAGACGTGAAAATGCTCTAAGTGGCGTTGTAGATGAAGGAGGACGGTGTTGAGTTTACTCTTTGGACTAAAAATTATTCGCTCTCTTTGTTTTGCAAAAATAATTATTTTGTTTAAAGACGTCGTCGTTAACAGTGGTGGAAAAAGTTATTTTCTTTCTGGGAACCTGGGTTTAGGATTCAAAATGTTCTGCAAAATTTCCAATACAACATGGACAGAACACCACCATAATTACTATACATTCATGTAAAGCAAAATATGTCGTTATTATCTGATATGTGTAAACATAAAATCGGGTGTTAAGAGAAAGCAACTGACGTTGTAATTTTTCGATCTAGCAATTTAGTAATATTTTCATCAGTCGCACTCTCAGAGTGTCACTAGTTACTACAGCATGTCATTTACTGGCAGTTAGACTAGTGCACTTGGATTTGTTTAGTTAATAATTGACAAAATGTTGCCTATCTTGTTAATGTTACCGTTGTTGGCTTCTACATGTTATCACGTTATGTACGTAAGTTAACTACCTAAAAGACATTATATGAAATCGTTCATGACTGTATAGATAATTACGTAATTTATAAAATTACAGTAAATACTGGTCTTAGCAATTAGTACTGTCAGAAAAGAAAATTAGGAATGGCATATCCACAACCTGTAGCAAATTCTGTGAAAGAACTGCAGCAGTGATTTAGGTATTCCATGGTATTTAATTAGTAGAGTTGTACCATAGATAATGGAAGGGGAACTGGATAGGAAACTTAAAACGATCTTACGAAACCGGAAACGACGTTTGCATAACTTGCTATGCTAATTATACACTTACAAGCAGCTAATGCACCTAACGAGGGATCCCACATGGCCAGGATCAACCATTGCTGAAATTACACAATAGTGTAATATCACTTAAGTTCAGCAGTTGATTTTAGCTATGTGGGATCACCCGTTAGGTGCATTAGCCGCTTATAAGTGTATAGTTACCATAGCAAGTTGTGCAAACATCGTTTCCGGTTCCGTAAGTTTCCTATCCAGTTCCCCCCCATTATTTATGGCTGTAGAACGTACAGTAAGTGTAATTTCAATGAAGTCCAATTCTTTTTTCAGTAACCATCAAACCTTAAAAATTTTCTGTAAAAATTTCTGTGAAAATTTGGAACCAAAAAAATTTCTGGGACCAAGTTCCGATACTTTTTCCACCTCTGCTCCCTAATCTAATTGCCCAGCACGCGTCTAATTGTCGTCATATTTTAAAATCGTTTACTAACACAGGATTGAACTTTTTGATCAGCGAACACTCCCAAGAGTTATATACAAACTGCAGCCATTGTTTCACAATTTTTATTGAGAACATTTGCATGGTAAAAACTCACTGTTTAACGAACAATTATAGTAAGTCATTGTTATACTGTGGATACGCATATAGGTATCAATCGAACTCAAACTTAGTCTTGCATTATAAATAAATATATTTCCACACAGTTTACAAGCATGTCCAGAGGTGCAATTACAGCGTTGTTACAAAGAGTATTACGTGTTATCTCTGAACAAAGTAGTTTCAATTTGCGTGGCGTTAAATCATAAATAATGGAAGGAACTGGATAGAAAACTTAAAACGATCTTACGAAACCGGAAACGATGTTTGCACAACTTGCTATGCTAATTATACACTTACAAGCAGCTAATGCACCTAACGAGGGATCCCACACGACCAGGATCAACCATTGCTGAAATTACACAATAGTGTAATATCACTTAAGTTCAGCAGTGTCTGATTTTAGCTATGTGGGATAACCCGTTAGGTGCATTAGCCGCTTATAAGTGTATAGTTACCATAGCAAGTTGTGCAAACATCGTTTCCGGTTTCGTAAGTTTCCTATCCTGTTCCCTTCCATTATCTATGGTTAAATACTTCAATGGTGACTGCGGAGGCGACTGCATGACCAGTCGAGTCATCGTCAAACTCGATTACCTATTGGTTGGAACAACAAGTTATTATCACCCACCTCAGTACTGACGAATATCATAATAAGTCCGTACGAGTCTGAACGACTGAGTCGTTCAGTTAATAAGGTTATTTGTTCGTTATGGTTGGATTGTGCAGGTTCACTATTTGTGCAGGAGACTTTCTTAGAGATTCCCAAATGTTCCGAGACACGCGTGTGCAAATGACTCTGTGTTACAATGCTCCGCAACATTGTCACGTATATTTATAAACCACATGCATGTATGTGATCTCAGAAGCTTGGGAGTTTGGTCTTTAAATGGAAAGAAACTGGACAACCATAGATTAGGTTTAAGGACAACTCGAAGATTAATTATTTTCTGTCCGAATTGACAGCGTTAATTAACCCGGTTTCAACCCCCTGTTTGCATGAAGCGAATTGACAGTCCAATCGGATCGGAAAATGTTTACATGGAGAATCCGGCCGTTAACATTATTTTCGGTTTTGGAACACTATTTTCTGTGCTTCCCTCAATTTCTGCCATTTAGCACGACACGCACCAACTTAACTCATGCGTTCAAGTAATTTTCAAGTCAAACTGTGTTTACATGAATCAGATTGGAGACATTCAAGTCGATCCTTGCTTGAATCTCAAGTCAATCCACCCCACTGCGTTTCGATCAGATCGAAAACTTTCAATCTTCTTCATGTAAACACATGCAACAAGGAGGAACAACATGGGAGATTTGATTTAGTTGTGATGTGACTGGTTAATTAGACGTTTATAAGTTGGCGTATCAGTCGCGCCCACTGAATTGAATTGATTTGGCATGTGCGGCAGAAGTGTATATAAGAATATATATTATATTATATAATCCACAGTGTTAAAGAGTTCTACGCAGGTAGCTTTTTGGATAGAGCGAAGTGAAAAGGTGGTATATTAAAGAAATAACAACGAAATACTCACGTTTTGAACAAAGCCTTCACATCAGGGTAACAGTAGATTTACTCCGACGGATAATGCGACGATAATGCGTGTTCGTGTTACACGACGAGTTATCATCGCGTCGAATTTAATGATACTATTCTGTCTGTGACAATTCGGCACCATGTTTTCAAGGAATCATTTTCAGGCTCTACGTGTATTCCACTGAAATTCGACGTTTAACTCGACGTCGCATTTACGTCGCATTATAAACTGTAAAAACTGATTGGTTGAAATAACCAATTTAATTGCATGGTTGTCTCAGATTCATTTGAATCTGAGACAACCAATTAAATTGGTTATTTCAACCGATCAGTTTTTACAATGTACCGACGAAATTAATTCGAATTAAATCGGCGTCTGAATTAAATTCTTCTATTATGCGACGTTTAGCACTGGCCTTATATGACTTATAGTTATACGCAACTCCTCACCTTGTACAACAAAACTCTCTACCAATGCCTAAAAATTAAGAGACACGAATTAATTAAATAATAATAATAAACCAACACTTCAGTATCGATGAATTTACTGTAAGTGTAAACTATAAAAATTTTAAAGAATAGACTTTTACTTACAGCTGTGATCGTCACCAGCAAAATAAACTTCATTCTAGCTACTTTCGTTGTGGTGAGTCGTTGGCTACTGGCTAGCTAGACTGTGTATGTAAATTGTATTCAAGCACGAGTCTTTTTATGGACGCGATAGCTGTTAGCCCTGCAACATCCCCTGGTTTATTTTTGGGGGTGTGTATTTCCCCCCATTATGTGGTGCAAGAAGTTGCTTAAAGCACTTAATTAATACTTATTGTGCGTCAGAGGAAATAACCTTAAGAGCAAAGAGGAACTTATGGTCGCATTTTCATCTCAAACAAAGTGCGGGGGAAGTGATTATATGCATTTACCCATTTGATGCCAATCGTGCCAATATTTATCCAATATTTTGAATAGAGCAAAGTGAAACTGCCGAGATTTTTAGTAGCAACAAAACACCGAGTAAACATAAGCACGTATAGAAAGAAATTTATTGGCAGAATGAAAACCGGCACTCAGCAATGGCAGTCTGAGATTGCCACGGTGCTCAGCCTTCCTGGTGTAGACGTTCGTACTTCCGCTGCTGCGGAAACACAAACGTTTGCAAGCAGGCTACATTTGTGCTGCATGACTGCTGAGATTGTATATTGATTTGTATGATGGACTAGTTTTTCACGTCATGAACAGTCAAATATTTTGCCTCGAAATGGTTGATTGATAAAAACCCTCAGGACTAAATTCAAAACTTTGTGGTCTTTCCTAATAGTTGTGAATATGTCATAACATATTAATTATACCAAACATTGAAATCAAAGTAGTGTGCTATGTAGGCAGTGTTGAAACACACATTGAAATTAGGGAGTAATATAAAACATGGAATATAAAGTTTAACGGTTCGAGCAAAGGCACTTAGACGTCTACGTTCTACGTTTCGGCAGCAGATTGGATTAAAAACTTTTTTGCAATGAATGCGATAAACCAAAACGTGAGTTGTATTACCGTTTGTCATTACAAACGATCCACTATCCTCATTGTATATGTATCAATTAAACCAAATTTGGATAAACTTTCTCTAAACTTTCGATATATTTAATCAAGTGCAACAATCGATGCAAGACATATTTATTTAGTATGCATCCGAACTGATGTCGACATGCATTCTGATGGACGAGCGGATCCATGTAATATTTTGCATTTGAAATACATTAATCGCAAGTATTGGCGAAAGCAACGGAAACAAACATTTGGATTTTATCCTAGAAGTTTTTATATATCGGCCATTTCAATGAAAATGGTTTGATTACTCTGTTCAAAATTTGATTACACAAATGTATATACAATTTAATTTTAGCTCGTACGGTGACAATATTAGACTGCCACACCGGTGTAACCGTCTAAGATTGCAACCGTACTAAGATTGTACATCGGTTTGTGTAACCGACTTTGTATGGACAAAACAATCAAACTTTTAATCTTAATTAAAAGAGCTAATCTATGATCAAAACTGTTAAGACAAAATTTACATTAATACTTTCGATAAACAATTGCATTTTTCAATGCAAAATGTCATATGGATCCGCAGTGCTCGTGATTCAGAATGAATGATATCTTTTCAATTAAAATTGAAATTAAGATGTCTACTGATGACTATTCATTTAATTAAATACATCAGATTAGCAATGATTTTGATTGATATATACAGCGAGATCTGTGATGACAGATGGCTGTAATTTTTTTCAATTTGTTGGCGATTGCATTCGTTGATCACAGGACACAACATTTCTTAAAAAGTCTATGTGCCATGGTAATATATGTTTTGAAAAATGCACCGCCATTAGCTAAGTCCACAAAGTTTCGAACGGCGTTCGCCCCCCGCTATTGCCACTGCAAGTCGTAACTCGCTGAAGGTGGACAACATAAGAGACGAACTGTCTAAAGTAATTTAATTTTATTAATTTTCGAAACTATAAGTTAAAATACGGCAACATTTCCCAAGCTTAAAAGATGAGTGTCCACCTAATGCTTTGCGCGCTCACAGTGCACTTTCGCGGCCATTTTTCGGGCCACGAAATTCAACAAGTGAAGCAATCCCTCGATATCTGAGCAATCCTTGCAGGAAATTACTCAATTTATGTTTTTCGTGAGAGCAAAGATGATTTAGTAAGTAGTTATTGTCATATTTTTGATAATATTTGATTACACTCACAGGCTCGTGGAGTTGTATTTCGAGACAAGTATTCGTCAATCGGCGTTTCTTACAAAACCAAACGAAGGCCAAACAAGAGATCATAACTAAACGTAGACACTAAACTAGATGCCATTAATAAGAGCTAGTTAGACTCAAAGTTTTGTCATTTCAATAAGACGCATAATTCGTACTGCTGTTAGTTGTTTACAAGTGGTTTACCTGTTGCATTGCATCTCCGATTAGGATTTGTTTTGATTCGGCGCTCTTGTTCTCTGGCGTTTACTTTTCAAATGCAATACTGCAATTTATCGCAGTGTTTTGTTTGTAGTTGTAGGCTCCTTTCCCTTCGAATAGGCTACAGTAACACAAGAGTGAAGACCATCCAAATATTTTTGAGTTCTCAGACAAGACAAATCATTGTCAATTAATTTCACGCGGAGCGTCAAAAGTAATATATTTCTCTTCGACACGTACTTTCCTAGCAAAGCCTATAAGATCCTTTTAATCTTTTATTCCCTATATTCTATGAGCAGACAGACATGCAGAAATACGTCAGAAACGTGGAGCGTGTATACAGCATACAGAAGTGTTTACATGCACATTCTGTAAAGTGCGAAATAATATATATATATATGTACTTGAAAGGCCGTTGTAATCAAAGCCGTTGCGAATAGAACACGCTGGCAGATTTGTGGAGTGTCGTTTATAATCATTTTCGACAAATTCTGAGTCAGACATCGCTACAAATCGATTCAACGACTTTCGGAAGCTTATAATATCATCGGCTGAGAACCAAAGAATGAGAAACTTAATATGAGGACAAGAGCGCCTAATCAAAACAAATCCTAATCGGAGATGCAATCCAACAGGTAAACCACTTGTAAACAACTAACAGCAATCTTATTGAAATGACAAAACTTTGAGTCTAGCTAGCTCTTATTATAGTAGCATCTAATTTAGTTATGATCTCTTGTCTGGCCTTCGTTTGGTTTTGTAAGAAACGCCGATCGACAAGATGATTTAGTAAGTAGCGGCTACTTACTAAATCATCTTTGCTCTCACGAAAAACATACATTGAGTAATTTACTGCAAGCATTGCTCAAATATCGAGGGATTGCTTCACTTGTTGAATTTCGTGGCCCGAAAAATGGCCGCGAGCGTACATGACCAAAGTGATCGCGTGCACTCTCATTCACTGATCTCATTGCATTGTGAGCGCGCAAAGCATTAGGTGGACACTCATCCTTTAAATAACAATTCTCACACAACTGCAATAACGGTGAACCTAGCTAGCGTCGGGTTGAGCAACTTTTGTGGTTGCTTTTGCAATTATTAGCGATTAATAATTGCCTTTTAATACAAAATATGATATGGTCCGCTCGTGAATTTGCATAACAAATTAGCAGGCTAATTTGGCGTTGCGAATCATGCATGATGACAGTTCACAATGGGAGCAATTATGCTATCTCGCCAAGTGTTAATTTAATTTGAATATGTGAATTAATATTCCGGCTGATAAACAAAATCATCTAGCATTAACCAGAATCATAGATAATGGAAGGGGAACTGGATAGGAAACTTCAAACGAGGTTAAAGAACCGGAAACGTTGTTTGCACAACTTGCTATGGTAATTACACACTTAAAAGCAGCTAATGCACCTATTGCTGAAATTAGACAAAAGTGTAATATCACTTAAGTTCAGCAGTGTCTGATTTTAGCCATGTGGGACCACCCGTTAGGTGCATTGTCCGCTTATAAGTGTATAATTACCATAGCAAGTTGTGCAAACATCGTTTCCGGTTTCGTAAGTTTCCTATCCAGTTCCCCTTCCATTATCTATGCCAGAATAAAAGTCCAATTCGGACAGAAAGAGTTATAGACAGGAGTTTATAAATCATTCCTGTCCGAGGGCCTTACCAAGGAAAGGTGAATATTAATTAAATCATCTGGCCCTTGCAGAATGAAATGCTAAAGAGCAAAAACCAATCCGGACAGCAGTGAATTCTTTTCTTTCTTTTTTCTGATATTAGCTAAAATTTGGAGCAAATGAAATCGGGCAGCTTGATAATTGTTTTGTCAGATCTTCTTATGAACTATTGGGCTCTACTTGATTTGCATAAATCCATATGACATTGCAATCCGAAGAAACTGTTTGACACCAGTATATAGTGTATGCATGGAGTGTCAAGTTGTTGTTTTTTTATTTTGTAAAGCGGCTGAATGAAACATAACTCGTTTACAGGGGCGCAGGAAATAGGGGAAACGGAGCATGTTCCCCCCAAATTTGGCATGAAGTGCCTATTTTGCAACAGAAAAGTGTTCTTTTTATGATAAAACATGTGTTTCAAGTGTACTTTTGAAGTCCTACCCCTGAGAAAAGTGCCCTTTTGAAGCTGTGCCAATCCAAGATCAACTTGCTTCCTACGCCACGTACAGCTTGTCTATATTGTTAATTGTTTTTTGGATAAAATCCCACCAACTTCATTAACCTAGTTATCCCTGAGTATCTTTTTATGGTAAAACATACATCGTCATATATTTGAACGATAGCTTTTGGTTCAGCGAGCGATTGCTGAAGTCGAGAATTATCCATGTATCACTGGCATTGGTGAATAATTGAACTTATAACCCTACAATAAGTGAACTGACATGTACGCTAGAGGTGTTATTTCCCCAGCCTTCCCATAGATTAACTAAGTTAAACAAGACGCCTGGGTCAGGCGTTCATTCGGTCTACTGGCAAAGTGCGGAGGTTTCCTCCGCAGAGTGAAAGTGGGCCGAGCAATCTGACAGATCGAAGGCTGAATGTGGTGCATACTTCACAGTGGTAACATATTTACGATCAAGACAGTTGTCAGTCACATCATAGATAATGGAAGGGGAACTGGATAGGAAACTTACGAAACCGGAAACGATGTTTGCACAACTTGCTATGGTAATTATACACTTATTAGGAGTTAATGCACCTAACGGGTGGCCCCGACATGGCTAAAATCAGACACTGCTGAACTGAAGTGATATTACACTATTGTTTAATTTGAGCAATAGATGATCCTGGCCATGTGGGACCACCCGTTAGGTGCATTAGCCCCTTGTAAGTGTATAATTACCATAGCAAGTTGTGCAAACATCGTTTCCGTTTTAAGTTTCCTATCCAGTTCCCCTTCCATTATCCATGGTTGTATACACTTCACCAGTGTATGAATAGTGGTTTAGTATTTAAATTCATTGCGTATACTTCACCATTAAAGCTCGGATATGATTAATCAATGAAAGGAAATACATGGGGTATGAAGAGTGGGATGCTAAGCCATCTCTGTAAAACAAATATTGTTTGCCATTCTTGCTAAACTTCCTTTTAAGCAATTAAGAATATTACACCACTATCTATTGAGTGTCCTCTTTCTGAAGTCAGCTCAGCATTCAGACGAAAGAAAATGAAATAGTAGGCACGTTAAGATGCTAGGGCAGTTAAGACACGGTTAAAAGGTTAACAGCATGTATGAGTGAATAGTTGTCTCTATCATCTCATAAAACTTGAAAGCAAATAATGTAAGTATTTTAGTAGAAGCTAACTTGTGTACCTTAGTTCTTCCGAATTTAAAAAAACGGAGCATAAGCATTGTTTCTGTGTGAAAACCAAAGCAAAACAAATCTTTCATTCTTCGTAGCCTCTATGTTGTTTAACTGTATGGCCGCGCGAGTACTGGTATCTAATTTTCTATACTCGCTATCTGTCGACAAATACATATCGCGTATAGAGTATCCAATCATATTGCAGCACTTGCAATAGTATGCCAGTAAGTTCCTAAATAGCTTGGAACAATCTAGACGTGAGGACACCACTCATATATACCCAAGTAATTGCCGGTGAAAACTGCTTGTGGGATAGTATAAGTAGCGCGCATATGTAGAGGGCATGAGGTGGTATAGAGCCAGAGTGCTAAAACTGCCACAACTAGCGCTAGCTACCGGACACCTGCACCGCTCTCACAGAGTGCTATACAACGCAGTGGAGGAGCGTAAATATAGTTCAATCTACAGACACGTGTTTCGCTGCACTACAGCTCATCAGTGTAGCTTGAAACTATCTAGATGTGAGAACACATGAAACACCCCTCACCATGCTTTTTTGAAACACGCCCCACCCAAACACCCACCCCTGATTAAAATAAGCACTCCTGATATATATAAATATAAAAACAAACAGATATAAGACAAATGATAATCCTCAAGTTAATTATATAATTTATGAATAAGATGACTAATAAAACTGATTTAATGAAATTGAACATACCAATTTCATTATTAAATTCTAGTTGTAAAAAATATATTGTTTTTAGGAGGTTTCAAAAGGGATTATTTTTAGCAAGCGTTTAAATGGCTTCCCTATACATACATGTTTTGCAAAGGCAGAATTAAAAAATTACATTTATAATAGTCTGAGATAAAACAATTCAGTATAATCGGATTCCTGCAAGAAGTATTAATAAACAGACCACGTTTCAGTCGAACATTTGGAAATATAGCCATGAAAATCGACAAAGCCCATGAGTATTTTTAATAATAAAACTGCATGCAAAGTCAATATGAAAAACATCACGTCTACATAAGCCTAAGGTAGTGTTTTAAGTTAGCTTTACTTAAGCTGACTTATGGTTTGAACGAGCAAAGGGAAAGCACGAAAACATGAAGCTGTAATTGTTTTATAGGTTAAGCGAAAACTTGAAAACAACATAAGGACAAGGTATACTGAACTGTATACCATCCTTGACGTTTACACAATATATAAATACTAAATAAATATAATTATTTATAATACTAAATAAATGCAAATCCCCTACCGTTAACTTTAAAATTATTTTGAGACAACTAAGTGACCACAAACACTGCAATTCAGATCGCGTTTTTGTTTACCATACGGCGTTTGGTTTCTTCAGGTTCTCTGGTTTCGCTTCAAGATGTATTATTAAAATCGGCTGTTTGTTTCTTAATAGCCCATCTCAATTGACTCTTTCACTATTCTTTTCTTTGTTGTTCTCTTATAAATTTTAAGTAGAGCTTGAATAATTTAACAGGTTAGTACCAGCAGTCCAGCACCCTGCTATTCAAAGTCAGTTTGAATATGGAATTATGCCCTAGGAAATTCAATAATATATATAAGTGGATGACCATTCTCTCCATTGGCACTTGCAAGAAGTCCGTGGATGAACACATTTTGGGAGAGACTTCATACCGCAGATCGACCTCGGCTTGGATTTTAGTTTTGGCAGAAATGGTTGACGACCAAGTTCCTGCTATTCCAGTCTTTCTGCTTCTTCAGCGAGTTATCTGGCCTTCAGTACCATATGTAGCGCCAGATGATCAAACTCCGGCTTTGGCAAACACGGCGCCTCCAAATCAGTCACCGAGTGTTTTTCTTTTTGGCCTGTGTGGCTCACGATTTTCGCCTGTGTGGCGAGCGAAGACAGGCGTGATATTTGCCTGTGCGGATTAGATCGCCTACGTTGATATTGTGCCTGTGGGGCTAAAGATGTTAAGTACTTAGTATTCGTTTGGAATTTCTTTTGCGAATTTTGACCGGGGAAAAAACTTCAGTTGCCCACGAACGATTGTTAAATACCTTCTCGTATTTCTTGGGGACAAGGTGGATGGAAAGGTTTTGGACGTCACGGCGAAAGTGGATAAACTTTTAATTCGGCCGCGATATCATCGTCAACGGCAATCTGGTGGTATAACGTAGGTCCCTGGAGATTCGATTGGCCTCGTGAGAGTTTGCACTGCCTCCGAAGCGTGGCCGTTGGGATTTTACTCCTACAAATTGGTGAATCTGTGTTCTCCGTATTATCAACTGAGGTGCGTTGTCAGTGTGTATAATCAATGATGATGATTCTAATAATGGCAATCATATTTTGGCTACGTTTTTGTTTTGTTTGGGTTTTCTCGAAATGGGAATCATTACGTCATCCCATCAGGTCTTGCGCGGCTGATGCGTCGCTTTCCTGAATGCTGATGTCTGATTTGGACGTGTTCAGTGACTTCAGTGTGTTCACAGGCATAGACATAGTTATTGTTCAGCAATGTCGCTAGCAGGTATCTTCATCTTATATACGCTTACAATCTGACACGCCGTTGATTTAAGTGAACCTTATAAATGAACTTTAGCGTGACTAAACATGATTATTTAACACCCTCAGGCTCCCGAAGGGACTCGCCATATGAGCGTTTGTGTGGAAATACGTTAAATACAGGCAATCATCTTTTGTGTATTGCGAATTGTGTGTTCTGTCGGAGAGTTAGATTGTGTTTTGACTATTTTCTGTCAGAAATCACGTTTATAGACTTTTATAGATTTTAGCGCTGCATGCCATGTGATTTCTATGTGATTGCGAGTTTGCAGTCAGCCCGAGAGAAAGCATGACCAGGTTCAGTAATACTTCCAGACCTCAAATCTGCAAATGATGAGACTTATGAGAGAATTAAAGAAGGTTTGTTCTGCTTGCTCCAAGAACTACAAAACACAGGTGATAAGCACCGAATAATGCCACAAATATGTTGAACTAGCATGTCTGGTGGCCTTGATGGTCATCGTGTTGTAGGTGTCGTATTTCATGTGGAAACGTGTTTCAAAACATTAGATATTTTGAATTTCTGTTAGAACGATTTTAATGAATCTTATATCGACAGGATCGCTGGAATCTGCCGAACCCAGCACCATAGATTTGTCTACTGACAGTATTAAGGGCTATTTGGCCGTTAAGATCCGTTTGTTATAATTGTTTAATAAAAGTAGTGTGCTGCGTAGGCAGTGTTGAAACAACAATGGTATAGCAGGTTAATACTGCCAAAACAGAGAACGTAAGTGGTCTAACGTTTCGAGCGAAGGCCCTTCGTCAGAGAGAAAACGTGAACATTTTCTCTCTGACGAAGGGCCTTCGCTCGAAACGTTAGACCACTTACGTTCTCTGTTTCGGCAGTATTAACCTACTATACCATATTTCGATTGTTGTTATAATTGTTGCTTTGCAATTGGCAAACCTTTCATGGAACAGTGTACTTCATACAAGACCATATATAGAAGACCCGTTGGGTTGTAATTTTCAATAAGTGCGCAATATCTCAAAGCGGTTCTACTAACGACGCACGCTGTTCCGCAGGTTTTCTAGATGTGCGCAGACTGCGCCAATTGCAAAAATCAGTAGCCCGAGTAAACGCCTGACCAGGCGTCGTTTTGTTTTGTTCTCAGACTCGCCCGGCTGTCAAGCGACAGAAAACGGTCCATGACTGTTGTTCCTAGTTGGAAAGTTAGCACCGATGATTTTGAATCTCGTTTACATTCTGGCCGAGCTGAGCACAACATTATGTGGGTGAATATTGATGGGCTCCCGGGCAAGGAGTTTCCGATACATATTCCGACTCACGATCAGTTTATCGCGTCTTTTGACGAGCCTCCTTTTTCGCGGTTACAACCACTTTATTGCGGGACCAGGGGATATTCACGGTAATCCCGAGGCCTGGCAGCTAATCCTACATGGCCATCCTCATGCTGCTCGGATAATGCGCTGGATTCGCGATAAAGTGGATCTTCGAGACTTTGCGCAGTCTTATCTGGAACCTATAAGGGCGTGAGTTATCACTCAGAATTTCCGCCATCGAAGTGTTTTGCACACCATCGGTTGAGCAAAAGATTTACTAGTTTTGTTTCAGATGAGATTGTAGCACGCGTGGCCATCGGGGCGCTTTGGGTTTGGGGGTGACTGGATGTTAGGTGGGGCCATCAAAACCGTGGCTTTAGTTGGATGCCCGATATTTTAACTTGTGGATGTGCGATTCCCCGTTCTCTTTGGATACACTTGTAGATGTTCCTCGTTATCTCTATAAGGACTCGTATATGACGAAATGCGACGACATGTCTGGTTATGAACACGTTCGTTTCCAGGAGTCCTCTCAGACTTACGTCGGTTTCGCGCTGGTGGTTTGTGAGTGACACACTACCCTTTGGTTGGAAAGAATCCATATATTTATCATACCATTTGTTTGGCCGTGTCTAGTTATCTTAGGCGTTTGGGAGACCCGTGTTCTTTGTATATCCATGCCCGTCTCAATGGAGAACTTTTCACAACGACAGGTACTTGGGCTGTCATCCCTTCAATTCGCTCCGATGCTTTCCGGAAACGGACCGCGACCGCAGCTGTCTTTGTTCTGTTAGTGTTGGTACGCTTACGTTACACGATTGGTATTGCTGAATCTAACGCTCTACCCAGTTTATTTCTAAATCTACGCTCTACCCAGTTGTGTTGTTTATTCCATAAAACAGGCGTTTTTTTACTTCCGGAATGCAAAAGTACGTCCTGGGTGGCCTTACGGGAGACTATCATCGCTTGTACGAAATTCGTTGATGTTAAATCTTTATCTACGGTCGATGAAGGTAAACGTGCACGTCGTGTGGCGGAGAATAGGATAGGATAGGATAGGATAGGAATAGGATAGGATAGGAAAAACTTTATTTATACACGCTAACCATTGTCAACCTAGGCTGATTTCCACAAGGGGCGTGTAAACTATTACAATTACAAAGATATAGTAACATAATATACACTGTAGAAGCAGAACAGTTGAAATAACCACAAAGTTGGCCATCCCAGATTAGATTGAATCTGAGATAACCAACCCCATGGTCACTCCAACTGCTCCGCTTCCACTGTGCAGTAGAAAGTTATAAGTACAAGAATATAAACTATAGAAAATAATATACAGTACAATAAATTTATTTACAAGTCTTTCATGCGATGTTATTCAAAAATGTGAGTAGCAATTTTAGTTTGAAAGGATATGAGGGAGTTGCTCTCCCTAATTTGTTTCGGTAAAGAGTCCCATTTTTGTGCCCCATCAAACATGAAACTTTTTTTCATGCTATTTGTACGTGGCTGTGGCAAGCAAAGAGTACTTTCAGAATCTCAAAGTTCATAACTGTTCATTTTACTTCTGAAAGTAAATAGATCAGTTAGTGAATGCGGACCCATTTTATTCAACAGCTTGTACATTAATCTTGACTTAGCCTTTATCCTTTCCGTTTTAAGTGGCTTCCAGTCTAAAGCATTTAGAGCAACCATATGATCTATATCATTGCTCATATTCATTATGAGTCGAGCAGCTCTGTTTTGGAGCTTTTGGAGGCGTTTGGATTGTGTTTCACCAAACACGTCCCATACTTCACAGCAATAAGTAAAGTATGGACGAACAATAGAATTATATACAGAAACAAGTGTATCTTTCTCAACAAATTCTTTCATTCTAAGAAGAGCTGATGTTCCTGATGCTATTTTCTTGCAAATGTTATCAGTATTATTCTTCCAAGATAAACACTGGTCAATAGTCACTCCAAGGGTTTTGCAATCATAAACTTACTTAATTGGTTTGTTTTCTATGACGACGTTTAGCCGCTTATTTGAAATACTTTTTATCATTGGTTTAGATCCAATTAATATAAATTCAGTTTTGGCCACATTTAAACTTAGTTTATTGGCAGTTAACCATTTCCTTAGGTTTTCTAAATCAGAATTCATAGCAGCTTCAACATCATTTATAGATTCTCCAGCAACTGTTAGGTTTGTATCATCCGCAAACAGTCGTGGTTTTGTTTAAAAAAGACTACATTAGAGCGAGTACTCGTGGGGGATTTGTCTTCTCTGTCGTGTCCTCAGTCTGTTGCATCTGCGTTGCCTCGTGGGATTCAGTCTTGGGTGTTGATAACCCTGCCGCTTGTATTACGACGGTAAGTTGTACTTGAGTGACATTCGCCATAGAGTGACTCCTCGTCAAGCGGAACCCGTCCTGCTGACAGACTTGCACAGCATCGCACGTCACATCCAGGTGTGCTTAGAGACATATGTACGACAGGTCTGGCTGGCTTTCTCATGCATGGATTTTAGTAGTGACGCTGCGGTTTCTATGGTGTTGACTGACGTGGCACTACACGACATAATGGACTTGGATGGAGCTCTATTGAAACGGTTTTACACAACATCAACCCAGTTCTGTTCTCAACCCAGCCGGTCTCGCGCGCCGCACAATTAGCTAATCTCGATCTGGATACTGGCACTGCATATAAGGACTTTAATGCCTTGAAAGGTTTCGTACAAGCCTTTCAATATTGGAAGTAATGCCCAATATTACTTCTAATATACCCAATTCTCTCCTGGCATTACCACCTTAATGTATACAGAACTCGCGATCAAGCTCTCTGCAACGCCCTCCGTGGCTCAGTGGTCAGAGAATTGCACTAGAATCGCAAGGTCGTGGGTTCAATTCCTGCCGGAAGGCCTGTGTAGTTGCATTTTTCCCCAACTGTGTGATTAAATTTGATTAAAAATAAGGTATGGGAAAGAAGATTCAAAGATAGAACGTCGTTTTGTGTGTTGTTGATGGTAATAACCGGGTGAGCTTGGGACAGGTTCGGGGAAGGCCGGAGTTGCTGTCCATATCTTATTAATGACAATACATTGGGCAGAATATTACTCCCTTCAAAGTCAATTTGACTATGAAATTATGCCCTAGGGAATTTTTTAATATATATATATATATATATAAGTGGATGACCATTCTCTCCATTGGCACTTGCAAGAAGTCCGTGGATGAACACGTTTTGGGATTGAGATGATCCTACCCACCCTACCCAATATCCAAGCCGAGTCGAATCTGCGGTCACTCCTTCGCTCTCCGGTCAGGGTTCGTCCCGGCCGGAGTTGCTGTCCATATCTTATTAATGACAATACATTGGGCAGAATATTACACTATCCGAACTGTGCAAGTTGTGGACTTGATAATATATATATATATATATATATATATATATATATATATATATATATATATTTAAAACACTCATTAATAATTCATGAAGAAAACACAAAAGAAATCATGACCGTGAAGGAGGTTGTATATCTGATACAAACCACACGTGGTTGTATCACATATACAACCATTAGTGGTTGTACAGTATATCAGGTCACTATCTCCGCTCTAAAACATTGAAATTGAGCTTTTTCTGAATTAATCTGAACAAATATGACTCATATTAACATCAAAGACTCGGCGTGTTTTAAGCTGTTTACAACATTCGCGTCCGTGTTGTATCGAATATATAATCACTCGCCTTCGGCTCGTGATTGTATATTCGATACAACACGGCCGCTCATGTTGTAAACATTACATATATAGTTCAATTTACAGACACGTGTTTCGCTGTACAGTTCTCATCAGTGTAGCTTGGAACAATCTGAATTAATTTCTACACATGCGATCGTCGGTGACAACCGCATGTGGGACAGCGTCGGTGAAGTACATTCAGATAGCGTGACGTGCGCATGGGCCCAGAGTGCTCAAACTTCCACAAGGGTAGTGAGCGTTGCATTATCGCTAATAGGAGAATTGTTCCAAATACAGCATATAAATTTTCAAGAGGAACTTTATTTAATCTTCAATTTACAACGTTTCGTGGTCTAGCCCCTTCTTCAAGTCAATTATACAAGAGAAGTGAAGCCAAAAAAATAATTATTTACATAAATTAAAATTAAAAGAAATAGCGTAAATTAAGTCCCATAGGTGTAAAACTATTAAGTTTGTAAGTCCAGAATCCTTCACGTTCAGTAGGGTTATTAATACCCGTCTTATCAATAATAGTTACACAAACGTCAGAAATTCCCCCGTGGCCAGCGCCATAAAAATGGGCGTAAAGATGCTCGCCGGCGATATTATTTTGTCCTTTACCAAATCTAATTAAGCTACTATACATATATATGTATATATATATATATATATATATATATATATATATATATATATATATAGTTCAATCTACAGACACGTGTTTCGCTGTACTACAGCTCATCAGTGTAGCTTGGAACAATCTGAATGAATTTCACCAATATATATATATATATATATATATATATATATATATATATATATATATATATATATAGGAGAGAGAGAGAGAGAGAGAGAGAGAGAGAGAGAGAGAGAGAGAGAGAGAGAGAGAGAGAGAGAGAGAGAGAGAGAGAGAGAGAGAGAGAGAGAGAGAGAGAGAGAGAGAGAGAGAGAGAGAGAGAGAGAGAGAGAGAGAGAGAGAGAGAGAGAGAGAGAGAGAGAGAGAGAGAGAGAGAGAGAGAGAGAGAGAGAGAGAGAGAGAGAGAGAGAGAGAGAGAGAGAGAGAGAGAGAGAGAGAGAGAGAGAGAGAGAGATATTACACGGCGGCGCGAGGATATGAATTTTATCTTCGAGTGGGGGAAAACAATATTTTACGAATGAGCGTAGCGAATGGGTAAAATATTGTTTTTGCCACGAGAAGATAAAATTCATATCTTCAAGCCACCGTGTAATGTTCTTTTTATTATATAGATTCAGTGCAAAAAGCAGTAAAATTCTAAATGACGTCATCGATATCTTTACTAGTGAGGATATGGAAAATACAACACTGTATATTTCCTAGTAAAACATTCACATCTATATAATAAATATCCACACTATTCAACGACACTGAGGTAAATAATTGTTTTAGCATATACCTCATAAATGAAATAACAAGTTTAACATTCTTATATTTTTCGGTATTTTATACAAGACACGGCCGCTAGCAACTTGGGCACTATTATAAACGGCACTTGGCGTACTCGATATTTGTCGACAAAACCGTTTTTACAACTTTTGAATATATTAATGGCTAGAAAATTGGAAAGAAACCTACCTGTGGGCACTCTTCTACTTAATTTTGTCGACTTTTCTCGTTATTCTACAACATCAGGCTTGTTTATCAACAAAATCTCCTGCTTCGGTAAACAAAGCAAAACTGTTCGCCATTTTCTTTTTCCCGCCAGTGAATAGGGAAGGATATGAAATTACAAAAGTGCAGTTAAGAATTTGAAAATTTGAAAATTAAATTTAAATTTACAAACGATAAATATAGGAACAAAAATTTTACATCCAATGCACTTTAATCTCCTTATCTTAATCGGCACTCTATTTTTGTTCCCGCCTGCTCCCGTCGTAAAAATGGTTTGCTTAGTGTTTTTTCCAGGGGTTTTTATGACGGCGCAGAAAATTTCTCGCTTGTTTTCCGCGGCAGTTAAGCCACGTCCCATTTACATGTAAGCTGTGCTTAAGGTCCCTGACGCGTCGTTTCTCTCAACGTATTAAACGGAGCTTCGTGTGCATGTTGCTTTCTCGCATGTCAACATATGTTAAACATTTTTCAAATAGCTTATTAAAATGGAAGAAATTGCATACGAGTTGTAATTGCATTAAAACTTTTTTACGAAAAAAAATAATATTAATATTTGTTACAAATAGGTTATAGAACAAGTAGGGGGCTAGCCTACTTTATTTATAAAACGCATATTTTTTTTAACATTTCGATTACATGGCAAGTGGGCTTGCCCGGTTAGCCGGGATGAAGATGTCCATGTAATCGTTTTCATCTCGGCTAAGCGGTCGGAAAAAGTGTTGAACTCCTTCGGTACGCGTTCGTTTATTTGACTGTGTGGATAAATAGTGCTGAAAGGAACTTAAATAGAACTTCAAAACGTTGTTCGTGCATGTGTTTCGTGATCATATATTGCGTAGACTTAATAAATTAACTAGAAATACATGAACGCAACAACTCTCGCCCGCTTTTGCATAATTTTCGTAACACCCCCTTCTTCAAATAATTAAGTATACTCATTGACTCAGACTTGATGAAATCGCGCGCTTATAGCGGGAAGACATAGAAAGAGTAGTCCCTGGGGACAGGGTGGGGCTGAGATGATAATGAACACATAGGTAGCCTATAAATAGGGGCAGTTATGGGTATTCAACCAAACTTGGGCTAAAAAATCGGGGAAGAAAGGACAAAAGTACAATCCAAAGATTTTTCAGGCGACCGACTTTGCCCCTGTTGGCCTACAGCCCTCTTGGACTTCTTCAATTTTTGTTTCTTCTCCTATGGCACAACAACAAGCTCCTGCCGATGTTATTCCGCGCCAGTTGGGGATCCAATCCCTGAAGGGCAAGCTCAACCAGACAAGGCTGTCGCCCAGTCGCCCACCCAGGCATCGCGCCAGCCATCGATAATCCGCCAGTTCAGGTTCGTTTATTGTCTTGTTACAGTATGGTTGTGTGCTTGAATACTTACTAGTTCGCCGTATCAGTTGGGGGTTTGTTTGGGTTTTCTTCGCGAAGATTAGATACGTGTCAGTTCTTCGACCTTAGCGAAAGGCGTTCGGTAATTAGTCACGCTTCAGGCTTGTTTAGCAACCCCTTCATTGCGCGTACGATTTATTCGGAGTTCTTCTCTCGAACTGTTGGGTTCGTTAACACGTTGATGCCATTAATAGATATGGGTTTGTTTTGTTTTTTCGGAACGTAGGAATCGGTGGTTCCCCTAGCTCTGGCTATGTTGCGCCTACGCGACCATATTTTTTCGCCGAGCGAGATATTTAATTGGCCACCCAGTTGGGGCGGTTGAAAGATCCCTGAGTGATGGAATCCCGTTGGATTATTCCCAAGGGAACACAAGCGCTGTGTGGGTATGGGCGTATTTCCCTCATTGGGGTTAATTAGATTTTCGCGAGGGATGTACATTCGGGGAAAAACAATAAGAGCAGGTTAGGACATGGTTGCCTTCAAACAATGTTTGATGTTTTATTCAAAATTATGTTTTCGGGGTGCCGGTCTTGCGGGGGGTCCTCTCAGTGACCTTAATGCCGATCCTCAATCGGTGCTCAGGACTGGCGGGGAGGGAGGCGGTAACAAAACGCAAACGGAGAAAGGTTTTTAAAAAAGTTAGAATTTAGGAATAGGTATTATGATTTTAAGCACCGCAGTGCTGCGCGCCCCTCCTCGCTGGTCTTGAGCCGCCGCTCTCCTTTCGCGGAGGCGTAATGCCGTCGTAGGAAATCCATCACCCATATGGCCATTTTCCTTTTTCTCAAAAGAAAGGTGTATTTTTTACCCAAACAGTTGGCGGGTAGGCCGAATAAGAGGGAAGAAATAAAAGAAAGGAAAAAGAAAGAGAGTGGAAGGAAAAGAAGAAGTGGACAGAGACGGAAGAAGGGGAGAAAAATAAAAAAAGTTTTTGGAAGAAAGGACTGGATGAGGAGCGATTCCACCCGCGGATAGTTGAACGATAGGCCGGATGAAGGGCGATATTCCATCCGAGCGCCTTGAGGTCAAAAAGAGAAAAAACAAAAAGAAAGATGAGCAAACAAAAAAAAAGTGATAAAATAGTGAATAAATACCGGGGGGGAAAGGAGAGAAAAAAGGAAGATGGGGAAGGGGAAAAAATATGCACGAATAAAAAAAAAAAGAAAGAAAGATGAGGAAAAAAGGCATAAAATGATAAATAAGTCAGAGGATAAAAGGGAAAAAGAAAAAGATGAATAAGGAACGGGGACGGATAAGGGCAAAATAGAGGGATGACAAAAAAAAGGGCATGAAAAAGAATGGGAAAAGAGAGGATCGGTAAAAAGCGTGATTCCACCCAAGAGCCATTGACGGATAGGCTGGTGGAGGAGGAATTCCATCCGGCTATTAATTTTATACATGTGACACAAAACGTTTCACCTTCACGTCGTTTTGCTTGCGCTACGGGTCGTAGTCGCGAAGCAACACCCTCCTTTTCGTTTTGGACCCGATCCTTCCAGCGGAAGACGTTTTGCAAACCCTTCAGCAAAAGGTTGAGGCACTTGAGCAACAGTTCGCCCAAAATTCCGTGGAAACAGCGTTAAGGTCACTCCGGCAGTACTTGGAGCGACCCATTTCACAGTTTGAGCCCACCGACGCCCTTGCTCACGTGTCACACCTCTGGACCCCCGCGCGGACAGCTTCTCATGAGAAAGCAGCGGAATACCACGCTATACTCTCCGCATTGGAAAAGCGGCAATCGGCGGTTGCTCCAGAAATCTTCCGTAATACAATGGTGTCATTATTGGGCGACTCCGTACAAGAAAAGGTAGCTAGGGATGTGACAGGGCTACGGACGTCCCACGCAAAAGCTGATGTATTGGAGTACCGTCCGTCCACTTCGGCAGCCCGTCCTTTCCTCGCAACGCTCGCGCAATGTATGTTATGCGTGTGGCCGTTTCGGACATTTTTCCAGAGTTTCTCCTAGTCTTCAGCCCGACAGCAAGAATGCGCCACCAAGCTATAGGTATCGGCGGCCAAAGTCTAGTCCATTCTGTGACTCCTTCCCAAGGCCTTTGCAGTGTCGACCCGAAAGCCAGCGTGACTTCTCGTGCGTGCCTACTTTCAAAGGCCCACGTTGTGTGCCCGACTAACGTCATTAATAAAAAGGAAAATAAGCGCAAAACAAATCGCAGCCTGAAATTTTAATTTTTCCTTTGTTGCATTGGTCCGTCGTGAACTGGCACTCCGCCACTTGTTTCAGTTCGCCAGGCGGTGGAAACTGGCCGCATCTTGTCGTGCATGTGGCTGCGTCAACGACTTCGACGCTCAGTTCTGCCAGTCGTGCGTTTCACGTCAATATCCTCCAGTGGTCCCATCCCAGCCTGCTGCATACTCATTCGACGCCATTGAAACTCGTCTACGCAGTTTTCGAAGCGTTTTCGCGCAAAAGCCCTACGAACGGCAAAAGTCAAGCCTGAAAAATCGGTTGTCGGGTTGTTTTTTCCTCTTTAAGTCCTCCTAGAACGCTCTCCTCGTGCTTGGCTGACGACGTGGTACGTTTTCTCATTAGCCTGGACTCAGGGGCGAAGACGGTGGTTCATTGTCGCTCGTGTCCGCGATCCTCCTGCACTTGTCCGAAGAGACTAGCGGCCGGTACCGTAAGGAACGTCGTGGGCAAGCTCCGAGCCATTTTTTTTTAACACACCCGGCTGCCTGGAGAGAGAAAATCCGACATCTCTGCCACAGGTAAAACGTTATCTCACCTTCTGCCAGGGAGAGCAGGCGGTCGCTGTCACTCTTTCTCGTCATGCAACCCGCAAAAATGCGTTGGTTAGTTCGATACCTGTCGGCGCAGTTGATGGATCCGACTCGAAGTCCCATCCAACGATATTTACTGGTGCGCGGTATTACCTTCTTCGTGGTGGACTTTTTTACCACCGATCGAGCCTCGGATTTGGGAAGATTGCAATCTCACTCCGTTTTTCAGTTGCCCGACGAACAACGTTATTTATTGAATTTTACCTTTGGGAAAACGTTACGGGGCACAGGAGCTCTTTCAAGGCCTTTTGTACACTTAACGGCTCCCTCACGTGACATACGCCCAGTGTTCTGGTTCCGCTACTATTTGGATTATTGTCGCGATATGGCCATCTCCCTACACCCAGGATATGTCTTTCGTACCGTAACGGCTCACAAGTTTGTGTCAGATCAACCGTTTATGGGTTCCGCGGTGAACAATCGCCTTCGGGACCATCTTTGGGCTGCGGATTTGCTATCGGGAGAAACACCTCACAACTTTCGCACGGGTGTGGCGTCTACGTTAAGCTTATTAGGTTTTTCAGCGGATGACACAGCGATCTATGTCGGATGGCGGAGCGCGGAGTCGGCCGGTCATTACTCGACGCCAGCGGCCGCCGCGCGCATGAGAACACTGTTAATTCTTGGGTGCTGAAACAACTCCAAAAGTGGAGTGAAAAAAAAAGGTACAGAACCGCTCCACTTTCGGAGTACTTTTCACTCCACTTTTTGCACTCCACATGTGGAGTGAAATTCACTCCAGGAGTGGAGTGGAAATAACTCCACGAATGGAGTGGAAATAACTCCAATGTTTGGTGTTGAAATAACTCTCTCATACTGGAGTGGAAATTACTCCAAAAATGGAGTTGAAATAACTCCACAGTTTGGTGTTGAAACAACACTCTCATGCTGGAGTGAAATTCACTCCAGAACCAAACATCAATCTCAGCTAGTGTATGTATAACAACAATCCAAGTACAAAATACATCCAAAAAATATTTAATAGCTAAAACATACACAAAATATATCATATAGAAATGACTATAATACTATATACACAGGCCTGCAGAGAGAGGGGGGGGGGGGGCAATTTGCCCTGGGCCCCCAAGTGAGAGGGGCCCCCCTAAAATCCCAAAGTGCATGTGGTCATCACTCTCACGTCATCAGGGGCCCCCAATCAATGTTTTGCCCCGGGCCCCACAAAACCTCTCAGCAGCCCTGTATATACACTAACAGAAACTATACAAATAATAATCTAACCTAACAAAATCTTACAATCCATATTGATAACAAACCATGGAATAAACTAACATATTAGTTTTAGTTTACTCGAGTTCTTTCATAAATTTTTGCAAAGCTACCCGCTTTTTCGCTTCCGTTGTGTTTTCGAGGAGCATAGCCTCAAGAAACAAGTACATATTTCTGGCCTTTAGTGGGTACTCTATATTAAAAATATAGTAAGTACCCATTAGGAGCACAAGTGCCATTGGTAACCCCACACTTGTCCCACTTAGTTTGGCCACCAAATTCCCCTCTGCAACAATGTAAAGAGGGTCAATGTCATTGATTTCCCCTGCCCCCACTAGCCTGGGGAAAACAGACTCCTTAATGGCCTTGTCGACTGATTCATTCTCCTGGAAAAGAAAAAAATAGCATATAACCATTACTATCAACCATGTCCCAAAGATAATGACACACTTTTACCATGTAATAATGTATAGTTACTGTACACACAACATTTTCAACATTTGTAAGTTTGAACAAGGCTGGCAATAAGTGCCGTAACTCATTACACCTGTTACAGGGGAAGGCTGCTTATTGATCTAGATATCACAACTTTAGTTTTATTTCTGTTATTTAATGTATCGTATGAAATGAAAATGTTAGCTCCAATCAGGATTCGATGCTGCTGGATTAGAAAAGGGACGACTAATGAACCTTGCTATAACAAAGACCCTGCTATAATTAACAAAAATTGCTTGCGCATTAGTTCACCTTTCTGTTTTTATGTAATTTGTCACTAGTTACTTGAAATGTTACATGTTACTTACGGAACAAATTTTGATTACAGCACTTTCCTGGCTACGCTCCTTCAGTAGAGTAGGCAGAGCAATTACTGAAGCTGAACCTTCAATTTCTGTTGTAGGAGATATAAGAAAGTTTTCAGTGCAATTTCAATATAAAATTATGCGTACATACATTACTGTTATGAATTACAGTAAAGTGTGTAACTTGGTGATATCAAAACATGTAGACAGAAACAGGGCATTTAACACTGTACACAATAACAATTAAAGAAGTGGCTGAGTGGAACTTCTTTAAACTGCCTATATCATCCTCAGGGTCTTTACATATTTGTAATATTTAGAACATTCTGAGAAGAAATGCAATATATCTTCTCAGGGGAAAACTTCATCTTCACGGATTAACTGGATGTTAAAGTTACCGGACATGACGTCAAACTAGGATTTTTTGTGTCTGGAAACAAAAGAAAATTAATTTGCAAATCCTACTTTGACGTCATGTCCAGCAACATTAACAGTGAAAAAGTCGATGAAGATGAAGTTTTTGCCCAGGAAGATACACTGCATTTCTTCTCAGAATGTTCCATATATTACAAATTATATGTAAAATCCCTGAGGATGAAATAGGCATGCACTTTAAGTAACCTCTTTAGGACTGATCAGTGTTGTTCAAAGCCCTAGCCCTAATAGAGCATGTATATTGGACTGATTTCTGGCAAGAATGTTTCAATGGTAACTTAATTCACTGATTTTAAAACACAAGAAAGCCAAACAATGCCCTCAGTGTATCTTACCATCAACTTACCTGATCTTTTATGGGAGTTATCTTCCAGAGCCTCTGTCAAATTTGGAATGATATTCTTGTCGGCTGCCAATTTAAAGATTTTGGGCTGCAATCTAATAAAGGCATCTGTCATGTGCTTGACCACACTTCTCCGTTCCAGAATGCAGGACAGTTCTGCTTTAAGCTGGAAACAGAATAGATAATAATGTGTGAGCCTTCGTGAAAGTTATTGTGGTTATGCGCCCAGTCTAATATGTATATATAATATATATAAATTATATATATATATATATATATACATATACAATCACGTGGATTATATACACATTTTCATTGGTCGTTACCAATGATCTATTAGAGGACAGATACATGGATCATGTCAGATCGCGTCAGCAGATGTAATTTTATTTTATCATGTCCCAAACTTCTGAGTTGTTTTTGATTGTATAAAACAAATAGATTCCATTCACCGTGGTGGCTCATAGGCCACTTTTTTGTTCTTACCACGTTCTGACGTCATCTGTGTATAACTGAACAGACAACGGCAAAATGGAATCTATTTGTTAAATATATATATATATATATATATATATATATATATATATATATATAAAAAGTAATATTTGGCATTTCACTCGATTAAACTACATGTTCTAAGGATTTATGGTGAAGGAAAATTTTGAGTGTTGGAATATATACATTTCAAGACCAAACCGGGACCAGTTGCGAAAAATGCAACTTCAAGGTCTTCCGGCTAGGAATTGAACCCGCGACCCTGCGATGCTTAGTGCAGTGCTCTGACCACTGAGAGCCTAGTCACGAGTTCTGTATATATAGTGGTGGTAATGCCGGGGTAAGATTCTGCGTATATTACAAGTAATATTTGGCATTTTTGCATTTTTCGCAACTGGTCCCGGTTTGGTCTTAAAATGTATATATTCCAACACTCAAAATTTTCCTTCACCATAAATCCTTAGAACATGTAGATTAATCGAGTGAAATGCCAAATATTACTTGTAATATACCCAGAATCTTACCCCGGCATTACCACCACTATATATACAGAACTCGTGACTATAGGCTCTCGGCAATGGCCCCCGTAGCTCAGTGGTCAGAGCACTGCACTACATATCAACATAGGAATAGATCATTATGTCATTACTCAATAAATAAACTACTAGTATATGAATTAAGCTTATTAAGGATTTTACTTACCAATATAAATAGCAAGTTCAATTGAATGGCTGAACACAGCTGAACGAGGTAACTCTACCCTATGCACTAGAAAACAAGAGAAAATAATATATGAAATGAATACAGCGTAAGCAAGCAAACACACACACACAACATACTGTTAGTCTGTTAACAACAATTTAATATTTCACAGTGATGATGAATTCTGCCAATGATTCAGTGAAAATACACTAATCACAAATAACTTTTACCTCAAAATCTGAATGCTTTAGTTTTACATAATGTTCGTAGCCTCGTGCGAGAGAAGCTTCTAGGACTTCCTTGGTTCAACTGGATTTTCATCGCTTGAGTTAAATCTTTCCGTAAGGACATGTCACTTCGGTGAGGACTGTTCTGCCTGATCTCTTCGCAAACAAAGTCTTTTATTACCAAAATTTTCCATAGCTTGGATCTCAAAAGCCAAATGAATTTCAAACGTAGCGCGCTGAGATGAGAATCGAAAGTGAAATGACGCTATCCCGAGTATCAATGCGCGCTCGCTACCCGCGCGGTTTCGTGGCTGCATGCGCCTGGGTACGAACGACACTGGTCCATAGGATTCACATTCTATGGGTCCATTGGGTCACATATGGCAATAGTTACCATAGAATTTCCATTTCCTATAGGAATTTTTGATTCCAATAGGAATTCATATACGAATTAAAAATTCCTATAGGAATTCCTATAGGAACCTATAGGAATTTTTCGTAAGGGAAACTTGTTTAAAATAAAGTGCCATAAATGTAAATAATGATAACAATAGGACTTAATTTATGGAGAGTAACACATTGCAAGATCATAATATGGTCATAATTTATGTAAGTTGTGAGCATTTTATTATTTGTAATATATTACATGTGTTTTAGAATGCAGCAAAGGGACAGCCTGTCAAAAATGAGTAATTCTTAATTGTAAAAAGTGGAATCACTTCCAGAGCACAGTACTAATTTCTATTAGAAAATGCTAGTATTATATATATATATATATATATATATATATATATATATATATATATATAAATTCAAGGATTTGATTTTCGTAGAACAGTGCTCAATACATAAAGTAGAGCGAAGTATATGTTGTCTTTTTTCTCCCACAACATATATATATATATATATATATATATATATATATATATATATATATATATATATATATATATTTATACAGAGTATATATATATATATTTATACAGAGTATATATATATATATATATATATATATATATATATATATATATATATATATATACTCTGTATAAATATGTAATTCTATCAAATTGCAGTTGTTTATGCCCGGTAACATCATAAATCATGCAGTTC
>CAXIUP010000043.1:40000-96000 GCA_964035015.1 Corallium rubrum | reverse complement strand
ATTGAAATCATAAAGAAAGAAATATGCAAAACGTTCGGCGAGCACAACCTGAAATCAACCATTGAAGCTAACAAAAAGTGCGTCAACTTCCTAGACATCACACTAGACCTGAGAACTGGAGCATTTAGACCGTACATGAAACCTGGAAATGTCCCCCAATATGTTAACAGACACAGCAACCACCCGCCACCAATACTCCGCGGCATACCAGAATCCATCAACCGAAGATTATCTGCCATATCTTCTGATAAAAAGTCCTTCGACTCAGCCAAGCAACCATACCAAAAGGCCCTAAAGAAGAGTGGTTACAACTATAACCTTAACTTCAACCCGCAGCCAGCGAAAGAAAAACGCACCAGAAGTCGAAATGTTATCTGGTTCAATCCGCCTTACAGCTGCAATGTCGCCACCAACATCGGCCATAAATTCCTGATGACGATCGACGAATGTTTCCCGAGAAACCATCCACTGCACAAGATCTTCAACCGCAACACACTCAAGTTGAGTTACAGCTGTATGCCTAACATCCAGAATATTATTTCATCACACAACAAATCCATACTTAATAAAGAATCACACCCTAACCAAACCGCTGTAGACAATGTATGTAATTGCCGCAAGAAAATCCACTGTCCACTCAACGGAAAATGCCAAACAAAAAGTGTTGTTTATCAAGCCACCGTAACCAGAGAAGATAACCACAAGCAGCAAACATACGTCGGCCTAACAGAGAACACTTTTAAAAAACGATTTTCGAACCACGCAAGCTCCTTCAGAAATAAGAAACAAAGAAATGTCACTGAACTCAGCAAACATATTTGGTTGCTGAAAGAATCCGATGTCCCTTATTCCATTAAATGGAAAATTTTGAAACGTTGCAAATCTTACTCTATCAGTACTAAACGATGTAACTTATGTTTATATGAAAAGTTTATTATTATTTGCCACCCCGAGCTAAGCTCGCTTAATCGTAGAAATGAACTTGTATCTAACTGTAGACACCGAAAGAAACATTTATTATGTAACAAGACGCCCGCTAGGCGTGAACTCGGGCTACTGTGGGCTGGTGCCTTGCAAAATTATAGAACAACAGGAGTGCTGTTTGGAGTTAATGGTTGAATTTGATGCAACTTTCAGTCAATTGACTGTAGTAGTGTAATACTCATCATAGAGAAAATCATGGTGGGTATACTGGTGTACCAAAACATTGATTTCGCAGCCATACTGGTCTGCCAAAACATTGAAATGGTGGCCATTACTGGTGTACCAAAACATTGAAATAGTGGCCATACTGGTGTACCAAAACAATGAAATCGTGGACAATCAGCCATACTGGTGTACCAAAACAATGAAATAGTGGTAATACTGGTGTACCAAAACAATGAAATAGCGGCCAATCAGCCATATTGGTGTACCAAAATAATGAAATAGTGTGGCCATACTGGTGTACCAAAACAATGAAATGGTGGCCATATTGGGGTACCAAAACAATGAAATGGTGGCCATATTGGGGTACCAAAACAATGAAATAGTGGCCATATTGGTGTACCAAAACAATGAAATGGGGGCCATACTGGTGTACTAAAACAATGAAATAGTGGCCATATTGGTGTACAAAACAATGAAATGGTGGCCATACTGGTGTTACCAAAACAATGAAATGGCAGCCATACTGGTGTACCTAAACATTGAAATGGTGGCCATATTGCTGTACCCAAACAATAACTTGATGAAAGTAATGTATAAACTGTTGAATAGAATCGACTTTTATTTGCAAGACATCAGTACAATAAATCAAGAATAAACAATACAAGCAAAAATGAAGCAAACCACAAATATTAATACAGTTTAAACCTCAATACATTTACATACAGATACAGCATTCACAGACACAAGTCAGCTAGTTCGGCTAAATGTCAACCTCGAATCGATGAAGATGTAAAACATAGCATGTTTACCTTTCACTTGCAAGTTGGCTTTACCAACTTTCTTTGTTCTTTGATTTACAGCACTTGAGCAACATTTTTCAGTAGAATTTAATAACACATGTATAAAATTGATCGAGAACACATTGATCGAGAGTTGATCGAGTACTACACATTTTCAGCGTACGGTTATCGAGATCGCCGACCAACCCAGGTCTACTATAGTCTATTGTAAGCATTGTGAGCGTGTTTATCATTAAAACACAAATTCACTTCGAACAACACAACCAAAGGCCGTAAGGAAAAGAAAAAAACTCGCGACTCATGCATGAAAATCAGCCATGATGAAATCATTTGATCACGCTTCAGGGTCGCAAAGGCTTTTGGGAAACGTTGCGCAAGAATTGCAATTTGTCGACACAAAAAAAAAAATAAAAAAAAATATAAAAATAACAGAGCCGAAACCTAGACTCGGCTACCACAGGTAGCCCGAGTAATAACTAACACGCGACTCGACACAACCGCGACTCGACACAACTCACTGATCACACCATCAACATGACGTAATTTTAAACATATCAAATTCCGCATAACGCTCACAACAAACGCGATAGGCACCTGACGAGTGTGGTAAGCTTTGCTTGCCACACGAAACAAATTTGTCGTGAATAAAGTTCTTATGAAGTAAACCAACTTTGTCTTTATTTTACTATATATATATATATATATATATATATATATATATATATATATATATATATATATATATATAACAATAATAAAAGACAAACTTGGTTACTTCATTCGAATTTTATTTCACTACAGACTGTTTCGTATGGCAAGACTTGCCACACTCATCAGGTGAATACTGCGGTTGTTGTTACACGCGAGAAACTTAATATGTGTTGATCTATGACGTATTTACATGTTTGAATAATTAATTATGAAAATGGTATGCGGCTGTCAACCAGCTAAATGTTTTCTGCGGTGTCTACGAACTCGTATCAACTTGTAGACACCGCAGAAAACATTTAGCTGGTTGACAGCCGCATACCATTTTCATAATTAATTATTCAAACATGTAAATACGTCATAGATCAACACATATTAAGTTTCTCGCGTGTAACAACAACCGCAGTAATCACCTGATGAGTGTGGCAAGTATTACTTGCCATACGAAACAGTCTGTAGTGAAATAAAATTCGAATGAAGTAACCAAGTTTGTCTTTTATTATTGTTATATCCGCTCTGCTTCGATATATATATATATATATATATATATATATATATATATATATATATATATTGATATAGCAATGTTTATGATTGGCTGTCGTGCGTGCTCCCTAACTCGATGGAGCACTGGACTGGACTGGACTGGACTGGCCTGGCCTGGCCTGGCCTGGCCTGGCCTGGCCTGGCCTGGCCTGGCCTGGCCTGGCCTGGCCTGGACTGGACTGGATTGGCCTGGCCTGGACTGGACTGGACTAGACTAGACTAAACTAGACTAGACTAGAATAGAATAGAAATAAAAAATAGAATAATACGTATGTACAAGGCAATCAAAGGTAATTAATTAACACTTACCTGTAATCTACGAGAAAAACCACGACTCGCGTAAGTCTTAGAAGAAGATTTGCAAGTTCTGAAATTGATTTATCTTGATCGTTAACTCCAGGAAAGTCGATAACTTCAAGTCCTTCGACCTCGTCCTCCAAACTGTAAATATACGGTACCGTGGTCCTGTTTTCTACCATTGTACCCGTAGCAATGTCATTCTAAATGATAAAAATGCAATTATCAAATTCTACAGGAAGGACGGCACGATTTTATCATGTATATCACTTAAAGAGGCAGTAAGATGGAAAATCTTAAACTTTTGTTCAATTTTGACTTTATCTAGAAGTACTTTCCGTATGACAAAGTATAGCGTTCTTATTAAAACAAAATCTCATCATGTTCAGAGATATTCAGGTTTTTGTAACATGCAAATGAGTGCCTTATGATGTCATCTCACTCCACACAGAGCAAACAAACTTCCTCAAATGAGGAATATATCAAGCAATAACTGTGTGCATTGCAATGTATCATTCGTATTAGAACAGCTTCAAAGTTTCAGCACAATCTACCTATTATTCCCGTAGATATTCCTCCTTTACATAAGGTATCTTATTTGCATTTTTTTAAAACCAAAATATCTTTGGAACAAGATACGAAATTGAACAAGCAAAGAAGTCATTTTCATTACTTTAAAAACACTTTAAATCAAATCGAAATTTGGACAGGCAATTTTGGTGTCTTACTGCCCCTTTAAATTAAGAAATGGAAACCTGCAGTAGATTAAACACCCGCTATTAAAAATCAACATCTTACCACACCAGCCTTGTTTAATTGATATTTAACAAAAAATCAGGGTGTCAGGTTTTTATAAAAATATTCAAATTATTGTGCAGTACAAGGAAAAAATTGCGAAACTGTGTAATTTTAGTTAGTTTCAGAAATTGCAGCTTGATGTTAGTAATAATTGTCAGTTGTTTGCTGTACAAGCTGTGTTAGTTGTAACCGAGCAGTTTTGACTCGTTCCTGGAGGACTGGGCACAGTCTAAGGTATCAGTACCTAATTAATTAACCTTGCTCTGCTATCTGAGTTCTAGTGGCTCAATGGTTAGAGCGTCTGGCTAGCATTCAGAAGGTTGTGGGTTCGAGTCCCGCTTAGAGCTCTGAGTTTTTCTGAGTATTACTAACTAACACAGCTTGTACAGCAAACAACTGACAATTATGTGTCATTTTAGTTGTAATTTTTAGTAATACATGTTTGATGCCAATTAAAGTGCCCCTAACCCCATTTTTAAAAAAATCTTTTTAAATGTCTCTGAGTAGTTCTTCGAAAAAAATCTTGGATTTGGTTGAATTCCCTATCCCTGTTAGAGCACGATCGGAAATGGCGGCTGTCGAGGCTCGCGAAATACGGGCTGACCCGTATTAGCTGCGCATGCGTAGAACGGATATCTTACGGCCAACAACTCACCTGAGCCAGCACGCACGTGGACTGCGAACTGCCCCATGAAAGTGGCCGATTTTCGACCGCGCAAGCAAAAAACTGGGGAGAGCACAATTTGTGACGTAGATTCCGGAACACCCAAGTGAACGCCCGAAAAATGATTAGCAGAGAACCCGTCTTCAACGTCGTGTTGTTTACAATTTCAACATGCATTCACAAGAGCAATAGGAGTGGAAGCTCTTTACAAACAGTTTAAACCTTAAGTATAAAGATGAAATCGCGTAAATATGTTTTTTTTATTATAAATTTCGAGCAATTTTAAAGCACGAAGCAATCATGTTTAATAGACTAATAAATAGCCGAATAACGATATTTCCAACAACTATTACGATGAAGCTCTTTCCCTTCATACTCAAATGACCGATTGCTGACGAAGAATGGACTTCTTAGTATGAACATATATCCCATAAATCGAAGAGCGAAAGCATCGATTAGATCGACGCGTGAAGCTCAGACTTGTGAGTTGTTGACATTTGTGTGTTCGTTTTGTCCGCTAACATCTGGCGCATAAAGCTTTTTACGTTTCACTCGTCCGATTTGATTCTTAACAAGTGTGGTAATTGTGATGTGTCTTTCACAAATCGTCAGCGATCCCTATTGCTGTTTAGTATAATTTCATAGTAGAAAAGAAGCTTTCCAGCTTTCTGATTGGTCCGCTCAGCGGTGAATCTGAGGTAATAGTCACCGCCAACCTCGTCCCCAGGGCCATTTGTGGGGGCTGGGCCAAGATGGCGGCCAAAAACAAAATGGCGGGAACAAATGGCCCTGGCACAGGCTGCAAAAAATGAGTCATATTTTGACTCATTTTTGACTCGGCCCAGGCTTCACGGAGTTTATCGCGCCTAGTCAGGCTCAATTTTTTTCTGAATATTTTATAGTTCAGCTTGACTGACCCAAACTGAAAACAATCAAAACATTCGTTTCCAAATACATTGTCGAATTATTAAAATAGATACACTTTTAAAAAATATCTGTAAATCCTTATTATTTATCATTTGCTTCACCGTTGTACCAAATTCGCAAGAAACTGGATTGCCGTTGTCTGGCCGGGCCGCCTTGTTTTCGTAAGTTTTCGGTGGATTCAATTCAGCGTTTTGAAAAACATTTAGGCTTCGTTTCGTCGAGAACTATTGTTTGAAAAAAGCCTGCTTCTTAATGGCCAAACATGTAAATTCTGCCCTGTGGTGTACTTTCCTTTCGCAGCCAAAATACTTTTTGACTTTGTTCACCAAGTCTTTCGTTCGCCCGATTTAAAAAACACACTGAATTGCTGTCCCATGGACTTCGTTGTATGGCAGCCAGGGCACAGAGACAACACGACCCATCATTACATATTCTTCCGACGTTTTCACGGGTGCTTCGCCAGCTTTCCTCACATTTTCATTCATTTCGAAGTTGTTTTTTAACAGCCGGCAATTCTGAATATAATTTGAGCCCAAAAAACAAATGCCCGCGAGTTAGCCTCGCCGCCCGCCTTGTTTCCACCAATCAGAATACTTAAACATCCAAAGTTATCTCGACCAATCAAATGTGGTGATAGCTCAGCCTGTGCCAGGGCCATTTGTTCTTGGCCGCCATCTTGGACCTGCCCCCACAAATGGCCCTGGGGACGAGGTTGAGTCACCGCCTAGCGCGGTGACTATTACATCACAAGAAATTGTTCTTCAAAAGTAGTTTTGGAAAAGAGACTGGTACTTATTCAACACTGCACTGACTTTACTCGTTTCAGTCTCCCCCTCGGAGTTGTCATTTTGAAGTATGAGATTTTAGAATTTGTCGATTCATTGAAGTGTTGATTTTTTTTTTCAAAATGGGGGCTGTTGTTTTTGAGACAAACAAAAGGGAATAATACTGAAAACATTTATCACTGAGATATTGTACATATCAAATATCGTAAAAACAAAACTTTATAAAGGTAAGGAAGTATATTTTCTATATTTCTTCGTAATTTTTGTATGTTTTGGCTAGGTTTTGGTCGTAGCGATGTTTTCGAAAAATTCGTCATGAGTGAAGAACATATTGAAAATGAATTAAGTGCAAAAAAGCCGTAACACAGGATCCAAAACACCAGAATAAAAGTCTTTTTAGCATGTATTTGAATGTATGTACAAGTTCAATTCCAAAGTAGGATGTTGTTTACTCTTTTTTTTAAATTATTTACTGTCAAAGACTGTGGCTTGCTAACATCGTCTGTGAATAAACAGAATCACCACTGTCAAAATGAAAGCAGTTGTTTAAAAGTTTTTGTTTCAACGTTATTGGTTATCAACCTCTGAAATCATACTAAAACAATTAGTCACCTCAGTCTCGGTGACTATCGGTGTATTCACCGATAGTCGCCTCGACTTCGGTGACTAATTGTTAAAAAGAGCATGAACGGTGTGTCAAAAACTACAAACTGATATGCGTTCGATTTGCTTTCTTTTTTCTGAACAATTATTGCCCAAACAAAGCATAACATGAAGCGACGCACCTTCCTCCTTATTACCAGGGTTGCTACTGTTGTTGCAGCGCCCTAAATCTATATTATTGAGGATTTTTGAAACTGGAAAGTTGATCTTCGTGAATAATCGCAGTTGTTTGTTGATACAAAATCTAGGGCATTCCGGAACTAGGGCACATGGCACTAAACCCATGCCCCTTGGAAACTCCGTCGTGACTATTTCATGACGATATTCGAACTTTCATGCAACTGGTCATAGAGAGTTAAGGATTTACTCAAATTCAAAAATCTTTTCAAGGAAATACTTAAAAAACACTAATAATTATTTTAAGATTAAAAAAATATTTGGGGTTAGGGGCGATCATCCCAGACAATCGCCGACGGTCGCCGATCAAAGCGGGAAAATATTTTTTGTCAAAATGGGCGCCCCTTAAACAACATATTATTACTCTATACGAAGCTTTCACTCGTCATAGCGCTGTTACTGGAAAAGAAAAAGCTCCTGTGGCGTAAGAAATATAGAAAGAAGAGTTTCTGGGTGCGAAAAGTATTCGAGACAAGGGAAGAATCGGGGCAATTTAGAGACTGGGTCCTAATTTGTCTTATTTCATTGGATTTCGGTTTTCATTTGTTTTGTTTGTCTGAATTCATCGGCGACAGTCGACGATTATCGGAGGAAACAATTTTTTTGGTTCTTGCGATGATCGCCGATAATCGGGGATTGTCCCCGATTGTCGGTTTTCATAATCCTATAGGCGAGTTTCAGGGTGTTGCGCGCGCATCATTTTTCAAAAAAACTGGCAAGCTCCACTCAAAGTAAACATACTGTTTAAAATAAACAAAGTATAGATACAGTTTCTGGATGTTTAACACTGTTATTCTGCTGTTGTTGGCTCGCTAGCAAGTCTGTTTGCCATTGCTTACTTCGCGTGGAGCCCGCCAAGAGCCTGCCAATTCCTTTCCAGAACGATGCGCGTGCAACACCCTGAAACTCGCCTATTTCATCGCAATTCTTCGCAAAGCCGTATCGCCGATGAAATGCGACATATGAATATCCTAAAATATCCGCAGAAATTCAATAAAAACGTTTGTCTATTGTTCTTTAATTACAGTCATTTTGAAGTCGTTGCTGGTTTTGATTTTCTGGTCGGATAAAGAACTGAAATCAAATTTTAATATTATCTTTGTTTGGGACTTCCACTGTACAATTAATACGGATTTAATGAGGCACAAAATTCTAAACTTTCAGTCTGGGGTTCTTTAGATCCGATTCCAGCCATAGATATATAAAAGATATAGATAGCGACTTGGCTCTGGATGCGTGACCACCTCCTCCGCAGAGGTTCTTTCGGAGATCGGATATTTCGGGGATCGTCGGAGATGCGTCGAAATCGTCAGCTGGACATAAGGAGTGCGGGGGGGAAGCGAAGAGAAAGAGAAAAAAGAACCTCTGCCACAACCTCGTACCCAGGGCCATTTGTAGGGAACTGGGCCAAGATGGCGAACAAAACAAAATGGCGGGAACAAATGGCCCTGGTGGAGGCTAGCTCAAAATGCGCAGTATATTGCGCATTTTATTAACTAGAACTCAGTTCTTTACACAGTAATTATACCTAATTATTGCATGGTTTAAAATATAATTTCCCGTGCCGTGTGCAGGAACAACCGACAAGGTCAAAATACAATTTTTTAAAAAAAATACAAAATCAAACCGTCTGATTTACGCCATAAGCTCTTGACCAATCAGAGGCTGAGATAGCCTAGCCTCCACCAGGGCCATTTGTTCCCGCCATCTTGGCCCAGTTCTCTACAAATGGCCCTGGGTACGAGGTTGGTTGCCTCTGCCAGATTTCTGTGTCAATATGGCGGCATCAGGGGGGTATCAATAACTTTTGGAACTGTGGGTTGTAGAAAACATGTCGAATATAGCAGCGGTTACACGACCACAGTTAATGGAATGTGTGGACACACTAGGAAAGTTCGTTGTTTCAATGTGAACTACACGTCGGCCGATATAAGTATGTTATCCTCTGGTTCGTCAGTCTTCGTCTGATATATTAAACGGCAAAACTGAGTATATTTTGTCTTTTTCACAAAAAAGACATTATAAACATGTCATAATCACTTACCAACAAATATGTTACTAATATAGACGTGGATGGATTAGTTATCCGTGAATTAGCAAGTCATGCAAGAAACCGACATCTTGTGCAAGAAACCGACAGAAATCATCTGGCACTGGCAGAGGTTAAATTTTATTTTCCGTTGGATTAGTTTCGCCCGCACTACTTATGTCCAGCTGACGCCTCCGAGCATCTCCGACGACCCCCGAAACCTCCAATCTCCGAAATTTAACCTCTGCGGAGGAGAGAGGTTATGGGGGATCCAAGATGGCGGCTCAACGGGGCAAAATCTCAAGTGACCCTAACGGGACAAGCCACTTTGAGTGACTCTCCAGAAAAACTAACTGTAAAGAATTGTTTCAAGCCTGTGGGGAACCTCAACAACATCAGTATGCTCGGGAAAAATTATGAGCTTCTATTTGTAATGTCCGAATTTTGGATCGGTTAAATCGATTTATTTTCAGTGATGGAATTTTTAGTTTTATTTCACCCGTTTTTTGGCTTTAATTATCTCAAGATAACCTAAATGTTTTGTATATAGAAATAGGGTTAAGATCAAATGAGGCCAAAAGCTACTGTGTAAAAATATTAAAATATTTATTATGATCAAGCTTTCGTCGTGCTACGACATCATCAGGATAACAAGGAAGAAGACAAACCGAGTTTATATACAGTGGGTATGACAGATTATGTAAAATATCTAAACACAAGGTATAAAATGCAAATATTTCTAAGACTATTATAAGATGAACAAAGGGATAAAAGGTTGAGAGAGCACGGAAAACATTAAAATTAAAATCCATTACTCATTAGAATAATAAATCAACAAGTTCATTGCATTTGTCTTTGTTGTTTATTTTGGGTTTCTTTCTCCGGATGTATATGGCTTCCATTAGGCGTAGGTTAACAGGGTCACTGTCTGTGATTAGAATCTTAACGGTTATCCCGTTTACATTGTTATCGTGACTAGCCAAATGTTTATACACTGAGGACGAAGGTTTGGTAACATGTTCTTTGATTCTATCATGCGTGTGTCTGATGGTGCTACCAATATAACTCTACATGTACGGTGGCCCACAAGGGTCACCTCTTCTCCGTACAAACACTAACCTTCTACGAAGAAATCGAACGTTTCCGGCAAAATACGCATGTATTCCGTAGAAACAGACGTCTTCTCCGTAGAAACAGTCACCTCTTCTCCAGAAACAGACGCCTTCTCCATAGAAATAGACGCCTTCTCCGTAGAAATAGACGTCTTCTCCGTAGAAACAGGCACCTCTTCTCTAGAATCAGACGCCTTCTTCGTAGAAACAGACGTCTTCTCCGTAGAAACAGGCACCTCTTCTCAAGAAACAGACGCCTTCTCCGTAGAAACAGACGCCTTCTCCAAAAAATCTCCCCCCGGAATTACACCCTGATATTTTTATTTTCGTTAGCCGGGGGTTGCAAATGTTGGTAAAATTGGCAGCGTGCATACATATGTCATCAAGACTGTCATGTTCAAGTGTCCGGCTGCTTCCATCCCTACAGTACTTGAAGAATTTTGGATCGAATGTCAGAGCTGAATGTCCAGTCTTCTTCACGAATCACGAGAAACCGTAAAATATGACTAACTGTCAAAGTGCACTTCTAGGCAATTGTAACTTTTGTCAAAATTGCGCAAATGTCGTTACAGGTAAGCATCTTTTTTTGGAATGGTTATTTTTAATACCATTAATACCAGTCAAACTGAAGATTCCCGTCGAATTTTCGACAATTAATTATTTATTTATTTTGAAGGTGAATCTGATACTGAGAGAGGTGGACAGGACGAAAGAGAACTGATTGAAAAGTATTTTCATTTTGGCTACAGTTACCAAGTTATAATCGAGTTTTTAAAGAAAGAAACCTTGTGAGAGTAGAAATGGCAAATGCTGGAGAACAGTCTGATCAGGATACCGGACAATTTGGCATGCTCTAAGATTAATTCATCACGTTCATGCACCAAGGCATCTCGTGTCGCAGATTCTTCGAGAGTTGGATCCAGACGCATGCAACGCAAGAAGACGTAAAAAATTGACAAGGAGGAAATACTTGTCCCCTGGCCCAAATAATTGTTGGCATGTTGATGGTATGTTTCTGCACAGTACCCAAAACGCATGTCTTACTGCACGAGTGTTTTTTTGTTATTTATGCTAATACCGTTACAATGTAAAGCATTTGTATCGGAAATTTTAAGGGTAACATTTGAAATAATTGTCTATTTTTTAACCTTTGCAGTAAAATAGGCAACAAATCAACTCGGAAAGATGCAAGCAAATATGTAATATTTATTCATTTATCTTTAGGCTAAGTAAACGCTGTAGTTTATCGTCCAAAATTTGAAAAAAAAGAGACTGCACCACTTTTCTTTTGCGTGATAGAATTGAGTAGTTTTATTGACCTCTGCAAAAACAGGTTTTTGGTGACAATTACAAAATATTAAACTGAACAAGTTAACAATATCTGATAACATCAAATAATAACATAATTTTTTAAAAAACGGCAATAATTGCTAACTAGTATAAAAAAAAACATAAAAAAGAATAAACAAAAATAGTAAAACAAAGAAAACAAAATAACCAGCAATAACAGCAAAAGAAAGCAACAGGAAAAGCAACAACAACAACAACAACAACAACAACAACAACAACAACAACAACAACAACAACAACAACAACAACAACAACAACAACAACAACAACGACAACGACAACGACAACGACAACGACAACGACAACGACAACGACAACAACAACAACAACAACAACAACAACAACAACAACAACAACAACAACAACAACAACAACAACAACAACAACAACAACAACAACAACAACAACAACAACAACAACAACAACAACAAAAACAAAAACAAAAACAAAAACAAAAACAACTACAAAAGCAACAACAAAACCCATATTTTAACAATATTACAAAAATTGGTATACAGTAGCAGGTAGTTTTTTAATGCTGCATTTCGTCTCAATGTCACTTTGTTTATAATATCTGGGTCGGCATTTGGCTGTAGAGAAGAATTAAAGTTAAGAATCTTCGTTTCAAAACTTTATACCAATTTGAATCTTTACTTTGACATCTTTATCGCTCAAATTGCTTTTGGTAAATTTTGTCTTTTTAGACGAAGTTGGTGTTTATAGCGTCGATGTACGGCTAGATTCTTTCCGCTTGCGAAAATCTTCGTATTTCATCGGTGGGTCTTGTTTTTTCACTTCGATTGTTACAGGTCCAGAACCGCTCGCTTCTGAAGATTGTGATGCTGTTATAGAAATACACAAATCAAAAACATATGGTTTAAAAAATAATATAGTATATATGCGTTTGAAACATGTATATAAGGGCGTGCCAAGCTCATTCTCACAATCTTGGACAGCTAGTAATAGCACCTTTTTATATGAGTGTAGAACAGAGATTTTGTAGCCTTAGAATTAAAGAACTCTTGAAAGATAAAAAAAAATTGAATAGCATAAATTAATTAACATGCACCTGTCGTAAAAATTTTGCAACATGAATCATGTGTTTTTGTGAATCATTGTTGGTTGAGTTGTATTAGGTTATGTGAAGTGGTCGGTATGTGGCATATAGTTTCATAACGAGAGCCGCGGGTAAATGTAGGTGGATTTCGAGATGCATTTGTAAGACAATAGCGCAATGAAGACCGGAAAAATGAGGATCGAAAGAATTAGAAATAAAGGCGTTGACCATGAGTCGTCAAGTTCCAAACATTGTTTCAGTATTGCTGCTCTCGGACGACGGTGTTGTATGTGTAAACATTTTAAAGATGTTAACGTGATACTCACGTGCAATACGGGCTAGCAAAAGTGTTTAAAATATAGTATTGCATTGAAACTCACTAAGTCAATACTTACGTGTCATGAACTTCCTTCCACAGTTTGGGCAAAAATTTGCGTGATCGTGAAACAGTGGCAACAGCAGTCAGCTCTTCCTTGTCGAAGTGGTTGAGCATGAAGCAAACTGCAAACACACTTAACATTATCGATTGACCTTTCCGGACCACCGCACGCTTATCTCATTTAAACCAATCAGAGTCTATTAAAAATATACAGTCTTGATGACATATGTATGCACGGTGCCAATTTTTACCAACATTTGCCACCCCCGGCCAACGAAAATAAAAATATCAGGGTGTAATTCCGGGGGGAGATTTTAATTTTTTTTTGGAGAAGGCGTCTGTTTCTACGGAGAAGGCGTCTGTTTCTTGAGAAGAGGTGCCTGTTTCTACGGAGAAGACGTCTATTTCTACGGAGAAGGCGTCTATTTCTATGGAGAAGGCGTCTGTTTCTAGAGAAGAGGTGTCTGTTTCTACGGAGAAGACGTCTATTTCTACGGAGAAGGCGTCTATTTCTATGGAGAAGGCGTCTGTTTCTAGAGAAGAGGTGTCTGTTTCTACGGAGAAGACGTCTGTTTCTACGGAACACATGCGTATTTTGCCGGAAACGTTCGATTTCTTCGGAGAAGGTTCGTGTTTGTACGGAGAAGAGGTGACCCTTGTGGGCCACCGTACTCATGGCATCTATTACACCTGATCTCATATACCACATTTCTAATAAAGCACTGAGGCGGTCGTTGGAAGTAGCGCAGCTTGGTTGGTTGGTTGCAGTCATCTAGTCTTTTGCTAGGCTTCAGTGCCTGTCGAAGAGTCGTTGATTTGTGCCGGGTGGTTCTTACTGAAAGGCCTTCTCTTTTAAACATAGTTTTAATTTTGCGGTCGACGGAGTTGGATATATAGGGAATACGAAAGTATAGCCAATCTATGTCATGGCGTTGGATTCTTCGTTGGCCTCGGCTGGTGGACTGTGCGTTCTAATTGGTTGATTGCTTTTCTTAAACATTTTTCGGGAAACATAATTATGCATAGTTTTGTACCAGTTAATGATCAAATAGCTTCAACAGGACCGCCAACGAAACCGATGGGACCGCCATGACAATGAACTTCTCCCACGGGACTGGGGACATTAATAAACTAAATTGCTATATATTTATTACACCCAGTACTTCTGGGTGATGAGACCAGCCGATGCCAGGGCCTTTTCCGGTCCTCCCAATTTCAAAAAGGCCCTGGGAATGAGGATGCTTTTAGCCGAAACCCTAGAATACTGGCAAAGCATTCTGGTAGTTGTAGTCTCACGTCATCGTGCAAATGGCCTATTGGTCGAAATTTACAATCGTGTCGACCATTGATCCAGCCGGTGTGTGGGAGGCAGGAACGCGGGCTCACAAACAACGGCTGGAATCGAGCGTTGGGGTTTATCTCATCATAGATATACGAAGGGGAACTGGAACGATGTTACGAAACCGGAAACGATGTTTCCACAACTTGCTATGGTAATTATACACTTATAAGCGGCTAATGCACCTAACGGGTGGTCCCACATGGCCACGATCAGCTATTGCCGAAATTATACAATAGTGTAATATCACTTAAGTTCAGTAGTGCATGATGGTAGCCATGTGGGACCTTCCGTTATGGCATTAGTCCCTTATAAGTGTATAATTACCATAGCAAGTTGTGCAAACATCGTTTCCGGTTTTGTAAGTTTCCTAGCCAGTTCCCCTTCCATTATCTGTGATCTTATTAGCCGGTATTTGCTGTCACCAAAGAAATACGTACCTTAATTCCAAACAGAGATTTAACGAGTGTCGATTTCCCAGAATTTAGCAAGCCAATGACACCAACAGTAGTTTTCTTCGCTAGATTTTCTCTCAGGCTATTGATCATCAGTGAATATATTATCCAGCTGGAAATAATCCCACGATAGTTTTTATCCACCAAATGAAGGGTCTCGTCTTTAAACGCTGTGTCCCACAGCTGGCGAACTTCACTCACTTTTGTGAATACATCGAGCCCTCTCTCACCGCACTGCTCGACTAGTCGTCGTTCCAGATAATATACAGGTACGGTGGCTTTATCTGTGACAGGATTCTTTTCCATACTCGTCAAAAGAAATGCTAGCTTCTCAACATAATTAGAAACTTTGTGTGTACCAGGAAATAAATACTTGTATCCCGCATAAACTAGACGAGCGGCACATCCACCAAGAGCAACCAACACACCGAGACGACCACCACGCGCTGCACCAGAAAACAAGCCGAAACACATACATGCTAAATCTTTAGTACTCATTCCAATTTGTGGTTCCATAGGAATTTCAGTATCGACATTGATAAAAGCATTAAAAAGTCTATTGCATACTTTAAATTCTTCCTCAATGTCGTTCAGTGTTTTAAGCATTTCATCGTTCGTTTTTCCGGACAAAGAGTGAAGTTCTTTTCTCCAGTTCTCTAGACGTTTCACGAAGCTTGAATCGAGATAGACAGCACCCAGACATTGGTGACGGCGTTTCTGTTCCTTACTTTTAGAACGAAGAAACTCGTCTACATACACCTTGGCATGGGTTACCTGTTTCTTTTCATTCGCATCGCTCATTTCCGATTGACAGAGCTCTTTCAACCGTTTCAACGCAAGTTGCGCTGCCTGACGGACACTAGGTAGCTGGGCAAGGTTTGAAAAAACTGGTATGTTTTTCAATAGCAATTTACAACCTTCGACAACCGTAGGTACATCGCTTTGGGCTATCGCATAGAAGAGGCTTTCAATAGGGACGACATAAAGTATGTCATTAAAGAACATCATCGTCGAATACCTAAAAATTGAAGGAGAGCGTATTTTAATCTAAAATGAATACCGGATCTTCTCGAATAAGCGCTGCCTTCAAATAAGCACCCACCCTTCCAGCAAAAAAATTAAATAAGTGCCCACCCACCTCACTATTCCAGACGGAGTAAAATTTATATTATCAAGAGAGTAGAAAGGTGGTCCCAATCTATCCTAATTCTTCTTAAGTTATTTTTAGATCTCGAGATAGTGAATCATCAAACGATACCGTTATTACCCATAGCATGTGACACCTAACGGGAATTTTGCGTGGCGTTTTACACGTTCCTTTCGGGGAAAAAGAATGCCGGAAAAGTCATAGGAGTAAAGTATGTTTTGTCAAAGAATTGCATCACGAAAAGGTTTTATTAAAGTTTTTACTCAAGAATTGACAACAGTCAAGACTCCTCTTGAACGAAAAAGAGTTTTATCTTTTCTAAAATCCTCGTGTAGTAATATAATTAGTCTTTTGTCTAGGACATCTATAATGTCATTTTCGACTGCTCGGCAGGTTGCGAGTTACGCGCGAGATTACCTCGTGAAATCTAAAAATAACTTAATAGGATGGAACTAGACTCCCTAAACAAACCCTACAATATTTCAATGTACATACCGTTCCCCATTGTCTTCTTCATTGCGACGTTCCAAGAGAAGATTAAGGAAGGCGAGTTCAACTACTTCGTACGGCTCAAGATCCGCCAGCTCTTCTTGCCTCTTGGTAGTTCCATATGACTAAAATAACGATACATAGATTTACTGTAAAGAATAAAACATAATCCGAAAATCGTCATCTTGAGACTTGATATTCAAGTTAAAAACAAGATAAGACAAAATGAGAGGTAACATTTCGACTCTATTTCAAAGTCATTATCAAACCAATAATTTACAAGCTTACTGAGTCCTATATATATATATATATATATATATATATATATATATATATATATATACTATATATATATATATATATATATATATATATATATACAATAATCACAAGAATGATGACATCGCTTAGTCACTGGAAATGTCACCAGGTTGACATATCAGCTAAATTGCTTCAAGCAAATGAAGATAAAAATAAACGGTTGACAGTGGTGAAAGGATCTATACACATTACAAGTTCTAAAAATAAAGCTAAGGAAATAAAGAGAGTTCTTCGCTGGCCTTTAGGCCACTGTTCAGTTCAGGCTTTCTAAATTGATTAAAAGAGCTTCTAAAATAAGTAATTGATTTGTATTACCAAATTTACAGGAATGAATTATTTTAAAGTTATTAAATATTTGGTTTACTAAACTAGGTCCAAGAAGAGGGAAATCAGAGGTGTTATTAAGGTTGTCATAAAGAATGTTGAGGTTGGCAAGGTGTTGAGCAAGAGGACAGTCAATTAGCTAGGTGCTGTGCTACAGCGCTAGTGTTGTTAGAGTGTTCAGAAAGGCGAGTTTGAAGGCAGCGTTCAGTTTTACTGATGTATTTGTGGTTGCAACCGGGACAAGAAATCTCGTAAATTACATTGCTTTTACAAAGGTCCGGTATTTTATCTTTATTTGAAATGAAGAAGGCAGTTTTTTTGGTTTGGTAAATTACAGCGAAATTGACATCAACTTTTAGGTTGCGCCGAAGTTTTTTAATTAGGTTACGCACAAGAAATTCACCTTGTCTTCCAAGATAAGGTAATCTTAACCAAATTTTGGGAGAAGCATCGTCAAAAGTTTTGGTAGTGGTGGTTGAATTGGCGAAATGTTTAGCTTTGAGTTTAGAAATTAGGAAATTTCTAATTTTGGCCGGAAAACGATTCCAAGACATAAAAGGTTTAAGGGAGTCAATTTGACGGTTGAGTAACAAAGAATTACTACAAATTTTGAAAAAAAAATAAAGTAAAACAAAGAGTTAATCCAGGTAGTTTTGCGAGAGAAAGGTTCGAAACTAGAAAAGTGTGTGTATTGTCTGGTATGCGTGTTTTTTCAATAAACGTCAATGCCATCGTCGGAAATTTTTAAATCAAGGAAATGCAAAACAAAAGCATTTTAACAAAAGTATTTAAAGTACATGTGAAACAAAAATTAAGTTTGTCTCATTTGTTCTTGAAGGTGAGGTAATACGAGCAACAAATTGCTGCAACATTGTCTCGTTGCAAGTTGAATAGCGTTATTGCACGTATTAGGACCCACCTTAAACATTGTCACGCAACAATGATTTTGTTGTTAAGTTGAATCAGTATGTTGCAGCAAGTAGAACTGGAGTCTACTTTTTCTCAACAAATTTTTTGAACTTGCAACAAAATCATTGTTGCGTGGCAATGTTTAAGGTGGGTGGTAATACGTGCAACAACGCTTTTTAACTTGCAACAAAGTTACGTTGCAAACTGAAGAAAAATGTTGCCCGTATTGCTTCACCTTCAAGATATTTCAGTTTGTCTGATATACAAATTAAACATTTTGACGTCATGACGCCGCGCATGATGAGTTAGCAAAAACCAAATTAATTCGAAGGAAGTGTGTGGGTGTGTTTCGCCCAGAACACTAAACATGTATATTTTCAAGTGATTATATTTCACAATAATCAAAGAGATAACTTTTTTCTATAATTCATTATGCACCTACAACGTCAAAATGTTTAATTTGCATATCAAACAAACTAAAATATCTCAAGAACAAAGCAAAGAAACGAAACAAAAAACTGAATAAAATGTTACTCCGTCATTCTAATATTAAGTGTTCTTTCAGATAGGACAAACTTAATTTTCGTTTCATGTGCACTTTAAACGGAATGTAAACTGGGGGTCTTAATAAATATTCAAATTATAATTTTATACATAATATAATATCGACATTTTCGCATGAAGTGAATGGAACACGTAATCTTTCTTTTTGAAAAATCTGATTGGCTAATATCCAAAGTTGTCCAAAGTTTTGCGAGAGCCAATCAAATTTCTCAGCGCGTTATCCATGCACTTCGTGTGGAAAGGTTTATTAGTTAAAATGTATATACTGTATAGGCAAAAATAAAGCAATGAAATCAAATACCTTGATGCAGGTCTTCACGTCGGTCCCATGTTCGTCAGGCTGGGAGTTCTCCAAATGTGACTTAACTTTCACATTCACAGTTGCATATTTAAGCAACTCAAGAAAATCCAACCGGACTTCGACTGACGAGCCAGTGTTCTTGGAAATATTTATCGACAATAATGTTTCTGCATTATTTGCCACATCTGCAACATCAACATCTGGCAATGGTTCAATACCATGCATTTTCACTTCATGAACAAACCACATGTTCTCTCCAATTATTTTGGCCACCACTTTATCTTCATTTATTTGGAACTGAACTCCGTTAACGATGGGAATAATATCACTTGGTTTCTTGGTCTCATGATGCGACAATAGGCTGTTTAAAGCAGGCGAGTACTCTTTGATCACCGCATCTCTGATATCGCTGTCGTATTTATCAATCCTATGCTGTAATAAAAACAATAACCACGAACATAACTATTTGTTATGGTTGTGAATACCAAAAACAAGAAAAAGGACAAAAATAACAGCAGCAATAACAATGGCAAAATTGATAAAAGCAATAATAACTAGAGGGCAGTCAGAGACTGCATATACCTCCGCCAGCGGGTTATTAGAGAGATTTAAAAAGAAAACGAGCCATCCCGCTAACCAGCTAGCTCGGGAGACCAACACATGCATGATTGCACTCGTCCAAAATTATGCAAAAATATTTGCATGAAATATAGATAATGAGCGCAATAAACCATTTCTTATACACGGAGAATCTTGTGGTCAGATTTTTATTAATTTCTCATCCAAATTTTGACTAAATTCAACCAAATTTACCAAAATTTAATGAAAATCGGTGCAATAGTTTTTGAGATATCCTGGCAACAGACAAACAGACAGACAGACAGACAGACAGACAGACAGACAGACAGACAGACAGACAGACAGACAGACAGACAGACAGACAGACAGACAGACAGACAGACAGACAGACAGACAGACAGACAGACAGACAGACAGACAGACAGACAGACAGACAGACAGACAGACAGACAGACAGACAGACAGACAGACAGACAGACAGACAGACAGACAGACAGACAGACAGACAGACAGACAGACAGACAGACAGACAGACAGACAGACAGACAGACAGACAGAAAGGGGTAAAAACATAACCTCCTGGTTGAGGTAATAACAATATTCGGTAACAATTCAATACTAATCATGAGATATTGGTAGAAAAAAAGTAATGCATATGTAATACAAGTACAATAATAATAATAATAATAATAATAATAATAATAATAATAATAATAATAATAAAAATAATAAAAATAATAATAACAACAACGACAATAATAACTCAATAACAATAATAATCAAATAATAATAATAATAACAAAAATAACAACAATAACAACAATAACAATAATAAAAATAATAAATAAAAATAAGAATAACAATAATAATAATAATAATAATAATAATAATAACAACTAGAGGGCAGTCAGAGACTGCATATACCTCCGCCAGTGGGTTATTAGAGATGTTTAAAAAGAGAACGGGCCATCCTGCTAACCAGGCTAGCACATGAGACCAACACATGCATGTACGAATAAAATGCTTGATTGTACTCGTACCAAAATTATGCAAAAATGTTTCCATAAAATAAGGATAATGAGCGTAATCAAGCATTTCTCCTACACGGAGAATCTTGTGGTTAGATTTTTATTAATTTTTCATCCAAATTTTGACTAAATTCAACCAGAATTTAATGGATTGGTCGTTGGTCTATGGCCAACCCTTCTGCAAACTTTCATGAACATCGGTGCAATAGTTGTTGAGATATCCTGGCGACAGACAGACAGACAGACAGACAGACAGACAGACAGACAGACAGACAGACAGACAGACAGACAGACAGACAGACAGACAGACAGACAGACAGACAGACAGACAGACAGACAGACAGACAGACAGACAGACAGACAGACAGACAGACAGACAGACAGACCAACCGACAAACAAACAAACAAACAAACAAACAAACAAACAAACAAACAAACAAACAAACAAACAAACACACAAACAAACAAACAAACAAACAAACAAACAAACAAACAAACAAACAAACAAACAAACAAACAAACAAACAAACAAACAAACAAACAAACAAACAAACAAACAAACAAACAAACAAACAAACAAACAAACAAACAAACAAACAAACAAACAAACAAACAAACAAACAAACAAACAAACAAACAAACAAACAAACAAACAAACAAACAAACAAACAAACAAACAAACAAACAAACAAACAAACAAACAAACAAACAAACAAACAGAATGGGGTAAAAACATCTTTCCTTACATTAATTAAAAATTTTGTACAGCTTTCAGATATGTCAGGCTGTTGTTTAATTGATAACTTTTTAACGGCTTCTTCATCTGTACACTCTGTTACTCCACCATCTTTAGAAGGGTTAAGAATGTAATATACACCAACAATGTCAAAGGAGGGTAAAAGCTCAAACCGTGGATATTTTAACAAAACAGCAGCCACAATACCATCCCAGCAAGCACGTATGCCATTAAGAACAACCTGAAATCATGACCAGAATTAATCAACAGAAGAAGGCACTCGGAGAGCGCGTATAAAACCTGTATAAAATTCCAATGATATATCCGTTGCGGACACGGACACCAAAAGAAAACTCCCAAATGACATTATAACCTCTTGTAAGCGGACAGTATGCACTTTACGTTTGTTAAAATAGTTTTTATCAGATACGGTGGTGAAATAACTTGTGTTACTTAATTGATGAAACATCTATTTTGTATGGACGACACAAAATAATAGGATTATGGAGCAAGAAGATCAGTGAAGATACTAGACTTGCTCCAAGTCCGCCTCTTACGGCTGATTTCCACGGAGCGGAAATTTTCTTTGTCTTGTGATTTCTTGGGTGGAACTAATTAGAAAGGACAAAGAAAAATTCCGCTCCGCGCGCAAAATTCCGCCTAGTGGAAAACCGGCTAAAGCGCTAGTTTTTGCGGGCGGATGGAAAGGCGGGCGAGCGGAAAGGCGGGAGAGCGGAAAAGCGGGAGGAAAGAGGCGGACTTGTTTCGCTTGCAAGTTTTTGAATCTAATTAAATATTCTGGTGCGGGAAATCGCTGAAATGTACATCGCCCTGTTTTGACGTGTTTCGGGTTGTCGTACATGCAATGGAAAGTGGTTCTACCCCTACTAAAACGTTTTGAAGAGTCTGTTTAACTCCAACTTACAAAGATAGTGTAACGAGATTGTTTATTTGTTCAGACACTAGTATCACGTGAAGAACGCGTGGGCCGCGCGGTGGCCTGGATCGGGAGATTCGCGGGGTTGTTGACTTGTTGTTGTGTTGTAGAGGCTCGAAGACTCGAAGTGAAGTGATAGAATTTGTAGTTGATATTAAATTGAAGTTTGAAGGTTTTGTTCGTGTCTGTTCAATTCTATACATCCTGCTGTAGCCATTTTACCGCTACAGTTTTGGGGGCCCGCCCGGGAAGTGAAATTTGAATGCCAGCAACGCGAGCAACATATAATAAGAATAAGATGGATGAAGTCAAAGAGTTAGCGAGTGAACTCACCAAGTTGAGGAAGGAGTTTGAATCAGAACTGTCAAAGGAAAAAGATTGGAAAGAAGAGGTCGATCGATTGAAAGAACAGTTGGAACTACAAGCCAAAACAAAGGACGAAGAATTTGCAAAGGAGATTGACAAATTAAAAGAAGATTTTCGTAAATCAATGGCGGTGGAGAACACTTCATCGAAAGAAAAGGACGAGATGATGTTTGCCGAACTAAACAACGTTAAAAAGCAGCTTGGCACAAAGCAGGTCAGTGTGTCATTACCTAAATTATCTTTGCCCACACTTCCTTTATTCTCTGGGGAAGGGGACCAAGATATAATAGAATGGGTCCAAAGATTTCAAGCAGCAACTGCAGTATCACACGCCACAAGTGAGATGAAAAACGACTTAATTACTGTTTACACCACTGGTTATGCTAGGGTTGTGTTAGAAAGGTTTTTGTCGAGTAGTGAGCAGAAGCAGCTTATCGAACGTGGCGAACACGACGACGCTTCATAACAAAATAATCGATCATTTGAAGAAAGAGTTTCAAAAGCACGACCCTGTACGATTCTATATGGCTCAATTGAGAAGTCTTAAACAGGGGGAGAATGAAAGTGTGAGGCAGTATGTGAAACGTATGCAAACTATCGTGGTTTGTCTAGAACGACATGGCTGCCCAATAAGTACCATAGATGAACTTACGACATTCGAACAGGGTCTAAAACCAGAGATTCAGCGCCACCTTCGAAGTTCTGTTAAAACAGCATCTTCATTTAAAGAGGCTGTTGCTGCAGCAGAGGCATTTGAAGAGGCTGAAAATTTATATGAATTAAAAAGAAATTCATCAGCCCAAACTTGTATCCCACAAGACTCAATAAACATTGTGAGTAATAGAAGTACCCAAGCTGACCATGATAGGATGTCTCTGCGCCAGGATCTACCTTCTCAGAGGTACACCCGTCGACCCAGACAACCGCAGCGTAGTGGAAACACAAATGTATTTGGGATGGGGCCAAGAAACACAATTTTATGCCACGAATGTGGGGGTGCTGGTCATATCGCACGTGAATGTCCCTCTCGGAATCGAAACATTATTTGCTATTCTTGCCAGCATTATGGACATTTTGCTCGTGACTGTCCATTTCAAACAAACCAGAAAGTTCACATGCAAGGCCAGGGTTACCCTTCCTTCTGGAATAACCAACCACTTAGCTATAATCAACCAAACCCACAGCCCACTAGACCACAACTTTATGGTGCAATTCCAGAATTTAGACCAAATAATCAGCTAAACAAGCCTACTGGTAGAGGGACCTCAGGCCCCGGAACCCAACAACCTCCTCCACCACCATTTGGCCCCCCAGCTTTTTTCCTTCAGCATGGTACGGCCACACAAACTGATGATGCAACATTGACTATTAACCAACCAAACCTAACCAACATTAAGGTTGAAATTAATGGCCAGGTGGTCCCAATGGTTCTCGATTCTGGTTCTTCCGTATCCCTCATAGATTACAACTATTATACAACGCTGAAAGGAAGTGGATCTATCGTAGAAGAAATTCCCTGCACCCAGACCTCTCTACGTACTGCAAATGGAAGTAATCTGGAAGTAACAAATAAAGTCAAGGTTGCGATGAAATTAACTCCTCACTGTCCTGTTACTATCCGTCTTCGAGTAGCAAAAGACCTATCCACTTGCATTCTCATTGGTGTTGGTACTCTAACACGAATGCAAGCCATTTTGAATTTTGATCAACGCACAGTGTACTTTGGAGCCCTTGACCTTGAAGTTCCATTCAGCAAACATGAGCCAGGACAACATGTTGGTGACACGTTGTACTGTCTTAGGATTGTACATGAGCTAACCATGGCACCTTATACCAGTCAGTACATTGATGCCGACATTGATGGAACAAGACCAGATGCAACTGATGGGTTTGTGAAACCAAACGACAGCGCTGATTTGCCTCAGGACATTTATGTTACACCAGGCCTAGCAAGCTTCCACGATTTGAAAGACAGTCGTACTCCACTTATCTTAAACAACACCTCCAGCAATACAGTAACAATCCCAGCCAACACCACAATTGCTCACTTTGAAGTCATCAGCTCTCATGAAGTTGAAATTACTGACCTAAGTAACACAGAAGCTGAGGTAGCGAATGATGTGCTCTGTGAAGACAACCCAAGTCCAAGTCTCATTATAGAGGACACAGCAGTGGAACAAGCCCCTAAACCGAGTGAAGAAAAAGTCCCACCAAACCCAGCCGAGGTAGATGAACAGGATTCGATGAAGACCATCGATTGTGACCTCAAAATTGATGAAAATCCACACTTAACTCCCTCCCAAAAGAACGATCTGAAATCATTAGTGATTTTTGTGGGAAAATTGCAAGAAGATTGGGATCAATATCTACAAACATGTGCTTTCGCCTATCGAAGCAGCCCAATCGATGGTCGTAACCACACCCCATTTTATCTGTTACATGGACACGAGCCGAAATTCCCAGAAGATGTTCTGTATGGCCCACCAGCACAGTTGACCAAAGACCATGACGATTACGCAAAGGAGCTGAAGACCAGTTTATGGACAACATACGAACACCTCCGAGCAGCACAACGTGAGCTACGTCAGACACAACGAGAATACTACGACCTTCGCCAACATGCTCAACATTTTGCCGAAGGTGATTTAGTTCTACTCTACAAACCCTTACGTAAAGTTGGCTTAGCGACCAAGCTCCTTAATCAATGGTGTGGACCTTACAAAGTGATCAAGAAACTGCGTGACGAACTTTATACGATTGAGGACCCGAACACGAAGAAACGGCAGAATATCCATGTACAACGCCTTGCTAAGTATGATCCATACTTACCAACCACCCCTCAAGACGCACTGCCAGAAGCCGTAGTCCCTAATGGTGGAGACTCCGATCAGTCTGCCAAGCCAGCCAGCAACTCCCCAACCTACAAGCCAGACGATTTCATCATTGTCAACGACCTGAATGATCCTAAACTTTGGTATTTAGCAACAGTTCTTGAAAACGACCGCGATATTGACGAAACCACCATCCATTTCTATCATACTTTCAACACCCAATCTCCTCCTGCAAAGCGTGTTTTCCGTCCCGTTTATGTCGACCCACTGGATGGTAAAGAAGTGTTTACCGACCGACCGTTGAAACGATACCAAGCATTGTCATCTGTTGTATGCAACAAACGCATTCTGTGTGGCGGTTTTCAGCTTAATCCCTCAGGAACGATTCCAGTTGCAGTTCTACGTGAACTATCTGCTTGTCTCGAAGTTGAATTTCATTATCCTTGAACAAACACGGTGTCCGTTTAATTTCAGTGATGTTAAAATAGTTTAATATATATAATTTTTCTTTTTTTTTTTTTTTTTAATTTTTAATTTTTTTTAATATTTTTTTTTGAAGCTGAGGACAGCTTCTCTTCGAAGAGGGAAAAGTATTGTAACGAGATTGTTTATTTGTTCAGACACTAGTATCACGTCAAGAACGCGTGGGCCGCGCGGTGGCCTGGATCGGGAGATTCGCGGGGTTGTTGTTGTGTTGTAGAGACTCGAAGACTCGAAGTGAAGTGATAGAATTTGTAGTTGATATTAAATTGAAGTTTGAAGGTTTTGTTCGTGTCTGTTCAATTCTACACATCCTGCTGTAGCCATTTTACCGCTACAATAGCACTTGTATAGCAATGTAGCCTGAATATAATTACTTCCCCGGTCCAGTGGCGTCGGAGCGACACTAAAAGTGGGGGGGCATGCTCCCCCGGGAAATTTTGAAATCTAGAGTCTCTGAAATGCCATTTCCTGCATTTTAGGACATGGATTTACAGAATTCTAAAGGTCCAAAAACGTCATAAAATACTCAAAAGACAACACTTTTCCAGACATTGAATATCTGCATTCAAATTTCTTTATTATACCTTTATTCAAAGTCGTGGGTTAGCTAGGGTTAGTGATTTTGTTAATCATAACTTTATTACTGGTCTTGTTTATTACTGGCCTTGTTAAAAAGTGGGGGGGCCCAAACATATTCTGGCCCCCCCACCAAAAAAAGTGGGGGGGGGGGGCACTTTCATTGTAGTCGTGTTATACATGTTGGTCTAAAACATGCACTATTGAAGCTTGAAACGTGTAATCGAATCTATACTTAAACAAAGCGAATTGACGATATATTTTGCGTGAAAAAACATTGTGTAATGTCCGAAGATCTTTTGTTTATGTATAGGACGCACATGGACTTATTACAAAAGGAGTCACATTACAATTATGAACTATCAATTGAATACCTCTCACAAGCGGACACCTCCCATAAGCGGACACGAGGTTTGACTGTACCAAAATAGTGCAACCTAATGTGCAGAACCTTTTCATGCATTGCTTTCCAAGATGTCTCCCCTTGATGAGTAAAATCTTCTGGTGTATAGACACAGTAAAAAGATGAAGTTGTTCCACAACAACAAAGCAAATGAAAGGGTTAAAACCAGACGTTTCACTATATCTATATATATCTATCTATATATATATATATATATATATATATATATATATATATATATATATATATATATATATATATATATATATATATATATATATATATATATATATATATATATATATATATATATATATATATATATATATATATATATATATATATAAAATACATGTACAATACAATACAATACAATACGTCATGAGACATTTGCGCTACATTGTAAGACGTTATGCTGCGTTATAACGTCGTTCCGCTACACTATAAAACGTTCCGTTATGCTGTAAGATGTTCCGTTTCGCTATAAATTGTTCTCCTATACAAGACGTTGCACTGCGTTATAAGACGTTCTGGTACAATATATAAGACATTAATACGCCTGCCCACAACTTATAACACATTCTGGCAAGACTGTTCAGTTCTGGCAAGACTGGTTTCATTCTGGCAAGACTGGTTACACTATACGTTATAAGACATTATGCTTCACTGGAACGTGTGTTTTTTTAACATCAGTCCAAACTAGCCAAACAAGTCCACCAATTTGACGTTTAAAAATAATTTTATTTCTCTAAATGTTAAGTAATAGCTCAAATACGAGACGGAGGACTTTACCGGGATTTCAAAGTCCGAGTGCTTTTTGAAAAGGCGAGCCAAAGGCGAGCCTTTTTAATGCACGAGGGCTTTGTAATCCCGGTAAAGTCCGACGTCGAGTATTAATTTTGAACTGACTTCTCAAACTCAAAACTTCGAAGAAACCTCTGAAACGTAATATAATTTGCCTTATTTCAAAGTCCCAAGATCTTGAAAACGTGTTTTGCATTATTTCAAAGTACTAGTACTTTTCCTCCGATTTCAAAGCACTGATTAAACATTAATTTCTTTTTATTTGGTTCATAAATTATTAATGAGTTTGAGAATTTACATTCAAAAACTCATTAATAATTCATGAGGAAAATTAAAAAGAAATTAAAGTTTAATCAGTGTCTTTATATGTGATAAAGATACCTCCTGATTTACGTAAACTTTAGCTGTGATTTTCTCGGCTTAGACAAGGTTATTTTTCAAACTTACTACGCCAATGAACTTACCAAGTAGTTCGTTTTTGAAGCCATTCAATAATTAACTCGCAATTCATGTTTTATCAGATATAAAAACACTCGGCTTCGCCTCGTGTCTTTATATCTGATAAAACACTCCTGCTCGTTTATTAAACAGCACTTAATTTATGATTGAGTCGGTTTTCTTTGTTCTTTCGAGGGCTTTATATCGCATAAAGACCTTGAATACTAATTAGATAAGAAATGAAGGAAAAAACTAGGAAAATCTTTGTCCAAGGTAGAAAAAAAAACCCAACTTCGTTGGGAAACCTCCTCAATCATAAATTAAGTCAGATAAATCCCTCGAACGTCGGGATTTATGCGATATAAAGCCCTCGGACGCTTCGCGTCCTCGGGTCTTTATATAGCATAAATCCCTCGTTCTCGGGATTTATCTATTACTTAGTTCATGATCGAGTCGGTTTTCTTTGTTATTCATAAACTTTATTTCGCATAATTACTTCACTATCTGAAAGCCTGGGGAGGGATTTGATATTCAGCAGGGAAGAGCGGGGCTGATAATTGATTTGAATTACTCATTAGAAATGCAAGTATTTATATGACTGGTTAGAGGGATTTATCTATATAAATACCTCATTAATATATTAATGAGGTATTTATTATAGTAATCGTATGGCTACCTCGGTTTCTTTTGTTTCCACACGCACAATTAACGTCGAATTTACCCGATGCACAAAAAGGAGGTACGATTAGTAACTAATCATACCTAATCTTTATATGCATTAGGTACGATTAGAACTAATCATACCTATAATTTTATTGAGTACTTTCCTTATTTATAATTCAATCAACACATCTATATGTAAATTATTAATTCATTTGATTGGGAGAACAACATTTTAATGACAACTACAACTCTTATTTACACGCCATATAGTCCCAACTGACAACCTTACTTGTTCATATTAATATTAATATTTAATGTATGTACATTTGCTCCTTGTAGAATTCCTCCCACAGTTAGTTGTGACCATACGATTACAAACTAATAGCATGGCGTTGGGGTAGATTAGTGATTTAAATTCCCTCAATCCTCGGGAGGTTTAGTAAAAGTCCCTCGGGCTTCGCCCTCGGGACTTTTACTAAACCTCCCTCGGCTTTCGGGTAATTTAAATCACTAATCTACCCCAAAGCCATGCTATTACTTATAAATAAATCCCTCTAACCAGTTATATAAATACCTTGCATTTCTAATGAGTAATTCAAATCAATCATCAGCCCCGCTCTTCCCTGCTGAACATCAAATCCCTTCAAATCATATAGCCTACGAGTTACTTGCTGTCCACAAGTAATTAACAAGACAGCCTTTCCAAAAAGCTATATAATCATCCTGTAACACCAATACATACACATTTTCATGTTCACACAACTATTCTAAATCACACCTTACCCCATAAAAAACAAACTAATTAATCGGCTGCATCCAAATCGATCTAGACAAAAAATCACCTAAATACTCGTATGTAGCGTTACTTCGACTAAATGTTAAAGTCCTTGTGAATAAAGAAATTACAATTGTTGAAAACAGCTGAATTTTTTTCTTCCGCTCTTTGCCTCACTTTCTGGACTTTGCATGGATTCTCCAAATAATCATCACACTCATTTCCCACTCGTTTTACTGACTTCTGCGCGTTAACATTACTATCATTTTCCTCTTCTCTTAGTACTTTCTTCGCATTAACATCACTTTCAAATGCTCTCGAAATATCAATCTTAGTGCTAATGTTAGGCCGTTGATATTTTTGTAACGACCTAACATCTCTATGCCCTGTGCGCTCCATGCATGACAAACTTATCTGGTATGCCTTTTTCCAATGCGCGGGTTGCAGTTGTTGCACGAAGGCTGTGGTTGCTGAACTGGCCGTCTATCTTCCCTTCTTTACAAAGCCTCTTCACAGTATTTCCCAGCACGTTGTGGCCGACCGGCACACTTCCAAACCATTCTATAAAGACCATAAAATAAGACAAGAAATTATAAAGTGTCATGGCCATTATAGCAAAAACTAGTAAAATATACAAAGTCCAAAACAATTTGTTTTGAGTTAACAAAGTAATACTATAACACTTACCACTATCAGACATCTTATATTGTCGTCGAGGACTCAGATAAAATACGTCTTTTGTAAATGCGGACTGTGGACACTTGCTAACGTATTTCTTATACAAATTCACCAAACATCTTTCCGGTCTCGTTTCACTAGCATAGTGCTCAATTTTCTTTTGCCGCAGCGCCCGACGTTTTAAACCTCCTGGGTTATTCTTTTCGCCAAACGACGTATAAATCAGCTTCTCTGGCTCCTTGTCAGTTGCTTCTACTAAAGTAAATTGACTAAATCTCAAGCCACGATGCTCTTTCCCACTACGTAATGCAAAATTTTTTCCAATCAAGAAGACCATTGTATCCACCAAAACCTTTCCCGAATCATCTCCCAAAAGCCCTAAATCCCACAGCTTGTTTTCATCTTCGTTTGAGAAAGGCTGCGCTTCTTTTACATTCGAACCTACCCCAATTCTTGTCAAACGTTTCATCTCCGCATCTAAACAATCTTGAAAGTGCTTAAATGTCGGCTCTGTGAATAAATTTAACTCTGGCCAACCATTGTCTCTCAAGAATCGTTGTAAGCCACAACACAGCTGGTAAAGACTGTTCGGTGGATAAACACCACCTGGCTCTTTCTTCTTCCGAACTTCAACTACCATTTTACTCATCCAGTAATTCAGTTCATCCTTATCCAGATGAAGTATCTCAGGACTCACTAACAAATGCATTTCTTCTCTAGCTCCTACGTCGTGCAGTTTATTTCGCTCTTCCGCCCACTCACTCCACGTACGGACAGCCCAGTTCGTATTAATTTTAGTAGACTGAGGTATACGAGTGAGTTTCCTCCTTTCTAGTTCGTTATCGTCAACCAGTGAAATACCTCTGCTCACTTTAGAGCATTTCAACTCTACATTCGTTTTACTCTGCAAGTCACTTTCAATTAAATTCTCATTCTCAGCTTCTAACTCTACATTTCCCAACACCTCATCCAAACTATCGAAATCAATATTCGGTAAAACACTTTCCTGACAAAATCGATTTTGCGTAATATAAATGTCTTCGTCGCTGCTATCCATGATGTTCAAGCAAAAATAACCAAATTCAAACAGATTCTGATTACCAAAACAAATTAGCAAAAATTAGCTAAGGCTCAATAAGTTTCCCAAGGGATAGTAATCAAACCACTGTTTTGTCTCATTTTCTTTAAAAACCATTCTAATATATTTAGATTTCATATAAAAATACCTTATGAATAAGATCATGAACAAAGTCAGATAAACACCTCGAACGTCGGTATTCAGGCATATAAATCCCGAGGGCCTACGGCCCTCGGGATTTATATGCCTGAATACCGACGTTCTCGGTGTTTATCTCTTACATAATAAACTTTGAAATTTTAAATTTTAAACGTTAAATTAGAGGAAACGTTAAATTAGAAAGATTACGGTACTGTATCTATATGTAAGGATTATAAATTTAATTATAGTAATTTAATGAATGGCCTTACCGGGGAAAATACTCCAGTTACTGCAATAGCTGGTTGAACAAGGTCCATAATTAGTTTGATGAGTTTGTCCTATATGTGTATATATATAGAAAACATATATTATAATTTAATGTCATTGTTTATTATAAGTAGGAGCACTCACTGAAAATTTCAAGATGGAATCTGCTGTTTATAGTCTTCATGCTATCAACTCTCAAAATTTGCTGTGTATACCAGGTCGTAATTTTCTCAATTCTGATTGGCTGAGAGCAGTGCGGTTTTGAGGAAATACAGTGCAGGAAAAAGTTAATACAGTGCAAATTTTTTATTTTTTTAATAAATTTGTACAAAAATCATTTTTTACTAGAAAAAAAGCTCTTCCTAGCTGTTAAATTTTTTAATGTAAGTTATTTGCACAAAGCAGTTTGATTGGAAAGATTCTTTTCATGTTAAATTTTTTCATGTATATTATTAATAAGTAATGGCATGATTTCTTGTGTAATTTGAAAAAAACACACACTCGTGAGTTTTTCAAAGACCTCAAATATCACTCGTCCTTCGGACTCGTGCAATTTTGATAGTCTTTGAAATTAAGATGATCTACAGTACGTACTATCTTCTATGATAATGTGGATCAATACCTGAATTTCAGATATATTTGAACCAAACAGTTTTGGAATAATATCATCATGTTTCACATAATGACAAAAGCACTCCTTCATGCCAAGGGTAGATTCCACATATTCTTTCAAGTTTTTGTCACCAACTGGTGTTACTCCAAAGGTAATGCACTTCACGTTTCGTTTTAAAAATTCTGGAGGCAACTGAAACTGCATGAGTCTTTCCATCAAGAAGACAGTGACCAATGTAGCCACAGCACCACCAGTGGAATGCCCTATAATTTAAATACAGTACATTAAGAATTACTTATTTTTCTTTATTAAGTTTCACCATTTTTGTATTGATCTAAAATAAAATAAAATAAAATTAAATTAAAAAAATAAAATATTAAATAAAATAAAATAAAATAAAATAAAATAAAATAAAATAAAATAAAATAAAATAAAATAAAATAAAATAAAATAAAATAAAATAAAATAAAATAAAATATAAATCTTTAAACAGTAATACAACCTCATTCACAGGGCCTTTTTGAAATTGGAAAGGCATAAAAGAATACATATTACTATTTCATGAATACTATTTTTATGAACTATAATTAATTTAGAAGAGCTCTTACCAGTTAATATGACTCGTTTGGCCTGAATGATTTCTCTAGTAAAATAACTAAGAGGGATCTTTTGTGCTTCTTCATATATAACTGTTTAAATTTTAAAATAATACAAATTAAATAACACAATTTTATAACCATGCAGATTATATTACAACCAAAAATACTTTAGAATACAGAGCAAAGTAAAAAGGTGGTACAGTACTGGTAAACTACTGAGAGTTAAAGTTTGGATAATGAGAATAGTTTTCAAAACTTAATTCTCTGCAGTTTATTATCTTTTGATTTAATTAATTACACTCTACTTTTCATCTGAGTGAACCACTTCCTACATGACCAGCACTCAACTCAGCCTGCACAACGTTGCACCATGCAGTGCCGTAGTAAGGTGTCAAAAAGTGGGGGGGGTGGGCAGTAGTGGCAATTAGTGACCGCATTTGTAGGGGGTCCTCCCCTGGAAATTTTTGAAATCTAGAACCGCGGAAACACCATTTGCAGCAATTTGAGCGAACCTTTTCATCTAATTCTACAGCGAGTATAGTTGAAATTTTACTGTAAAAAGGAAGAAATTATCGCACCAACATACAGGCCGAAAGCTTAGCAAAGAAATATTTTACGTGGTGTTTCCACAAAACTTATTTATATATACCCTACACTACCTGGCGCGCGAGTCCGATCTTCGTGTTGGACTAAGCTGAGCCCACGATTCAATAAGCGGCTATTTCAGGATAAAACTTGGTGTACCATTATTATAAAGTCTGCACGAAGTTATTTTTCGTATTTTGCAAATCACAACGTCAGTTTTCAAGTTACATTAAAGTTAATCGGTTCAGTTTCACTTTAATTTAATAAATAAACTCATTTTAAGGAATTTTTCTGAGAAAAATTTGGGGGGCAGCTGCCCCCCCCCTGCCCCCCCGCCTGCTACGGCACTGCCATGCACTTTATGTCAATTTTAGATATATATAGTCGAAAACATTGATGTACATAACTACAGTACTATCATTAAACTGGATTGCTTTTCTAGGAAAACAGAAGAATTTGTGGCTGCATGATTCATGACTACTGAAAAATGGTCTAGATAAACTTCAATGACAAGTACTTTTAAAAGTATATGTTGTGCCACTATATAAATGTACAGTATTATTAAGTAAAACTCGGTTTTATAAATCTAGAAAACCTCATCTCCTTGACTTTTGTGACTTCACAAATTAATAGTGTGATTTCGAACCTTCCCACTACACAGGTGAAACCTGATATAATTCCCCTGACTACATGTATAGTGAAACCTTCGGGCCCCACTATAGTGAAACCTTCCCCACTACAGTGAAACCTTCCCCACTATAGTGAAACCTTCCCCACTACAGTGAAACCTTCCCCACTACAGTGAAACCTTCCCCACTACAGTGAAACCTTCCCCACTACAGTGAAACCTTCCCCACTACAGTGAAACCTTCCCCACTACAGTGAAACCTTCCCCACTACAGTGAAACCTTCCCCACTACAGTGAAACCTTCCCCACTACAGTGAAACCTTCCCCACTACAGTGAAACCTTCCCCACTACAGTGAAACCTTCCCCACTACAGTGAAACCTTCCCCACTACAGTGAAACCTTCCCCACTACAGTGAAACCTTCCCCACTACAGTGAAACCTTCCCCACTACAGTGAAACCTTCCCCACTACAGTGAAACCTTCCCCACTACAGTGAAACCTTCCCCACTACAGTGAAACCTTCCCCACTACAGTGAAACCTTCCCCACTACAGTGAAACCTTCCCCACTACAGTGAAACCTTCCCCACTACAGTGAAACCTTCCCCACTACAGTGAAACCTTCCCCACTACAGTGAAACCTTCCCCACTACAGTGAAACCTTCCCCACTACAGTGAAACCTTCCCCACTACAGTGAAACCTTCCCCACTACAGTGAAACCTTCCCCACTACAGTGAAACCTTCCCCACTACAGTGAAACCTTCCCCACTACAGTGAAACCTTCCCCACTACAGTGAAACCTTCCCCACTACAGTGAAACCTTCCCCACTACAGTGAAACCTTCCCCACTACAGTGAAACCTTCCCCACTACAGTGAAACCTTCCCCACTACAGTGAAACCTTCCCCACTACAGTGAAACCTTCCCCACTACAGTGAAACCTTCCCCACTACAGTGAAACCTTCCCCACTACAGTGAAACCTTCCCCACTACAGTGAAACCTTCCCCACTACAGTGAAACCTTCCCCACTACAGTGAAACCTTCCCCACTACAGTGAAACCTTCCCCACTACAGTGAAACCTTCCCCACTACAGTGAAACCTTCCCCACTACAGTGAAACCTTCCCCACTACAGTGAAACCTTCTCCAGTGGCGGATTACCAGTTTCGGGGCCTGTAGGCTAAATAAAATTCACGGCCTTTATCACAATACAGTAAAACTTGAGTTTTACGACCACCCCTGTTGTCAGGTAAAAGTGGTCGTAAATGACAGGAGGTCGTACATGGCAAGTAGTGATGTGACGTCATAGCAGCCATTTTGGCAGCGACGCAGCGCTTCTTTATATAAACATTGTTTCAAGGTTAGGAAAATGGCGATTTATAAAAATTTACAAGGGAAATGGAAAAGCAAGAACATTTCAAAGAAGTGCAGTCTTGATTTATTAATGTTAATATGGTTATTAAGAGAAAAAGAATTTGACATTTGTGCGTTTAATCACTGAAATATCATGGCCTTTATAGAGTGATGTTCTCCATATCAAAATCGTGTCTTACTATCGTTCACTTCAGTTTTTGCGCTGTGTTTTTATTACGTTTGATTCAATTTTTACACTGGTTTGGTCTTGTTAAAAGCTCTTGCCTTTATTTACGATCTTCCAGTAGTATTTTTTAGATGTGAACACTGAGTTTTGTCACTTTCCTTTCCAAGTTAAAAAGCCGTTGTAAAACCGTTGTAAAATAACGTCAACGATCGTCAAGATCAACTTGTCTAAAGTTAACAAGTATTATTCATGGTTTCGAATTGTTCAGTCATTGTATTAACTCTCAAACATCAACTAAAAAGTATTTAACTCTGACAACAAAAATTCACACAGATTTTCATCAAATAATGCTCAAATGAGAAGCAAAACAAGTCTAAAATGCGGTATGAAACCCGAAAGTTGCACAATTGCCGTGTTGTTTTCGCATGTGGTCGCATTCGCGTTTGTTTACTATGAAAAAACGGGTGTTTCTTTAACGTATTTCGGCAGTTTTATGTTGAGATGGTCGCTCATAGCAGGTAAATATCTTGTTTGGGACACTAAAAAGTGGTCGCTGGTCGCGTTAGGCAGGTGGTCGCACATCGGAGGTACATTTCTATTACAAATCGTCCGTGCCAGAAAAAGTGGTCGTAAACAGCAGGTGGTCGTTAAAAGGGGTGTCGTAAAACTCAAGTTCTACTGTATTTTCCAGACATTTTTTTGAATTTAGAGGCTCGGAAACAGTGTACGATACGCCCTGATATTCGCATAACAACAAATCTTAATAAAAAATTCATTCTCTGGAAATTACAGGCCTCCTGCAAGCCGGGGCCTGTAGGCTTCAGCCTACTGGGTAATCTGCCACTCAGACCTTGACCCCACTTAGTGAAACCTTCCCCACTATAGTGAAACCTTCCCCACTTTAGTGAAACCTTCCCCACTATAGTGAAACCCTCCCCACTAGTGAAACCTGCATGCATTGTTCCTTTTGCCATTGTCAAAGTTCCCTGGATGTACAATATGTATGGCCACTGGCCAATGTTAATTAATATACTACAATCCCTTCCCAAGCAGTGAAACCTTCCCCACTAGTGAAAATTTCTCCACTAGTAAAACCTTCCCCACTAGTGAAACCTGATCCTCACTAAACCAGCTATCATGGAAAAACAGCTCGTGCCCACCAAATGCCATCAGACCTTAAGGTGTAACATACTTGACCCAAATTTGTCTTTTGACAAACATATTTTAGCAATAGTTTTGTCTTGCATGTTGAGTTTAATATAAGCAATATGGTTTTAGTAATTAGTGATATTATTGATTACTATTATCAATGCTTTAGTTTTTAGCATGTTGCTACTGTATATTGCTCATAACACTTCATTCAAGAAGAAACATAGAGAAGCTAATTAAGAGTTCAAAATTTTGTGGCAATGCATATAATTAGCGGCAAAAGGAAATTTGACCACATTATACCTACATTAAAGGACTTGCACTCAGGCTTCCTGCATGTAAAATCCAAATTGTATACAGTATTTGTGATGCAGTTTTATCTTTTAAATGTATATAAGAGGTTGTGCACCAGCCCAGAGCTGTGCCAGCCTACCTGCAATTGTCTTCCCAATTTATAACTAGACGTGAATTAAGTGACTGGTCATACAACAAGAAATAGCTAGTGATCAATTGAACATTCCTTTATATTTAAGACCAACTCCAGCCAGAAGTCTAATTTCTACTTTAGAACTGTATCACTATGGAATAACATTGATGAGTTTTTCAAACCATGCAACTAGTCAATTGCAGGCTTCAAGTGGGAGTTAAAAAACCACCTAACTTCAACAATTTTTGGAAGATTGATAAAATATATATTATATTTTGTTCTATTTATTGTATTTTTTGTCTATTTTCTTGGCTGTATTTCCAAATTTTCGACTAAAAGTTTCAGTCAAAAATTTGGAAATACAGCCAAGAAAATAGACAAAGCCTATGAGTATTAATAAAAATAAGTGCAGAAACATTGTCTGTTTTATCTGAGACTCCTATTATAAATGTATTTAATAGTTATTGAGCTGTTATTATAATCCTGCCTTTGAAAAACACTAAAAATAATTCCTTTGCAAACCTCCTAATTGGCTAACCAGAATATGAAATCTTAGAAGTTTTGTTTGATGTTTAACTTTTATTAAACACTTTAGTCATCCTAATCCCCATTCTTATAATTATCATTTGTTTTTGCTGTATATCAGGAGTGCTAGCTTATTTTAATCATGGGTGGGTGGGTTGGTGGGGGTATTTCAAAAAAGCATGTAAAAGCAGGTAGATATTGATCAACTACTGGGGTTCCATTTGGGATGGGCATCTCAAAACCTGTTGACTTGAGTCATATGGGTATTGGGGTTTGTTCAAAGTTAACTGAGTTTGAGTCCCATCTATATTAGTTCAGAGTTTAATCTGAGTATTATTAATAACTTACAATTCAGTGTCTTATTGGCATGTACTGATGAGATTGCATGTACAGCAAGAACTGAGAAAACTTAATATAAGTTTCACTTTCAGTTTAATAATATATAACCGGAAATCAGTTAACCTGACAAGAACATTAGTTATTTGCCACGATTAGGAAACTTTATTAGGCTCAAGTTTTGTAAACTGTCAGGTTACAAGTACAAGGATTCCTAGAAGTGTAATACATCTACTAGCACCTTAAATTACTGGAGATTTGAAAAAGCATTCGGGACGGTGAAAAAATTTCGCCGTCCAAAATAAAGGTTCAACTGTATAAAGATAAGCACTGATTTATAAAAGCATATAAACCTTTACTCACTTGAATTTGTTTTAGTACCTTCCGTGGTTACCTTTGGACGAACTAAACCGGCAGCGCTGGTGTACAGTGTATTTTCTAAGCCTCGAAAAGCAACATAGAGAACATCCCCACAGCGAGCCATAGTGTACCTTGGAACTTCTTGGTTTTTGCACGAAACAACGAGTTCACGCAAAAAATGTTTGTTGGGGTAACTTTTGAGGCACTGCTCTGGATTTTCAATTTCTTCGCAATCGTAAGCCACTCGACAACAAAGTAACGCGTGGTTGACGTGCACAGCATCCAACAGTTTTGTTTGCGAAATCGCTTTGTCGCCGCCATCGGTTTCTTCTACTTCTCTATTGAACTCTGCTTCAATTTGGGAAATTTCGCTGTCAAAACATTTCTTGATTTCATTGAAGGTTTTCTCGAGCATGACATTCTGACACGTTTCTCTTAGCTTTTCACAAATATACGTTCGAAAGGCATCGCATGGCGAATTAGCTTCCTCTTCCATTACCTTGCTCAACTCTTCGTAAACATCACCGAACCTTTTCACCAAATCGTGAACAAACTCGTTGGCATATTTCATCGTCTTTTCGTGTCTTTCCCTTCCATTAGTCCACGCAGCACCAAATTTATTTTCCTCGACAAACGTAAGGTACTCCTTGAATCGTAAGATATCACCGTTAAAATAGCCATCAAAGACGTTAATTCGATCTTTCTCCGATCTCGCTTCCGCAGTTGCCATGTTTCCGACTGCAATTGTGAAGAATCACAAGACAAGAACTTCCTAAGTTCCGGATTTTTCGGGTAAGAAAATTTCTCGGAAATTGGTAATGACACATGTGGCCCAATCAACAGGTGGGAAAATTGTCTTAACTGACCAAAAATCGCGGGCGCATTTGCTCTGTTTCTTTATTTTTGTTCGAAATGAGGTTCGTTCAGGTTTGAATGTTTCGTTAACTGAAATATTTGGTACGCTGAAGAAGAGAAACCTCGGCGATTTAAAACTGGTTGTGACGACTTTCATGTGAGCTATATATTCCTATGATCGGAGTTATGGAAACCTTGGATTATTCGAGGAGAATATGCAACAAACAGGGTTTTTCGTTTCGATGTCCATTTTGTTTGTGTCGACAAACTGTTTAAACAGCAAAATACTACTAAAAGGTGAGTTGAAGTATCTAGATCATATGTTTATCTTTAAAAATACTGTGTGAATTGTTAATATTGAAGCCCACTTGACGGTGTAAATTTATCGCCTAGTTGCTTAATATCCTAAACACAGTTAAAATCAGTGCTTTTGAACGAGCCATAGTTAAAAATTTAGCCCTTTGCCACCCAAATTTTATTCTCTTAAACTATCCATAGTTCTTTGCTCCACCCACTGAAATAAATGACAACGTCCGGAAAAATCGAAAACGAACTGAATCTTGTGCCCTTTCGCCTGTCCATAGGAAATTGCGATAACAGTCGGCTTAGGAAATGTGCTTGAATTACCGTATATTGTTTGTTAATCGTCTAAATGAAACTTTACAACTGCTTACAGGTTCTTGCAGTATGACTAAAACCAGTCTGTTTAAGAATCAACTGCATTTCCGAAGCCTACGCGAACTATAAAGTTTGCTCATTTTCGGTACACAATTTTGACAGCTATAAAAAGCGACGAAAGCCAATAAATTAAAATTTTCGCCTATGCCACCAATTTTTTTGTCTTTCAAAGTATGCTTTTGATCCTAATTGTTAACATTGTACCAGTTTCTGAGCTTCAAAAAATCGTAAACACTTGAATTTCACGCTTTGAATTTGAGTCACTTGAAGCCGCCATTTTGGATTTGGAATATTGAACAGACTAACTGCTACCAAAAATAATATTGCATTGTTATCATGCAAATCTTTGTGTTCTTTTTCTCTTTTTAGATACTATATTAGCTATATTTATGGTTAAAGAAAAAGTTAAAAGAGTGGAGTGTTTAACATGCTGTATGTATTTATATACATGCTTATTTTGAAATTGCTAGATTTAAATAAGTGTGTTCAAGCAAAGGTTGACCAACAACGTTGAGTGAAGATACTGAAAGGATTCAAGTTTATTTAATTTACATATATTCTGCTACATGTACCTATGTTTAAATGTTTATATATAGTCTTATGTAATAGATAAATCCCGAGAACGAGGGATTTATGCTATATAAAGACCCGAGGACACGAAGCGTCCGAGGGCTTTATATCGCATAAATCCCGACGTTCGAGGGATTTATCTGACTTAATTTATGATTGAGGAGGTTTTCCAACAAAGTTGGGGTTTTTTTTTCTACCTTGGACAAAGATTTTCCTAGTTTTTTCCTTCATTTCTTATCTAATTAGTATTCAAGGTCTTTATGCGATATAAAGCCCTCGAAAGAACAAAGAAAACCGACTCAATCATAAATTAATGCTTATTAATGTTAAAAAAAGTTGGAATGTTACTCATGTGTTGTAATAGACTCTGTTGTAATTTAAATTGGCAGTGATATGAAGATGTGACAATAACTCCTTATTTTTGCTGTGAATTGTTCTTTTCATTTTCTACTGAACCTTTGACATAACCACCAAAAAGGCCAGACACAAGCTAGTTATAAATTGTATTATTGAGTTTATAAAACACGAGCAACTGCCAACTCGTACTTCCCTGAGCTTTAATATTATGTGTATTATAACCAAAAACTATTTATTATGGGTTTTTCTCTTTTTTATTGTATGGTAGAACATAGTATGTTTCTTATTCAGTATTTCGTTTTTAATAAAATATCTAAAAAGAAGTAGAATTACCAAAAAACTCTTCGGATTATTTACAGCTTAAAAGCCGCCATATTGCCGTCCCAGTCCCCCGCAAGCTTGTTTATATCACGGTTTTCGCGCATGCTCAGACAATTTTCCCACCTGTTGGCCCAATCACATAGCTCGTTTTCACCTGACGTCACGCGACCATATAGCTCTATTCTTATACCGATCACGTGAGTGAAACGATTCATGGGCGGACTCACTGGATCAGTGGGCGGACTGCACTAAGAGGTCACGTGAGCTCAACGATCTCAAAATAGCAACCACAGGGAGCCCATCTTGGCAGAGCGTGGGCACCCTGTGGCACACTCGATCGTGGTGTGTTAACTCGCTTCCGGTAACCGTTTTCCGTTATTTTTAAATCGCCACAGGTGCCCACGCGCTCCTCGTTGCTACACAGGAGCCCATCTTGGCAACTAACGAGGAACTGGAGGAACAAAGAAAAATTTAAGGATGTTTGAATATTTCGTAAAAAATATTGAGATGAACAAAATTGCACGTCGCATTTAAGGTTATAATTTACAGTTCTTTCAAGGGAGCACGTTAGAATGTGATAGTTCTTGTAAATAAACTAAACTTTACTTACCTAAGACGTTTTGTGCGAGTCGAGCTCCGACGAGCGAGCCGAATACTCTCCGAAGAGCGTATCTTCGGAGAGTATTCGGCTCGCTCGTCGGGGGCTCATATCGTCAGCGGTTTTATCGAACTCGGCGACTCGCACAAAACGTCAACAACTTTAGGTAAGTAACGTTTAGTTTATTTACAAGAACTATCACATTCTAACGTGCTCCCTTGATTCTTTCTTTCCATGTTTGCAAAGAACATTGCTAGAGCATCTTAAAATATTTGCATAGCTATAGGCATTGAATTGATTGAAATCTTATATTCATTTATGGCATTTCAAATTCCTTTAAGCTTATATAACAAAAACAATTTTTAGAATATAATAGAATAGAATAGAATATAGAATAGAATATAGAATAGAATATAGAATAGAATATAGAATAGAATATAGAATAGAATATAGAATAGAATATAGAATAGAATATAGAATAGAATATAGAATAGAATATAGAATAGAATATAGAATAGAATATAGAATAGAATATAGAATAGAATATAGAATATAGAATAGAATATAGAATAGAATATAGAATAGAATATAGAATAGAATAGAATATAGAATAGAATATAGAACAGAATATAGAATAGAATATAGAATAGAATATAAAATATAGAATAGAATATAGAATAGAATATAGAATAGAATATAGAATAGAATATAGAATAGAATATAGAATAGAATATAGAATAGAATATAGAATAGAATAGAATATAGAATAGAATATAGAATAGAATATAGAATAGAATATAGAATAGAATATAGAATAGAATATAGAATAGAATATAGAATATAGAATAGAATATAGAATAGAATATAGAATAGAATATAGAATAGAATATAGAATAGAATATAGAATAGAATAGAATATAGAATAGAATATAGAATATAGAATAGAATATAGAATATAGAATAGAATATAGAATAGAATATAGAATAGAATAGAATATAGAATAGAATATAGAATAGAATATAGAATAGAATATAGAATAGAATATAGAATAGAATATAGAATAGAATATAGAATAGAATATAGAATAGAATATAGAATATAGGATAGAATAGAATATAGGATAGAATATAGAATAGAATATAGGATATAATATAGGATAGAATATAGAATATAAAATTTAATACAATAGAATAGAATATAGAATAGAATATAGAATAGAATATAGAATAGAATATAGAATATAGGATAGAATACAATACAATACAATACAATACAATACAATACAATACAATACAATACAATAGAACAGAATACAAAATGAAAAAATAAAATAATGCGTTTGTACAAGGCAATCAAAGGTAATTTATACTTACCTGTAATCTACGACAAAAACCACGACTCGCGTAAGTCTTAGAAGAAGAGTTGCAAGCTGTGAAATTGATTTATCTTGATCGTTAACTCCAGGAAAGTCGATAACTTCAAGTTCTTCGACCTCCTCCTGCTCCAAACTGTAAATATACGGTACAGTGGTCCTGTTGGCTACCATTGTACCCGTAGCAGTCTAAATGACGAAAATGCAAGTATCAAACCCTACAGGACGGCACCATTTTATCATATATCACTTAAAGAGGCAGTAAGATGGAAAATCTTTTATTCAATTTTGATTTTATCTAGAAGTACTTTCCGTAGAAGAAATATATAGCGTTCTTATTATTTAAATCAATATCTCATCATGTTCCATCAAATTCAGGTTCATGCAATTGAGATGCCTTATGATGTCATCTCACTCCACACAGATCAAACAAACTTCCTCAAATGAGGAATATATCATGCAATAACTGTGTGCATTGCAATGTATACCATTCGTAGTTTAGTAGAACAGCTTCAATGTTTCAGCACAATCTATCTATTATTTCCGTAGATACTCCTTTACGAAATTAGTAGAGTAAATGACGTCAAAAGGTATCTTATTTGCATCTTTTTAAAACCAAAATATCTTTGGAACAAGCGAAGAGGTCATTTTTCTTTATTTAAAAACACTTTAAATCAAATCGAAATTTAGACAGACAATTTTGGCGTCTTACTGCCTCTTTAAATTAAGAGATGGATACCTTGAGGCCACGGGTTTGTTAGTGCTATGCACTATTAAGTGTCCCCCTCATTAAATAACGTTTATTCATTTATTCATTCATTCATTCATTCGTTCGTTCGTTCGTTCGTTCGTTCGTTCGTTCGTTCGTTCGTTCGTTCGTTCGTTCGTTCGTTCGTTCGTTCGTTCGTTCGTTCGTTCGTTCGTTCGTTCAAACCTGCAGTAGATTAAACACCCGCTATTAAAAATCAACATTTTTACCAAACCAACCTTGTTTATTTGATATCCAACAAAAAACCAGGGTGTCAGGTTTTTATAAAAATATTCCAAACTATTTTGCAGTACCAGGTAAAAATGGGTAAACTATCGCAGGAGTTCAATAAAAACGTTTGCCTATTTTTCTTTATTACATTAATTCTTAAATTTTGAAATCTGTTTTCATTTTCTTGTCGGATAAAGCACTGAAACCAAATTTTAGTTCTAATTCAGAATCATCCTCAGAGACATGAGAAAATTTTTCATGATGTCTTACACTGCTAAAGTCAACCGTAAAATTTTTCGGCTGACTCGAGCGGGATTTGAACTTGCACCGCTCGAGTCAGCCGAAAAATTTTTCGGTTGATTTTAGCAGTGTAAGACATCATGAAAAATTTTCTCATGTCTCTGAGGATGATTCTGAATTAGAATTGAAACACTGCACGTCCTCGCGGATAAGCGTTAAGTTGTCGCGAGAATATCTCGTGCACTTAAGTTGGATAGAACTCGCCTCCAATCCCTGTGCGGCTCGATAGCTCAACAGGTAGAGCGGCGGACCGGAATCCCGAAGGTGCGAGTTCAAATCCCGTTCGAGTCAGCCGGAAATTTTCCGGTTGACTTTAGCAGTGTAAGACATCATGAAAAAATTTTCCCCAATTTTAGTATTATCCTTTTTGGGACTTCTATCCACTGACCTCAATATAATTGGATGAGGCCAAATTTAGCGTGCCAGCTGTATGATAACCTGAGCATCAGGCCCTTCTTTTTTCTTTTGCGGACCAGGGAGCTGTATGATGATGACTAGACCACTACAACACCGCTGCCAAACATTTTGCGCATGCGCGACGTCCGAGCAGGTACTACTGGGCTCGTACTTAAACTTGTCCGACAGTCCCACACAAATTAAAATTACAAGCATGCATAGTCGTAGATATAGGAAGTCTTTGATTGAAGACTCGACTCTGGGGGCACGCCAACGTGAGGTATCCAAGATGGCTGCTCAACCGGGCAAAACCTTAAACGACTCAAACAGAGCAAGTTACTTTGAGCCACTCGCACAAAAAAAACTACCTGTTAAGAATTGTTTCAAACCTGTCGGGACGCTAAAAATATTCGTATGATCGGAAAAAAATTGTGAGCTTGTGTTCGTAATGTTTGAATTTTGGACCGGTCAGATTGATTTTTCAGTTTACTTGTTGCTTTCAATTCACACATTTTTAGGCTGTAAATTCCCTTAAGTTAAAATACATGTTTCGTAGAAACACTTCTGTTTGGATACTTTTGTTGTTCATCGTTGTCGTAGATTGCGAGAATAAGCAAAACACTGCCCTGCATTTGGTTTTCAGCTATGGTGAACGTCCGTAACTGTCAACCAAACCTGTTTTGGATATATTGTCCTTTCCATTAATTCGAAGTAGTTGTCCCAAAGAACTACCTTAGGATGGCTTTTGCCAATGTAGTCGCTTAAGCCGCCATCTTGGAGCCCAATGTTGGCAGGCCATAAAAACAATAGCCCTGTTACGAATCAGCAATCTAGACCTCCTATATCTATGCTTGAAGTATAGGTAATTTGTGCATGGCTTTTTTGTCAATATTGTAACATATTCTGAAATGCCTCTTTCGTAATTTTCATGCCTTTTTTTAAAACACAAATGAATAGTCGAATGTTACTGAGTCTTCACTGTCTAGTTGTTGTTGCCACGGCTAGTTCCCATATCTACTCTTGTAAATTCACGCATGCGCAAACGCTTGACAGCGGTGTTCACCTGCACTAAGATAGTCGTCACTAAAACTCATAAGCTTTCGCAACCTTGTACCCAGGTTCTTATCTTCGCTCGCCCTCCCCAGATTGAAAACAGACAACAGATTGAAAACAGATTTAAACGAATGTAATGACACAAGAACTCAGTAAGGTTTAAATTTGTTTGTATTTTAGATTTCGTTGTTTTCCTTCAGTGGCGATAACGAAAAAACTTCACGATTCATAAAACTGGAAAACAGACTATAAAATTTACGAAGACTTTAATTTTAAGTCTTAAATTGTACTTTTAATTGTAATTGTAATGCGTTAACAATATTAAAAATATCTTGTGTAGAACAACGCTGCCAAACGTTTGTGCATGAGTGAATTTGCTAGAGTAAACATTGCAAGAGAAGTGGGAACTAGCCGTGGCAACAACAACCAGACCGTGAAGACTAAGTAAGACTCGACTCAAGGGTCATGAAAGTTGCGAAGGGGTCATTTACAATGTTGACAAATTACCTACCTTTTATTTTTTTGCGGTCCGATATCCATCTGATTCGCGCGCTCTGATTGGTTTAGCGAGCGGTCCGTATCACACGATACGGACCGCTGCGGATTTCAAAACAAAAATAGAAAAAAGTTGGGTTTTTTTTACATTCTGTCATTTAAAATTGATCGATTTTCATAACTATTTCGCTTGCCACAGAAAAAAGATATTCAACAGAGAGCTACGGGGATGCAAATGAGTTTTATTATCCAAATGGCTTTGACAACTTCGTGTGAAAACAGCGAATTTTAAAAGAACGCGAGAAAACTGTGAAAAGCAAAATTTCACGACGTATGAAAACACTTTAAAACAGTAGGCAAAACATATATAAACTTGTGAACACAGTATTTTGAATTAGTAAATGAAACTATATAGAAGTATATATAAAAAAACATACCAAGAGAAGACAGAAAAGCTGAAACCTTTTAATATATTACTGTCATCCTTCTGTCATCCAACTATACTCAACAAAACCGCTACAAGTCTTTACACTTTAGTCAAATATTTTCCACATACCAACCTCATCGTGTCATGTCTTTGAAAACAAATGGCTTATTACAAGCATTTTCGTCTTCAAACTCGAACGACCCACTTTCAATTTCCATGCAGTCAGCCGGTATTGAAAGCGATTTTCCAAGCGAACAGCCAAAGAAGAACGACGAAGAATCTTTATCAATTAAACTTTAAACATACGGACTTCCCTTCGTAACTAGATCTTCAAGTTTTGACTGGTTTTTATCACAAAAAAGGTTCCAAGCTTCCCTGTCAGACTGCATGTCGGCAGTTGTTTACTGTCGAACGATAAACCTTGGACTTTTGAATATCACGTGCATGTCACCTCGATTTTCAATTCAATTATCTTAATTGATCTAATGATGTAAATTATAAATCGTACAATTAATAAAAAAATAAATATGTTATTTACCGTTTTGGTCGGTCCATATAGAGAAATATTTCCCTCGATCTCAAAAACGACCCTCGAGAAATATTTCTCTATACAGACCTCCCAGCCGGTAAATAACATATCTATCTTTTTCGTAGTATGCTTATAATTTTAGCTTTTGTGTGGACTCTCGGAACAGTCCAAATATTTCAGTGTTTCCCGCTCTTTTTTGAGGTACGAGCTCGGATGTCGCGCAGGCGCAAAACGTTTTTTGGCAGCGGTGTTCTTGTGTTGTGTTGTGTTGTGTTGTGTTGTGTTGTGTTGTGTACTAGCTATCTTTCGGCTATATTTGTTGTTACTCGCTCAGACCCACGCACTCCCTCAGCCCTCAACCTCGACGTTCCACTATATATAAGATGGCGTACTGGTACAAAATGTTTGATTGCTGCCGGCCACAGGCAATGCCCTATCCAGCTATATAGAGATCAGTGTTTCCACCGCACCATTGAAACTGATATTAAGTGAGGCACAAAATTCCAAATTTCAGATCTTATTAGCCGGTGTTTGCTGTAACCAAAGAAATACGTACCTCAATTCCAAACAGAGATTTAACGAGCGTCGATTTCCCAGAATTTAGCAAGCCAATGACACCAACAGCAGTTTTCTTCGCTAGATTTTCTCTCAGGCTATTGATCATCAGTGAATATATTATCCAGCTGGAAATAATTCCACGATAGTTTTTATCCACCATGTGAAGGATCCCTTCTTTAAACGCTGTGTCCCACAGCTGGCGAACTTCACTCACTTTTGTGAAGGCATCGATCCCTCTCTCAGCGCACTGCTCGACCAGTCGTCGTTCCAGATAATATACAGGCACGGCAGGCACGGTGCCTTTATCAGTGGTAGGATTCTTTTTCATACTCGTCAAAAGAAGTGCTAGCTTCTCAACATAATTAGAAACTTTGCGTGTATCAGGACATAAATACTTGTAGGCCTCATAACCAAGACAAGCGGCACCTCCACCAAGAGCAGCCAACATACCGACACGACCATGAACAAGTTGTCAACAAGTTGTTCACTTATGGTTCGAACAACTTGAACAGCACATTTTTATAGCGAACAACGTTGTTCGCACAGATACAACATGTTGTAACAGCATGACGAAATAACGATGAACAACAATGTTCAACACGTTCTTCGGTTTTTACAACATGCGTGAACAACGGTTGTTGTTTCGTCAAGCAGTATAACAACTTGTTGAAACAATGATGAACAATGTTGTTCAATGTTGGTCACATATGTCAACAAGTTGTTACAGCATTGTTCAGGCAACAATGATGTAACAACTTGCGAGATTTTTTCGCGTGTACCAGAATGCTTTGCCAGTATTCTAGGGTTTCGGCTAAAACGGATTGCTCAAAAATACTCGTCCAGTCCTTTAGCGGCTTTTCCAAAATATGTGCTCAATTTATTTTTTTCCCCCATTCTGTTGTCAATCTTCAGTTAGTCTCAATACTTCAGCAATCTTCTTGATACCCTAACCACAACATAAACCCTAACCCTAACCAGAAATCTGGTTTATTGTTTATTTTGGCGTGGGCCGCGCTCTTTACGATTGCCCGCGCGCCTGCGACAAACCAAAATACAGAAGCCTCTGCGGAGGAGAGACACTCGGCAAAGTTACTTTTGCAATACTTTGCATACATCAAATTTGTGCCAACATACAAATGTCGCAAGTTTTTCCATGGTAAAATACGCTTCTGGCTCCAACATGCATTATCGCTTTCAATACATATATGTACATACGGCTGTAATGGATTTAAAATTGAAGTCTGGCAACACTGAAACAAGTTTCCGAACAGATTTCTGAAACGCATTTTCGAAGTTTCCGAAACTTGTTTCAAAAAATAGCACATGCAGTGCTCTAATCAGGGAAACCTTGTTTCAGAAACCAAGTTTCGGAAACTTTTTCGAAAATGTGTTTTGGAAACTTACTTCGGAAACTTGTTTCAGTGTATGCCGGGTTTAAATTCAGTTGATTTAAATTCCTAGATGTATTACTAGTATCCAGAAATTATAGCGATATTTTCACAAACAAATTAACGTACAACTCACCTAATCACATAAGAGTATGGGAAAACCGATACAAATTCGAGTGAAAAAAAAATCAATTCCAGATGATTTTCAAATATTAAATAATTAAAAAATGTAGATACAAAAAAATAGTAATAAAAGTCAATCACAACAAAGCGACTTCAAACATAGTTAAATAAAAACATAGTTAGTATAAGCCAATATATAACAAAAGGTCCGCTATGCGTACATGTATCTGCGCAAACCCACCACTGTGAGAATCATGTCAAGATCTTGTGTGATCTTGGAGATCTTAAGAAAAATCTTAAGATTTTTATACGTAGATCTTATAAGATTTTAGCGAGATCTTATAAGATAATTAAAGAGAAAGTACACGTTCTCTGACCTTAATTTTTTATCATGACTCATCACGACTCACAAAAACTGTGGTAGATCACACTCACAAGTTTACTCTAAGTCACGTTAAAAATACTTAACCAGTTTATCAGCAATATCCCCTGTCTCCGAAATGTTTTTGTGCAAAACTTTGTCGAAAATATAGAATATAACGGCTAACTGCTGGAAGATATATCCCAATGGCCAATAATACGGCTACCGCGGGTCTAAATACCCCTGAATCGTCTGTAGGTTTGTGCCATGTGTGTAGGTACGGAGAAAAGGCTATTTGAACTGACATGAGCGCAAATATCAAATTGCATTATTTACGCTATTTACTTGGCCTACGGTCAAACGCGGTCATATTTAAAGTAAATCAATCGTCTGTATGTTTGTGCCATTTGGGAAACTTGCACGGTTAGATAGAGCGTTAAATTCTGTACAACATATGTGAATTAAAACAAATCGTATAGAATAGCAACGGAGAAAAATATATCAGTTGAACTGAGATGAGCGCAAGTATCAAATTGCATTATACGGCTATTTACTTGGACGGTCGAACGCGGTCATATTTAAAGTAAATCAATCGTCTGTAGGTTTGTGCCATTTGGGAAACTTGTACGGTTAGATAGAGCGTTAAATTCTGTACAACATATGTGAATTAGAGAACATGGTATAGAATAACAACGGAGAAAAGGCTATTTGAACTGACATGAGCGCAAATATCAAATTGCATTATTAAGCTTATCACTTGGCGTACGTACGGTCAGACGCGATCATTTTAAAGTATCCCTGAATCATACTACTCCAATCATACAGCATTGCAATTGACTTTCTTCGAAAATAATGTTGTTCTTCGTCTCGCTCCTTACTCCTTAGTTCATACAACATGGCGAGGAATATAAAGTCACACTACTGCACACATTACAGGTCAGCGGTTACACCAAAAAGTTAACATACACACAAACACGCAGATACAAAAACTAGAATAATATAGAATAAAACACTTAATATACATAACAGGAATGGGCAAAATTGAATATATATTTAACTGCTAGTAACAGCATTGATTTAACTTGATTAAATGCATGTCTTACGGATGACTACCGTATTCTCGTCGTTTAAAAGTCGTAAATAGAGCATGTTATAATAAAACAAATTAAGATCTAGTGGAAAGTAAATACTTATCTAGACAATGTTTGAAGCCTGGTCTCCACATAGTCGTAATTGTTGCAATTCAGTCGGCGATTGCTTGCGATATTTTACAACAGTCGTGTTTCCATATAGTTGTAATTGTTGTAATTCAAATGGCTGATTCGCTCGGACTGAGGACTTCTCGGTTTTGACAAAGATCAGATGAGCTAAGTTTGATATTCAAAAACAAATTGAATGACTAAAACTTTGTTTGTGATCATTTTCACAGTTTATATAACAATATAACAAGCATTATTTACAAGTTCAGTAACTTCGCCACTTAAATCTCATGTTTCGTGAACGTTTGACGACAGTTGCAAACATTTAAGCTGGCGTACGGCATTCAAGTCTTCGAACTAGTCATTTAGTAGACTTCTTTAACGAAATCGAGGGCTTTTTGAAAGGATTTGGCCGGTTTTTGTAAATAATTTTGTGTTTTATGTTGCAAACATCTAGCAAAAAGGCGCCGACTGTCGGCGATTGATGTTGCCATTAACTGTTGTCACAATTACAACTATATGGAAACCAGGCTTTCTGAGTAGCGCATCAAACTAAATTTATTTGGTTACTGGCGCTATTGAGGTTTGATGCATATAAAACGCTGTCCGATTCATACATGAATAAGTTTAAGAAAAGTAAAAACATTTTTGCTAATTATAATACAAATGTACAACTATATATCTTCTTTTCTTTTACGGCGCAGAGACATGGACCCTCATGCACGACTAAGGAAGAAAAGTCACTGGATGGCTGTTACATGCACACGCATGCTATACACGTATGGCTCTCAGCGTCTCTGGGCGGAAACACTTGATGAATAATGAACTGTATCACTGTACAATGGAATGCCAAGAGTGACGGACAAGATTAGGAAACGGCGTCTAAAACTTGTTTACACAAGGCCGGCCCAAAATCAGGCTGGACTGATTTCGGGTCGGTTGTAGTGTTTTACTATAGCTCGTATTCACGCGTAGCCTGGGCCGCCCGATGTGAGGCGGCTGTATTCGCGGCGCAAATGCTAACCCCCGAGTCTCTCTGGAGTCCGCGTTTCACCGGGGCGACCGGATGTGAGGCGGCTGTATTCGCAGGCTGGTTTTCACGAGTCCGGCCTGAGATTCAGTTCACGCCGGTTTAATCTCAGGTCGCCTGCTAGACCGCCGGAACTGAAGCACTTTCGCCTCTCAAACTCAATACGTTTTAAAAATACACATAAAATTATTCTCCGGCGTTCACGAGCTGTAAAGCAATTGACACAAATGGCTTGAAGTAACAGCGAAACCAAGCCTATATAGTTTCAAGGCCGGCCTCATGTAAACAAAAACCGAAATGCAAAATTCAGGCCGTTTCGAGTTGAGGCCAGTCTCATGTAAAATGCACCCCTGAGCTTTCCGCCTGTTCAACAATACTGTGGGACCTACCTAAGGGATAGCATACAAAGGAAGACGGAAAATCACCTTTGTGGATCAACTATAGGGGGATATACTGGTCTCACATCCGTTCAGGAGCTGCGCTCTTGCATGGCAGACCCAGAAGATTGGAGTAAGAGAACTCTTGGATTGGCTCCTGATGTAGCTCTTGCGGCCCCGACATAGACCACTTTCATAAAGGCCTTCACTTTAAATATTCTTTTATGTGCAGCAGATTAAGAAATGTGATCCAGTTCACTATCTAAATTAGCCTTTCTGGCCTCGTTATGAAGCAAAGATTCTTTTGAATTGCAGACACACAAACGAGGCCAGAAAGGCTTATTAAGATGCACATAAAAGAATATTCAAATTAGTCGCTATTATGAAAGTGGTCTATGATGATAATACTGGAGATATATCAATCACCAGCGAACCCTATATAGTGTCAAAAACGCTGCGTTCCGCACACCTTTGACAGTGAGCCATACGAACAATACATACCGTGTGCTGTGATTGAATCATTTTAAAACAATAGGTTTGAGGCAGTCATAGCACAAAAAGAAAAACAGACTTAAGATTGCTGAATTCTTAAAGCGAGCGAGTGGCAGCGCGTAAAAATGTTAAAATTACTAATACAAAATTGCAAACTTAGTACTTTGAACAAGTCGGTTGGTCGTCACCGGGTTCTTTCTTTACATCTCGTCGTTTCGTTGGTCTGTCCCTAACAAAGATCGTGACCAATAAAGTTAAAATTGTGTATAATGTACAGACACTGATAAAAAATAGTTAATATCATAATAGTCATATTTTTTATATTATTCATAATTAATAACAATTACAATAAAAAAGGAAATAACAACAACAACAGCAACAACAACAACAACAGCAGCAACAACAACAACAACAATAATAATAATACTAATTTAGAACCAACCAACAATTACGATCAAATAGTTCTCAAAGTCATCAATAATTCATGAGGAAAATTGAAAAAAAATATGATTATTTAACCAGTAGTTAGAAATCGGAGAAAGATAATACACTTTTATTTCAATTTTCTTAAAATATAGATTCGTTCGTGAAGCTATGTCAAACACTCGTAAAAAATAAATCTACATCCCAAGGATAGTGAAAAAATTTCTAATCAAAGATAGCTGCCAGCCCCGCACCCTGTCAGCCTATTTTCTGAAGCAAAGCCCAATAATAAAATAATACAAGCCAAAACTCAGACAAACAACCCAAAATAGAATCTCGAGGGATTCTTAAAAGAGTCATTTTCTCTTGTCAAAAACGAAAAAAAAAATTGTAAACTCCGACAAACATGAATAGCGACGTCTTTTGTATTGTTTTCCAGTCTGTTTAATAAAATTTTTCATGATGTCTTACACTGCTAAAGTCAACCGAAAAATTTCGGCTGACTCGAGCGGGATTTGAACTCGCACCTTCGGGATTCCGGTCCGCCGCTCTACCTGTTGAGCTATCGAGCCGCACAGGGATTGGAGGCAAGTTCTATCCAACTTAAGTGCACGAGATATTCTCGCGACAACTTAACGCTTATCCGTGAGGACGTGCAGTGTTTCAATTCTATTACAGAATCATCCTCAGAAACATGAGAAAATTTTTCATGATGTCTTACACTGCTAAAGTCAACCGAAAAATTTCGGTTGACTCGAGCGGGATTTGAACTCGCACCTTCGGGATTCCGGTCCGCCGCTCTACCTGTTGAGCTATCGAGCCGCACAGGGATTGGAGGCAAGTTCTATCCAACTTAAGTGCACGAGATATTCTCGCGACAACTTAACGCTTATCCGTGAGGACGTGCAGTGTTTCAATTCTATTACAGAATCATCCTCAGAAACATGAGAAAATTTACGTTGTCGCGAGAATATCTCGTGCACTTAAGTTGGATAGAACTTGCCTCCAATCCCTGTGCGGCTCGATAGCTCAACAGGTAGAGCGGCGGACCGGAATCCCGAAGGTGCGAGTTCAAATCCCGCTCGAGTCAGCCGAAATTTTTCGGTTGACTTTAGCAGTGTAAGACATCATGAAAAATTTTCTCATGTTTCTGAGGATGATTCTGTTTAATAACATCACGATCTTTTTGAACGCCCTTGAAATTTTTGCATAAAAAGCTTGGCGCATCACAAGAATTCCGATACTAATACGTATCGTTTGACGTCCAGATCAAAATAAATTGACTAAAATCTGCCAAGTGGATGTAAAAATACATATAAGTTTTTGTTGCCTTTACAAATGTAGAATTCATCTGCCCAATCGCGCTAAGTTCACGCAGGTGCAGATACATGGAACTTAAACATTCATGTTTAATATATGGACAGGGTTCTTCGTACAGTAGTTGAATTTGTTATTGAGCTGACGTGCAAATCTCCTGAAGCACCACTCCATAAACGGCAATCTTGACTTGACCGTACCGAAAAATGGCGACTTGTACATTTAACCACAATCGTTTGTGTGCAGTAAGTATTGTTTCTTGTAGAAATATCGGAAGATAGAGTTTTAGAACGATCAAGTTTAGTAGGAATGAAGTTCTTGCTTACTTAATCCATCTTGGCATGCTAAACAATGTTTAGTTGCTATTTGAGCTGATTTGAGGTCGCAGAGCATTGTGGTTAAATGTACCGCCGCCAACTTTTCGGTATCGTCAATTGTCAGTCATTGATATAGGGCACCCGCAGCCCAGTTATATATAGGTCAGTGGTTTAGAAGCATATAAAAGATATAATTACCCCACATCCGTTGGTTTTTTCGTGGATTGTGCTCGTTTGCGATAGATCGGCTTTACGTTATAAAAGGAAAAAAGAAGATAGCGAATGAAATTAGTGTTCAAAAGTTAAAAATTTTCCTTTATATTTTGTAGTCACTGTTTTGTTTGTACGGTGAATGGTCGGCAAAAATGGCATTGGCTGGTCACGTAACACCCCGAATTTTGGGATGGTTTACTTGCTATAATCAGTCATATTCGACTAGGGTTAGGTTTAATCAAAACCCTTCTTAGGTGCCGACCTGTGTTCCGACAAGATCATTTATGCGGTCGTTAATTATTTCTTGATCTTTGTTTAATTTGTTGATGTGATAAAAAAACTGAGAAATATTAAGCAATATTTTATTATTATTTTTTGTGGCTTCGAGTCCCGTCTGGAGCTCAGAGTTTTTCTCTGAGTTTAACTTACGACAGCTT
>CAXIUP010000043.1:0-35000 GCA_964035015.1 Corallium rubrum | reverse complement strand
AGTTAAGTGTACATTTCACTAATATACGGGGTGATTTTCGTTTTGGAGATACTCACGACCATGGAAATATCAAAGGAACGGCTTCATCTTTAAGTGAGCGGCGACCTGATATGCTCACACGAAAATCAGTTGGTCTGAAGCACTGGTCTGAGTGTAACGAGCATATGATTTTTGTTCACTCTGTGATTCGAAAATACAATGAAACATCTCTTCAGATTTTCACGAGCCACGTCTGGAAAAGTGGTATTAAGAAATATCAGACTAACAAATTGGAAACATAAGTCTGCCACAGCCACATGCAGTTATTTTCAAAATAGTAAAACACACCTTCAATCTTGTTAGATCCTTTATTGGAAGACCGTGAAAAGTGACCTTCCCATGTGAATCGACACGATATCCAATCTTGCAGCAAGGAACGCAACAATTATTGGGCATGATTAACCAGTTAAAACCTTAACTAAACGAAAAATATACGGCAAGTTCTAAATACGGCAAACCACGAGTAAGAAATGCAAAGCTTCAACGGCAAATTTCAATAGAATGAATGTTCGACACATGATATTTACAAGCAAGGTTCAATAATCGTACGGCCGTAATACACGTATCAGAAGAGGAGTTGTTACGCTCAAAAGCAAACATATCCTGGTAAAACTTCTTTCAAAATAGAGAAGAGTCCACGTTTTATCGTATGTAGGTCCTACATAGTCATTTTAAACGTACCAGCGCATGAACTCCACCTTTCAAAACTGTCAACAAAGTCTAATTCACAAAGGAAATAGTATAGCGCTTTGGCCCTTAGCAACGGTTGTCACCGAAAAGCCTCGCTTTCGTGTCATCGGCGCCATATTTGCAATCGGCGTATTGTCATTTGTTATATAGCTAGAGTTCACTGGATGCAACGATGACTGTCATTGGTTGGTTTGTGGTCACATGACCTTAGCTAAATTTCAATGTCTACCGAGCGGGCAATAATTGAGAACTTTTTGCCTGCCCGGTCAATAAATTTTCAATTGTTGCCCGCTAGAACTTTGAACTCTTCACTGCATCCTATAAACAAAAGCTTGTTTGCTACGAAAAAAAAAATATTTATAGGTCTTCAAAGCATGTGTGAAGATTAACTGGAGAAATGTATTGCTGTTCTTTTGTTCTGAGAATTATATTTGTTTGGTTGACGTGAAATTACGGAGCCAGGCGAAATGTTTTGGTGAGTCTTAGCGTTTGTCTTTTGTGTACTTTCCCTTGATAAACGTCGAAATTATTCAGCGAAACTCAAGCTATATAACAAAACACTTAATGTCGGCTCCTTCGGAAAACAGTTAGTTTTGTTTTCCCTCAAGTCTCGATGTTTCCTCGACTTCGTCTCGGGAAATATCAAGACTCTCGGGAAAACAAAACTAACTGTTTCCCTTGGGAGCAGACATTAAGTGTATAATATATATATATATATATATATATATATATGACAATTATTCACCGAAGCCGAGGTGAATATATATATATTTATATCACGATTGAGTCGGTTTTCTTTGATGTACCGCGGTGTATATACAGGTTATATCCCGTGTGTAGCGTCCAGCGCTATGTACTTAGTTTGTAGTCGTATGTCATTGTGTAAATAGCGTGAGCACTGTCGTGATACGGGAGTTGTTGTTGAGTTGTCGTCCAGTAAAGTACACCTTTTACAATCTGCCGTTGTGTCCTCTCTATCCCAGCTTGGGCAGCAATCAACACACTCAGGTTAACGACCTGCCTGAACATCGGCAAAACGTTACATTGGTGGCAGCGGTGGGATCTGTTTATCTGCAAAGTTATTCAGATTTCCGAAAGGTAACGAGCAAGGAAAATCAGTGGTAGTTCAAGGTCAAGTCGTAGAGTGTGTAACGGCTTTCGTGGAGTTTTGGCAGACGAGTTCGGGCGTCTGGTGAGTCTGGACGACTCTGGAAATCTCAACGCGGTTGAGTGAAAACCCGAAGTTGACGAGTGGTCAACGATTGAAACTTGCGAAAAGCCCATTCGGACAAGTACGAAAGAACTGTGCCATATGGTTTAGACGTGCCACGTTAGTTTAGTAACGTGTGCTACATTCGTTTTGGACGTGCTACGTAAAAAGGTGTACTTTACTGGACGACAACTCAACAACAACTCCCGTATCACGACAGTGCTCACGCTATTTACACAATGACACACGTACATACGACTACAAAGTAAGTACAAGTCCCATAGCGCTGGACGCTACATTAGTAGATGTCAAGTTCGTAGTTAGCTAAGCTGTTATGTAGTACTGTGAATCTGTGATGTTGATTATGTTAGTGTCTGTAGAATATTATACAGCAGACACGAGGACGTGTCTTTTCAAAGGGGGGAATAATATATATATATATATATATATATATATATATATATATATATATATATATATATATATATATATATATAGCATGTTCTAAGGATTTAGGGTGAAGGAAAATTCGAGTGTAGAATATATACATTTTTAAGACCAAACCGGGAGCAGTTGCGAAAAATGCAACCACAGGCCCTCATATATATATATATATATATATATATATATATATATATATATTATATATATATTATATATATATATAAAGTGTGTTATAGTAGTGTTTTCAGCTTGAAGTTGGTAAAGTTTTTTCGTTCGCTTTTTGCTCAGAGCGGAAAAACTGTCCCGTCTGGAGCTGAGTTTTTCTCTGAGTTTAACTTAGGACAGCTTGGACGGCAAAAACCAACGAAAAAACTTTATTTAAAAGTAGTTTAACGTTTCTACATGTGTAAACTTGTTTATTAGCAGGGAACGCGCGGTAGAGGAGATTGTAAGAATGTCATATTCCTCTCATAGAGCTATTTACATAAAGTATAGACCCCACATATAGAGACAGATCGTCTGCGCATGCACAAGATAGCAAAAATTCGCCAATGAGTCTTGGCGGTAGTACGGTACAAATTTGAGTACGGTTCTTTCGTCAGTCCAGCACCGTGTAAACGTAGTCTTTAGGCGGATTTCCAGGCCTCGCACGAAGTAACTTGGAGCTCGTATTCGCAAACTCGTTGCGAGTATTTTAGCGCTCGTGGCAGATAGTTGGAAATTTTGAAGTATTTTTCACTCGCGGCAAGTACTCGCGGTAAATAAGCCAATCAAAACAAATTATGTCAGCATTTCAAACTCGTTAGTAATTCATGAGGAAAACTGCACATAGGAAATCATTACCGTGTTGATGGTTTGGAATTACACAAATTAATCGAAATTTAACCTCGATTTTCTCTTAAAATACCGATTTGTTTGAGGTGCTATATCAAACACTCAGAAGAGTGCTCATCAGGAAATCCAAACACCTCGAAGTTTGTTCAAAAAACTCGGCTATCGCTTAACCAGGTAATTTGGTAGAATTTGGGTATATACAAGTAATATTTGGTATTTCACTCGATTAAACTGCATATACTAGGTAATTTTGGTGAAGGAAAATTTCGAGTGTAGAATATGTACATTATAAGACCAAACCGGGACCAGTTGTGAAAAATGCAACATTAAGACTTTCCGGCTAGGAATTGAACCCGCGACCTTGCGATGCTAGTGAAGTGCTCTGACCACTGAGCTACAGAAGCCATTGCCGAGAGCTTGGCCGCGAGTTATATATATATATATATATATATATATATATATATATAACTCGTGGCCAAGCTCTTGGTAATGGCTTCTGTAGCTCAGTGGTCAGAGCACTTCACTAGCATCGCAAGGCCACCTTAATATATACAGAACTCGCGATCAAGCTCTCGGCAACGGCCTCCGTGGCTCAGTGGTCAGAGCATTGCACTAGAATCGCAAGGTCGTGGGTTCAATTCCTGCCGGAAGGCCTGTGTAGTTGCATTTTTCGCAACTGGTCCCGGTTTGGTCTTAAAATGTATATATTCTGCACTCGAATTTTCCTTCACCAAAAATCCCTAGAACATGCTATGTAATCGAGTGAAATGCCCAATATATATATATATATATATATATATATATATATATATATATATATATATATATATATATATATATATATATATATATATATATAACGTGGTAATGCCGGGAGTAGAATTGGGTATATTACAAATAATATTTGGAATTTCACTCGATTAAGCCGCGAGTTATCGCAACGAGCTGCGTTTGGTGGAAATACAGTGGAAACCGCGCGAGTACTCTGCGAGTCGCTCCGTGCGACGACTACGACTGGAAATCCGCCTTTAGGTCGAGTGTTTCGGGACATCCATTTCCGTTAATTTTTTAGCCAATGAAATAATGGCATTGCTAGCGCTAAAACGCGTTTCTAGGTGAAACATTGAAGAATACTATAGTTCTTTCGTGGGTTTGAACCATAAAGATGCGTGACCATGATGGAGCTCAATTTATCGAACTTAATGTTGGGTATTCGTACTATTCATTAACTTGAAGAACGCTAATTTAAGTGCTACTGTTCCCACATCTATACCTGATTGTCATGGACCCACGGCCAGGTGTTCCTTAAAAACTACAAATTTCTGAGCTAGCAATGCCGTGATTTCATTGTTCAATCTTTTAACAGAAATGTTTGTCTCGAAACATTCAACCTAAATCCGCAGTACAACATCTACGTAGAAGAGGCTACAGGCTGTAGTTATGGCATTTAAATGCGAAATCTTTAGGATTTCAAAAAGTTTAAATAATCTTCTTTTGAACGTCGTTATGTCTTAGTTTGTAATGTTTACACTTTACAGAGTCAGCCCAGGGAACTCTATATATACCTGGAAGGCTGACTCCAGTCAATCACTGGACGAAAAAGTGAGGCAAAAAATGGCGGACAAGGGGAATTTGTGGACATCAGTTTCAGGCCCTACGTAGCAGCAGGGAATTTTGTCTGCGCATGCGTCACGCGAGTTGTCGTGAGGAGTCTGGGGACTTCAAAAACATAATTTACATAAACAAAGATGGCGGTAAATTTTTTCCCCCCACAACCCTTATTTCCCCCCCAAAAAAGGTGTATAGTTCGTAAAACGGCTTGTGAAAGGACACTGGAAACAGTCAGAAGCAGCCTCCCACAACGTGAAGAAATAGAAAGATATTTTAGTGAATCGTACGATATTAAATTGGGTGACGACGACTTTCGTACGTTGTGGTCAACATGCCGTGGCTTCAAATGCACGCAGTTTATTTGAGCTCAAAGCCCCATTTCTACAATTTTGAGAACAAAAAAGTGTCGTTAAAATTTAAGAAAATCAACTAGACTGACAATCGGTAAAAATATTTTGTGGCAATAGGGCAGATTTTGCAGAAATTGACAATATTTGCATGTCGTCGCCGCAATGAAATTAGTAGCGTAGGCATGTCAAACTATTGTAAGATCTGAGTGAGACAAAAAAACTGATTATACATTTCTATGTACGAACGGAATTATACATAAATTTAGCACAATATTGTGGCAGTTAAGAGGTCTTGCTCGACATAAGACAGAATCCGATGAAACTCGGCACCTGATTGGTTAGTTCAATCAATCTCGACCCAGCAATAAATAACAGTGAAAATTAAAATTCTGTGCACGTTGCTAACCTGTTTAATTGATTTATCAACGTTCTGTAACACGTAATTATAAACGACAAACCCAATATACAATTGAACACATGAAATAATTCAAAACAGTGAAAATCCCGATAATTTACAAGTTAAAACTATTATTATTGTCGCTTTGTCGCCAAACAAACATCTGTCGTCTGACTCGTCTCGTATTTATTCGCAGTTTCGCCTCAGAACTTTAAAAATAACATTAGAGAATGCAAGGTCGATATAATTTAGCCAAAATTCCTAACAGAAAGAACAATTCCTTACCTGAGCAGCTGAGCCGAGCCGATCACGGCCGACGCGGATAAATAAAACCTACAGCTCAAATCGTCCGGTCAACGATTAGGAGAAAAGCAAAGAATGGCCATTCTTACACGAAATGCTTGTCGAGAGCCTTGTAAACATGCTGATTTTATTCATCGGTAAACAAATACTTCTCTGGTCTTTGGACTAGCGAACGATCATCAACATGACAGTTACAAATCATAAGGAACTGGGAACCAGAGAACTGGGACCAAAGACCCCGATTTGGGGACTTTTTCATCGGAGTTTCCCAGAGTCTCCGTTCCTTGGTACTGACCAAAAGGATCGCAGGCTCTGGGTACGAGTCAACCCAACCAATCATTAACTAGATCCCAAGGATAGTGCAAAGTTTCTGGTCAAAGATAATAACAATTTTTGCCACATGTATGGACAGAGCTGCCAGCCCTGCAGCCTACCAGCCCATTTTCTAAAGCAAAGCCCAACTTAATTTAATACAAGCCAAAACTCAGACAAACAACCCAAAATAGAATCTCGAGGGATTCTTAAAGAGTCATTTTCTCTTGTCAAGAACGCAAAAAAAATTATGAACTCTGACAAACATGAATACTGACGTCTTTTGTGCCCTTAACTATTGTTTTCCGGTCTGTCTAATAACATCAAGATCTTTTTGAACTCCTCGAAATTTTTGCATAAAAAGCTTGGCGCGTCACAAGAATTCCGATACTAATAAGTATCGTGTGACGTCCAGTCAATCCAGATAAAAATTGACTAAAATTTGCCAAGTGGATTTACAAAGATAAGTAAGTTTTTGTTGCCTTTACAAATTACGATCGTCTGATGATTATGTTGCTATCTTCACGTTATGAGGCTTGCGAATCGTCTGCCCAATCACGCGCTAAGTTAACGCATGTACAGAATACAAACACATGTAGAACTTAAACATTCATGTTTGTTGTTTACCATATGACCAGGGTTCTTCGTACAGTTGCTTATTGAACGCCAAATCAAAATGCGAAGACAGTCGACAATCTCCAGTATACAGAATTTGTTACTGCATGAGCTTACGTGCAAAACTGCTCGAGCGCCACTCGTGTAAATTATAACAGACACGAACCAACAACACTCTACAAACCGACTTCACAACATCGTCAACATGCCAGACCATATTAAAATTAAATATAAAGCTTTTAATATTTATTGCAATTTATTCGCACCTTCCGCTAGGTAGACAATAAATCCTTTCGCCCAGACCATATTTAATTAGCCATGCAGTTAAGCTTAGAAATTCGTTGTTTCGAGAACAAAATTGATAACTCCTTTGTGTTTCTCCGCCCTTGTTGTATTCGCCAGTCGCAAACAAAACCACGCATGCGCAGTGGTATTCTAATATATTCCGGGGGGAAACTTCTTTCATTCTTGGTATGTTAAGATATACACGTCTTTCACGAAATATCCATAGATAAGGTACAAACCTGTATGTTATCGCTCTTTAGGGCTTACGAAGCTTTAAAGTGCCTATACGACTAAATGAGACTTTGCATTTTTAGAATCTTCGCGACGAGTAGATGTATAAAATCCAAAACAAATTCAAATTTGAGCTTGTTTTCGCAAAGTTATAGCCATCTGAAATTTGAAAATTTCAAATTTTAACGGCAAAAAGTTTTTCAAACCGAGAAGTCGGGGGGCTGGTAACTAATACGTCACTATAGGATTGTTAATTTCGTCCTTTGAAGGACTTCAAACTGTAAACAAGGTCGTTGTTGGTAGTGTTTAGTTGATATTCTGTGCTCCGCAACGCTTAAAATGACTTCGTCAAGCTCGGATACAGAGAGTGAAAGTTACCAAACCGATGACTCTGATTGGAACTATATTCCTGGTCCTCATATTATTCGAGAAGCGACCGAAGTGGAAGCATCTGTTGGGGAAGCTATGGCCATGGCAATGGATGATCATGACCAAGCTGAAGTTGGTCCTTACGCTGATGAACCAGTTGCTGATGAAGAATGGCTGGCTCAGTATAGGGAGAAAAAGCAAAGCTACGACGAACGTATAGCAGAATTGCAGAAAAGACTCGACGGACGTGAACAAGTTGCGAAATGGTGAGTTGTATATGGATGTTGGATATTCGTACTGTACTACCGTATGACGTTCTCTTTTTTACTCAATCTATATCTTATTTATAAATCTGCTGCATCATTTAGGTGTAGTTGTGGTAACTGTGATGTTCAGCTGCTTCAAAACCCAAAAGAATGCCAGTGTTGTATGGAAATAGACGAGTGTAAGGAATGCTTATCAAGCGAGCTTGTCCTGCGAGAAGTGGAGAACCCGCCATCTTGTGTGACACATCATCCTGGTTTTGATACGGTATGTTTAGACAAGTGGTCTCTTCGTTTAGCTGCAGCAAAGATACGTGACAGGCAGAAGCGGGAGTATCGCCAAACTGGCACAGAAGATAGGTAATATATTTAATGTATACAGTACAATTATAATTTAATGAACTCTAAACAATAACGTCTGGATCAAGTGTCTCTGAATATCAGCTAATAAGTAGGGTAAAATTATTTATGTTTTAATTTGTATATAGGTTCTTTCGTAGCACAGCTTACCGAAGTTTTGTGTGGCTTATTTTTGGACGTCTTGGCCGAAATAGAAGATATCCTTTACCAGCTTGTGCTTACCATAAAATAAGAACACAGTTCAAGCCAAAGGAGAAGGAAGACTTTGTGGGATTTGTGGAGGAGGACAGTATGTAGCAAGCTGTTTGAAGTGTTCTCGTTAAAAATATTTTGTTTATTGTGTATTTTTCACTGCTAACTCAGATATAAAAATTGCTGTATAAAACGAACTTTATTTATACTAGACCAGTACAGGAGGAAAACTAACTAACTTTATTTACAGTATACTAGATAACTCTATCAGTCATAAGTATCTAAACTGTTCTCTCTAGAGGTCCAGTAAGGACCATCCTTCATTGATCCAGTGTTACTACAGAAGGAAACCAGAGTAAACTAGTAAACTAACTTTATTTATACTGGATAACCTATCAGTCATATATCTAAACTGAAAACATGTTTATCACTGTATAGAATCTAAATAAATATACTGCATTATAATGTATAAAGTAGTAAAATTACTCAATTTGTTTTGTTTCTTGGGCAATCTTGTACATTTTTGTGGCCTTTCATTAAATGCTTGCAGATGGTACAGCGTGGAGGTGCTCTTTGTGATGAGCTGGTTTGTGCTGCTGCTGCTGCTGCTGCTGCCTGTTCTTGAGTCAAAACTTCCAACACTGAAAGAAGTTCAAAAAATAAAAATTAGAAGTGTTAATTTTTGTTTTGTTGGAAACAACATTATTTTTTCACAAACTGAAATATTAAATGACATGTGAAAGTATACATGGTGTTGTTGGTTCAACATTTGCCACAACCATGCTTTTTCTTGTCTCCTTTTTCCTGATGGCCACCTCTCTTGGTTCCTTTTCTAACATAGTGTTCATGGGGGCTGGTGTCATTTGTTGTAGCTGGATACAGGCATCTTCAAGGGTGTTGTTAGACGCTGTTATGTATGTCTGGTATATCTCATTAACATATGCTAGTTAAATAGAAGGAAAAGAGACAGGTATATATTAAAGGTTAGAAAAATTCAGACATCACAATGACTGAAGTTTGCATTGCCAGTTCCTTACCAAAATTTTGATTCACTTTAACCTCCCTAATGGTTGCCTCTCCATTTTTGAATTTGGGGTAGACAATCTTAATTTGTTGTGAATCATCTTTTTTGTTCATCTTGCCAGCACGAAACAAATTTTGATTAAAATGTATGACTGCCAAAATGTGTCTATAGAAATTTAGAAATACAAATATTATAAATATTGATAATTATATCAAAATGATGATTTGCATCTGTCAACAAAACATGTTAGTAAATGGAAATGTGTTTCACACAAGATAACTTCCATAGACATACATACCTGCAGAGCATACCAGAAAAAGAATAAGCAATCATTTTGGGGGAAAATTGGTTAACAACGGAGTGGAACCCTTCTAAACAGCTTGTCTGGTCAAATGGTGAAGCTTGCTGGATACCCTTCATCAGTGACTTGTTCTGTATGGCTGTACACAGCTTTTCATACGCTGGAGAGTCTAAATATATACCATTTGTAGAAAATAATCCCAAAGTTCATATATTATAAACATATATTGAATATAAATAAGTTTTGTGGAAACACCACGTAAACTATTTCTTTGCTAAGCTTTCGGCCTGTTGACTCAGGCCTTCATCAGGCCGAAAGCTTAGCAAAGAAATAGTTTACGTGGTGTTTCCACAAAACTTATTTATATTACTTTATCGCCATGAAAACGTTCAAAGAATTAATATATTGAATACTTAGTAATATATATACATGTATGTAGTTTATAAGATACTGTTCCTTTATCTAGACAGGCTTGTGTAATACCTAACATACCATTTAGGAGCCACTTTTTTGGTGTCAGTTCTCCATGGGCGCATTTGCTGAATAATGGGTCATCCAATTCATCATGTTTGTCCACAATATGGCTCAAAAAAGATTTAAACTTTGCCAGTATGACTCTTCCATTACCAGAGTGAGTTGATGTTGCACTCCAATAAAGGTGATTCTCACAGGGTCGTATCCACTCAGCCAATTCTTCACAATTTCCTTCCTTTGCTAATGTGGACAATATCTTGTGCAACTCTATGAACAAGAATATGATTGTTTATTTTAGTGGTTTGTAGCAATACATGGGGATTGTATATAGAAGGCTTATAATTGAGATTTTGCAGTATGAATGTAAGTAATAAACATCATTATGATACTTACTCTTTTTCAAATGCCATAAATCGAAATAATGAGTCATGTTAGGCAGCTTTTCTCTCATGTGCTTTGCAATGCTAGAATGCCTGTCTGACACAAAAGTAGAGATATCCAAACCTTGCTCTTGCAAAAGGAAGTCCATGCATCTCTGAAAAGCAGCATATTCAATTGCACTACTGCTTCCAACTTCATTTCTCTAAAATGGAAACAGGTTGTCCATAGCTTAGAATTATTACAGCTTTATTGCAAAGGGTAAGAGGGCAGGGTCTCATTAAGTAACTTTAACACAACGTTTTTCTTACATGTATCATCTACATGTAGGAATGACATGTACAATCAGTAGTGGGAAATTTTGCAGTACAATTTATGGTTCATATATCAATGTAATACTGATGTACTAGCAAATACACTGTTTCAATACAGAATAGTTAATGCAGACAAATATTAATTACCTGAACTAGGCTAAAATGGATGATTTGAGGTTCACTACAACAAAATACTGTATAAGCACCATATTTAGCACTGTGGCCCATACTGTCGTGTCTTCCATCACCAGATATCACCAAAGATGACCCTGAATTTTTGAGCTGGTCCAGAATTTTTTTCTGATATTCATTCCAGTGAAGGAAGATTGCAGGAAATAGCTTTGTCTTAAAAAAAAATACAAAAAAAGCACATTATTACACGTGTATCGACTGCTTCCTGTCAGTAGTCACCAAACTTCACACAATATTGTAAAGTAGCATTTTGCAATTTCAACAACGCCTACAAGGTTCCATAATTTGCTAACTGCATGGGTTTTGAAAATTGGAAGTATACCTACGTAGTTCATCAAATATCATTCAGTAGTGAACTTTGCAATATACTACTGACAGGAAGAGTGACTAACTAAGACCATTTGTGATTATACTCTAGAGTTAAACTTTGTAGACCTGATACATATATAAATAAACGACTGCACATACACGTTGGTGTTGGAAAAAGGTTGTCAGAGATATGCTGGAAAGTCCCATGTGCTGAAACAAGTGGATAACTTTGCTGGCTGATCCTCCAGAAACTAAAATGGCGAAGCTTAGAAGAAAATCGCCGGCATTTATCCGTGAACTAGGCATGAAAGGCTGACTTCTCCAGACATCCTGTTGTCTACCACATTTTGGGTTTGAGCAAGTTGTTGTTATAATAACTGCAGTTCCAGCTTTTTGAGCTTCAACGAGAGGGTTATCCGTTTTACAGTAGTGGCAAAACTTGAACAGCAAAAGTAATTGTGACAAGAAAACGACGAATTTTGGTTCCTGTCGCAGATTTGTATTCTTTACGCAAACCCTAAAATGTGTTTAGAAAATCGGGTATTATTACGCGTTAGTCTGATTACGACTTGCCATGCAGTGAATCTCGCAGTGAACCACAAATCTCAATGTCTATATTTTTGTTTATTTGCGCGTTTTATTTTGTGTTACCTATTGTTGTCTAAACATGTTTCCGCCTCAGATTCTGTCTCTGTTTCGCACTCGAAATCCTGGTTAACAGAGACGTCGTCTTCGCTAACATCCTCTTCGGAATCTGCGTCATGGTCCATGTTTACATCGTCATCGTTTTGGGTTAAGGGTATTGCGTTATCATCAGTCTCCGCTTCCTGCTCTTCTCCAGTTGAAATTATGTCACATTGAATACCTATAAATGTAAAGAATAAGATGACTATTGATTGTGACTATTAAACTACGAAAAGCGTCAAAGATTGGTACGAAGTTGCATGACCAGCCGAGCGCCGAACCCGAGTGAAAATAGAGGGGTTTTCCCAGCAATGAGCGCGTAACACAACCGCTATTGACACTAATCGTATAAACTGACCTTTACTTCGCTTCACTTTGATTGTTGCTTCGAATTTGACTTTGAGATCAATGTACTTGTTCCATATCTCTCTCCTTTCTTTCAATAACGCAGCACAACCAACACAACCATCTGTTTGGGTGAGAACGCTTTTTTGCTTACACTATAGAGCAAGGAATATAAGAATGGTTTCATCATTGATTGTAAAAGGACCATGGTTTCATATATCACTCAAAATTATAAATATAAACAAGGGATATTTAGCTGTTGGGTTTAGCTAATGTGGCTTTGTAATAAAAAAAAACTATACACATACTTGGCTTGGAGAAACTAGTAAGGATTGCATTTCCTCTGTCGTTTCGTTTTCTTCAAGTTTCAACTCCAACGGATGTGACTCAGCGCTAACATTCTCGGCTTCGCTATCCTTTTCGACCAAAGTTCTCGTATGTTCTTTTATAATCTAATCGAATAATTTACAGTAACAAAAAGATGTTGAATATTGGACTTTTATAATTACACATATCCCACAAAATACCAAGATTTGTATATTATAGATGTTGTATATTATTGTTACACCTACCTTCCTTTTATCTCTAGCTGATAGAGGTTTCTCTTCGACACATTTGTGATGTCTCGGTATAGGGACGATGCCAATTTCGTCGGTAACCAACCAACGACGTCTAGGACTAGAAACGCCCGAAAACCTTTCTGTAAAGTCTTCTTTAGCGAAGTGTACCGAACAAATACTTGAATTAGGAGTCGGGTCCCATTTGGCTCGCTTTAGTCGTACAAATTCGACCCACTGCTTTCGTCTTTTCTTCGCTTCTGGCCTTTCGTCCTCAGTAAATGGTATAAAGTGCAACGAAATTCCCTGATTTGGGTTTGAACCATTAGAACAACCACCAACAACACATCTATTTGGCATTTTCGAAATTCACGACTTGTCGCAATAAACTTTGACGCACTATATGCTAATATTTTTGCTTGTGTTATGGTTTTCCTCTTAGTTTGAATGAGTTCCTATAAATACGTCACAGGGTATTAACTCGGTTCCAAGCTCTTTACGCGGTTTTCAAATTCTTAGTCAATAAAATTTGGACTTTTAAACGCCGATAACTTTGAGAAGAAAAGTCCAAATGTAATTCTGTTTTCAGATTTTCGTATCTACAGATCACGAAGATTCGAAAAATGCAAAGTCCCATTTGGTTAAGCAACATAAATATTTGTCGTCTGTGAAAGACTGATACTAGTGTTTCACATTTTCACTGGTTTTAGCCTTTCAACTACGACAAGTATGTATGTCGTTAAACCTGGTAAGTTTACACCCCGGAAAGTTTACACTATCTATCGATCTCTTTGTATCTATGTACAATAAAAAGGTATTTAATTATTTTGTCAGTTGTCAGATTGCTAAAATTAAGACAAAAATAAGAATAAGTCTTACTTGTAATCCACAACAAAGACGACAATTCGTGTGAGACTTAAAAGCAACTTTGCAAGCTCGGGGATTGTTTTATCCTGATCGTCAACTCCTGGAAAATCTATAATATCCAACCCTTTGATTTCAGGCTCCAAATTGTAAATGAATGGCACGGTGGTACGTTTTTGAGCTGTCGTTCCAGTTATTGTCTAATAAAATAAAATAAACAATGTTAGTTGTACATATTCATGATAATTTATTAGAACACAGATGTAAGCCAACAGTTCTATTATGTTTAGATAAAAGTCAATCAATCAACGGTCAGTCCGTCTGTCCGTCGCTTGGCCCGTCTGTCTGTTGGTTGGTCGGTCGTCCAGTTCATCCATCTGTCGCCTTAGCCTATCCATCCGTCCATTGGACGATTAACCCGTCTGTCTGTCTGTCTGTCTGTCTGTCTGTCTGTCTGTCTGTCTGTCTGTCTGTCTGTCTGTCTGTCTGTCTGTCTGTCTGTCTGTCTGTCTGTCTGTCTGTCTGTCTGTCTGTCTGTCTGTCTGTCTGTCTGTCTGTCTGTCTGTCTGTCTGTCTGTCTGTCTGTCAACAAGTCCGCCCGCCAGTGCACAAAATAAATAAATCCAACAATCGATAGTAATAATAATAGTAGTAACTAGAAATATGTTAACACAACAATTCAATTCAAATTTATTTGCTCATGATAGATAATTACAAGAAAAGTCTTACAAAAAAAATAGAAAATTACAGGTATTTGTTAATAGTGAAAATATACATTAATGTTAGAGCCTGAAGGCTAAATAAAATGTAAAGTTTTCAAGTTAGCCTCCAGCTATTTTAGGTTTTGTATAAAAGAGGTAAGAAAATCAAAGAAGAAATATTGAAGTTGACTTATTGAAGTTTCGATAAAGAAGAGAAAGTTATTAAAAAGACATAAGTAAATCAGTTATTCGAGATATTGTTGTGTCAGTAAATAATGTTTGAACTTTTTGGAAAGGAGAATATATTTAGATCCTTAAGTTAGTCGGGGACTTTTTTCCAAAGATCAATTACTATGAAAGAAATCATTTGTTTACCAGTATTTGTTTTCACACGCGGTTTATATAGATTTTGTTTAAATGTATATCTTGTATATCTTGTATTGTAATTATGGGTATTCCTCATATATTGAAAAGAAGTGTTAAATAAATTTGGCAGCAGTCCTTTATGCCATAGGTAAGTGAATTTCAGGGCATGTAGTGAGTAAACATTATTTACTGTTAAAATATCTAGAAGATTTAGCAAGGGGAGAACGCTTTCAGTGTGTTTTCCATATGTAACTGCATAAAAGATTAGTCTTACAACTTTATTTTGCTTTATTTGTACTTTCTGGATATGACATTTATAAGCACTACCCCAAGCTAAAATTGAATAGGATATGAAAGGATATATGAGGTTATAATAAAGTTGTATGAGTTGTTTAAGAGAAAGATAGTGCCTCAATTTGGAGAGAATCCATCTTTTGTTTTAATGTATATATTAACATTCATGCCTTTCTTTCTAGATGATTTCAGTTAATAATCATAAAATTTGTTTTGGACATGTTTATGGATAGTTTATTAACGTCACACCATTCCTTGACTTTTCAATTAGAAATAGTAAAGGACTTAGTGTGCTACCCTGAGGAATTCCGCAGATCATTGTTTGCTTTACCCTGCGAGTCAGAGCCCCTTTCCAACCGACGCAAGCTTCGGGGGAAAGTGGACTCTGCCAACAAACTCGATATTTCTTTTTGAGCATGCGTGAACGGTTGCCAAGATACTATTTTTGGCCCAGGCTCTAACGCGTCACTTCCTATTTTTCTGCTTACGCGTGTTCGTAAACTAGAACTTGTTTGACCAGTTTAAAACCTGACTGACTCGCCCCAAACTTGGGGCGAAGATCGAGTTTGTTGGCAGAGCCCACTTTCCCCCGAAGCCTGCGTAGGTCGGAAAGGGGCTCTGACTCGCAGGGTATGTTTGCTTGGGAGATTCAAAATTCCCTACTTTAACATATTGTTGACGGTTTGTAAGGTAACTATTAAAAAATTTCAAAAGAAGTCCCCTAATTCCGTAAGATTCTAGTTTATTGAGGAGTATCTCGTGATTTACAGTGTCAAAAGCTTTAGAGAAATCCAGAAACACTCCATAAGTACACATGTTGTTGTCTATGGCTTTTCTGAGGTTTTCAGTTACGGCTTGGGCAGTTGAACGACCTTTCCGAAAACCAAATTGGAATTGGAAAAGGGTATATCATTCTTTTCAATACATCCGATAAGTTGTTTATATATATTAATTTTTCAAATATTTGTGTTATAGCTGACATTATCGCCCTCTTTTACACAAATTTTTGTAAGTATCTCTCTGATTAGAAAAAAGGTTTAAACGCAAACACCTTCGCGCTCTTTTCAGGCAATAGGGAGCCTGGAAATAGCCCCTCGTGTTGCAAAAATTCAACACATAGTTTTAAACTTTTAATTAAAGTATAATATTTAAAACAAAATAAAATTGTTTAAGTCTATTTTTAAAGAAAAAGGTAATAAATAATAAAAAAAATTTCAAGACAATATTCAGAAATAAAATTTCAAGACAATATTCAGAAAAAAAAAGAGATGAAGAAAATTGTAAGTCGCATACAGGGTTTCAACTCGACCATTTCGCAAGCAAACCGACGATGTTACCACTAGGCTATACCGAAGCAGGCGTCGAAATATCAGCAAAATATTATGCACCTATCAATGTTAAGTCCCAGGGGGGGGAGGCAACCCACGGGATATTGACTGATCGACATATCCCGAAACACGGAAATTTGACACGTAAAATGATCTTAATATTGTATTTTAGCACTTGATATTTCCCAGGGATGGGTATTTTGACCAACAAGGCCGGGGTTTAACATTGATACGTTCCACGTTTACAAAGAACATTGCTAGAGCATCTAAAAATATTTGCATTTTTCAAAGGCATTGAATATTTGAATTCATTGAAAACTACTGAAACATTTGACTAGCTGCCACGGCTATATTTATTTATGGCATTTCAAATTCATTTAGAATAGCAAAAACAAATTTCATCCCAAAATCTGAAGTGTTGAAACTGTTTTCACCTTAAGGCCTGGCCAAACGCTTTCAACATTTCATTCAACATCGTTCAACATTGTTGAACGCGTGTTGAACGAAAATTTGAACATGTTCAAATTTCGTTCAACATCATTCAAACCATTCAACAACGTTCAACATCATTCAACAGGGGTGGCCAAACGCTTTCAACATGTTGAATCACGGCTGAATTCAACAATGTTGAACGATGTTGAATGAAATGTTGAAAGCGTTTGGCCAGGCCTTTACATCTGTAATATTTCAACATGCAGCATTTATATGTGTTACAGACGAAAAATTACTCCTTTTCCAATTTTTATGCCAAATTATAAACAAGCTACGCTAAGTTACAAGTGGTTTTACAATAAGAAAAATATTTAAAATGAGATAAGACGACAGCCACAGGTAAAACATGTCGGGCAAGCAAAAACATAACGAATATTAAAATAGAAAACAAAATTACTGTATAAACAGTGAGAGGATATATTAATAAAAACAGGGAAATTCGAACAGCATTGCTATTAAATGTTCGTGATTTAATACTGAGAGCGATTGCTCTATATTTTAACCGTAATCTTATTAAACTTTTCGGCCTTTTTCTTCGTTGGTTTTTTCGCTATTGCTTTTTCCTCCTTTCAAGTTCCGGTGTGACGGGTTTTCTTCTACTAAGGACGTTGTTCTGCTTTATACGTAAACATTGATTTGTTTCTGTCCTTTTTAACGGGATATACGTATCCAAAAAAAAGCCTTTTCTGAAGTCTTTTTGTCAAGAATAAATTTTATTGTTCCCAGTGCCCCAAAATCATTACCGCGCAAGTGAACGTACCATGCATATTCAGAACGTACAAATAAATATTCAGATTGCTCAAACTGATTTGCATTTTCAACACGCGTGTAAAATGAACTCCACGCATGTCGAGATTAGCACGCCTGGGCTCGGGCATAATCAAAGTATAATAACAAACTGTATACATCTTATACCCACACACGAACAACATTAACAGAAAATGACATTTTATATTCGTAGTGCAATAACATACCTCAATGCCAAAAATTGACCGAACAAACTTGGATTTCCCAGAATTTACGAGCCCAATCACACCAACCGCAGTTTGCTCAGCTATGCTTTCTCGCAGACGATTTATCATCAGAGACCACTTTATCCAACGAGCAACTAACGAACGGCAACGATCGGGTACCAACGTCAAGGTCTCGTCTTCGAAGTTTGCTTGCCACTGCTGAACGATGTCATCTAATGCAGTCTTATCAGCGATATGTCGTTTTTCGCATTGCTTTACCAATTGGCGCTCCAGGGAGTAGCTAACAAATTCCTTGTTGGACGTGGAGCTCTTCTTCATGCTTGTCAAAAGAAACTCTAGCTTCTGATTGTAATTGATACAGTGGCGCTTATCAGAAAACAACCGGTCATGCAGGGCATACATAGAAGATTTAAAATCAACCACTAACTTCTTACACCCAGAAGGCAAACGATTGAGCAAGTGGCGCAAATCTGGAAATGGAAGAATTAGCAGACCCCACACGCTCAATCCGAAGGATTTGGCGTGTTTGGCAATAGTGTTGACGTAACTCTTGCCCTTGCTTTCTAAGGGAACTCGAACTCGAGCTTCCATGAACGCGCCAAGAAGGGTACTACAAGTCTTAAAGTCTTCCCGTAATCCATTCAAAACTTTAAGCATCTCATCGTTAGCATTTGAAGCTGCTCCGTTCTTCTCTTGCTCTCCACCGTTCTTCTCTTGTTGATCATTCATTTCTTCACTGAATTTGTTCAGTTTTTTCCGGCCATTTATTAGGAGAGTCATCGGGGCCTTGTGGCATCCAGAGTTCAGTTTACTCACATCTTTAGTGTCAGATGAGGGGTAAATGGCTTCCAGATTTATGTCGCAAAGCGATTTCGCATTAACAGATTTCGAACTCATGTGTGCTCCATGCAAAAACATTTTCATCTGAGAAACTGCTGCTTCAAACAGACCAGTCGATTCCCTTGTTGTCCACCGTTCCGTTTCTGTAGTAGGGTCATACTTGATCTCCGCGCCATGCATCCCCGCATTGGAGCTATAAACTACGTAACTAGGGGAATGCATCTGGTAACTAGGGGAATGCATCTGGTCACAATGGTCAATCCCCAGATCATCATAGCCGTCCGAAATTTCGTCATTATCATCATACGAAAAATCATTAAACCTCGGTGAACTGTCCGTCATAGACCTGTTTCTCACCGATACAAAATATTCTGATTCTGCTATTTCCACTTCCATTTCACGTATGTGATCTATAGCCTGTTCCATTCCATTCAGAAGAAATTCTGATGGCTCGTCTGGAGATGGAAGTGTAGTACCAGACAAAAATATTTCACAACACTGGCCAACTGTATGCGGTGTAGCTGTAGCCATGGCATGAAACAGACTTTCGATGGGGACAACAGACACAGCATCTTTAAAAAATCTTTTTATGGCATTATATCTTTTGGACTTCCTTTCATCATCACGACGCTCCAACAAGGCACTTAGGTACGCTAATTCAATGACCCCACAAGGACTGTGCTTTGCAAGCTGTTCTTGTCTTCTCGATACCTCGTAGGTCTTGGAAAAGAAAAAAGTAGACATGTATCAACAATGAAAGCAATTATTTACACCAACATTCTATATTATTGTTTGTAATAAAGGCTCTAGGTCACAAATACACTGCAAGCATGCACATCATATTCAGTAATATTTGGCATGTCACTCGATTAAACTACAGTACATGTCTATAGAGATATATCGCATTTTACTCTGATAAAAGACTGTTCAAAACGTCACGGTCACTAACTTCGTTACTAAAATATCGGCAGTTTACCACCTTTTCAGTTTGCTCCATAATAGACATATTAGTTGCGCACCGAAGTACAGAAGCGAAAATCTTGAAGAAAAAAATCTCGCGTATACTGTATTTAGTATAAATACACCGGTGATTATAGAAAATCACGCGCGCTGATTGGTCGAGCTACTTCGGATTAATTCTCGATAATCACCTACAGCGTTTATTCAAAATGGCCGCCAGCCAAGTTGTCAATGCGACAGACGAGGAAATTAACAATTTTAAAGAAAATGTTGTTCCTAAAAGTACGAAAATGTGTATTTATACTAAAACAATTATTCGCCTCAGGCTCAGTGAATATCGGTGAATAATAACCTCGACTTCGTCTCGGTTATTATACACCGATATTCACTTCGCCTTCGGCGAATAATTGTTAAATAATCCAATAACTTGCTTGAACAGATAACAGACAACCAGACAGACCGACTGAAAGACAAACCGACGGACAGACAGACAGACAGACCGACAGACAAACCAACCGACATACAGACATACCGTATGACTGACCGACAGAGAGAGAGAGAGAGAGACAACTTTATTTGAATACGGTAATTTTATCAATATGTACAATTGTTTTTCATAAAAGCCGTATATTAAGTAAATTGACAAAAATAAACTAAATTATATCTTAGTAGGAGACACTAAACTACATAAATTATTACATGTTAAAAACTATAATTACAGATATTTGCAGAGAATTTCTTGACATTGTCAAGATTTCTTACAACTGATGGCAAGCTGTTCCATAAGTGGGCACCACTATATGCTAGACTGCGTTTTAAATACTCTGTGCGAGGTTGAGGGATTTTAAGGTTTATATCAGAACAACGTAGATTATGTTCATGAGTTTTGTTCACTGGAACAAAGAGCTCAGTCAAATAACTAGGGGCTTTATTATTCATAATCTTATACATCAAACCAGCTTTTTGGTGCTTTCTTCTGGTATCGAGGTCATGCCAACCCAAAAAAGACAAAATGTCAGTTGACCTGACCTCATAACCAGAATAAGTAATGATTCGAGCTGCCCGATTTTGCAATTTCTGAATTTTATTTCTCAAAACAGCTCCACAATTTCCCCATAAGCTACTACAATAATCAAAGTGCGGCTGTACAAATGAATTATACAACGAAACCATTTGCGGAATTGTTAATAAAGTTCGCAAAGTACGTATCATACGGAGGCCCCTAAGAACTTTTGGTATTATAATTTCACTTAAATGATTTTCCCAACTGAGTTTTTCATCTACCACAACTCCAAGTAATTTTACCTTTAAAACACGTTTAATAGTTTTATTATCAATTTGTACCCTAGGATTACTCAGAAGCTGTTTTAACCTATAGTTTGAACCTATAATCATAAACTCAGTTTTCGTCGCATTTACTGAAAGCTTGACAGACAGACAGACAGACAGACAGACAGACAGACAGACAGACAGACAGACAGACAGACAGACAGACAGACAGACAGACAGACAGACAGACAGACAGACAGACAGACAGACAAAACAAACAAACAAACAAACAAACAAACAAACAAACAAACAAACAGACAGACAGACAGACAGACAGACCGACCGACCGACCGACCGACCGACCGACCGACCGACCGACCGACCGACCGACCGACCGACCGACCGACCGACCGACCGACCGACCGACCGACCGACCGACCGACCGACCGACCGACCGACCGACCGACCGACCGACCGACCGACCGACCGACCGACCGACCGACAGACAGACAGACAGACAGACAGACAGACAGACAGACAGACAGATCGACAAACACACACAGACAGACAGTTTAAGTACGAGAAAAACGTGGACTAGATAAATAAATAAAGTTCTTACGGTTGTTTTTGCTGGTACTTTTTCTGCTGGCATATATTTAGACTTTTGAAAATGTGTTTTCGCCCTCACAGTAACGCTGTCTGAATGTGAAAAATGAGAACTTGGCATTCTTGTCTGCACTTCGGATTCTGTTGACTTCGTATAGTCGACAGGCAGATATCTACCACCTCCAATGGCTCCAATGGATACTTCATACACGAACCACATACTACTCCCTGAAATCTTAGCCACAACTTGTTTTCCAATGTTTTCAAACTGAACTTCACTAATTTTTGGGGCGATGTCGTCCGGTTTCTTAGTACTGCTGCAAGACGTCTTTACTAGCAACTCGGGCAGTTTATCAATGAGGCATACGCGAACTTCGTGGTCGTATCTTTCTATTCTATGCTGCAAAAATACACAAACACACGACACAGTTATTTTTATTCCTCTTTGTACCAGCAAGGCTGCATGAGCAGGCTACTGTAAAAAAGATTATGCTGAATGATCTGTTGCATCGTAATGCTTTCCTACGCTAGCAAAGGGGTGGGACAAATCTTGTCTTCTTTACATATCTTCTTTTTTTTTTTTTTATTTAAACATATTTTATTACCACATTTACCCCAAGAGTTGCAACACATGCACTCATCTAGGGGGTTTACGCAGACATAGTAAAATTTTGGCCATTTTTTTAAAACAAACAAACAAACAAACAAACAAACAAACAAACAAACAAACAAACAAACAAACAAACAAACAAACAAACAAACAAACAAACAAACAAACAAACAAACAAACAAACAAACAAACAAACAAACAAACAAACAAACAAACAAACAAACAAACAAACAAACAAACAAACAAACAAACAAACAAACAAACAAACAAACAAACAAACAAACAAGCAAACACTAACTTGCAACATAATTTAGGCTGAAGGTATGAATCTCCATATATCTCGAAAAAAACTTTAGGCAACATAAATATTTATTTTTTTGGAAAATTTTTTCCCTTTTTTTTTCTTCCTTTTATCTTGTTATTTTTTTTTTGTTTTTGTTTTTGTTTTTGTTTTTGTTTTTGTTTTTGTTTTTGTTTTTGTTTTTGTTTTTGTTTTTGTTTTTGTTTTTGTTTTGTTTGGGGTTTTTTTGTTGTTTTTCTTTTAGAAAACTTTAAATCTACAAGTATCAATAATAAAACTTTGTACAGCACAGAAAAACTGAATTTTGATTTGAAAATTGCCTAAATTATCACTGGGACCATGAGTAAGAAGAGAAAGTCGTTGAGATTCACTAGCCTCAGCCCAAATATTACCTAGAAGGCAAGCAGCTGAGGTGAAGAGCTCAATACGCAGAGCAGCATAATTGGGACAAAACAGAAAAAAGTGTTTAACAGTTTCTAAACCAGTACCACAACTACACATGGGAGAATCTGTACAATTAATAGAATACAAATAACGATTTAGTCCATGAACACCTAACCTTAAACGGGTATGTAACACAGAAGAATACCTTGTAAAAGAAACATCGTACAATTTATTATAGTTAAGATCAAACATTGACTTCCGTAGATGGTATTTGAAGACTAAAGGACTATTAATATTTCTCAAATCGTCGTCTAAACTATTCCAATATCTAACAGTACTTGGAAAAAATGAATTAGCAAATCTATTTGTTCTAGCAGGAATAAGGGAAAATTTATCACCAGATCTCAAAGGATATCTAGAGCGCATAGACACTAAAGGGGGTAATAAATCAGGTTTCATATCAAATAGGATTTCTTGCATGCATTGTCTTAAATAACTAAACAATAAAATTCGCAGCCATTCGCAAGGCAATCGCCAATTTTTTATGTGAACAAGAAACTGTGTCTTGGATCCGGGTACAGTTTGCGACAAGAAAATTCGGCGATTTTCTTGCGACTACAGTATCGGCTGCGACAACTGACTGTATGTAAAGGTTGATTTTCACTCAGATTCAACTTTTTCTCAGGACAGGAACGGACAGGGAAATTTTCTTTGTCATGTCCGTTTCTATCCTGCGGAAGATTTTCCTGAGTGGAAACTAGCCAAGAAAGACTTTATCTACACTGATTTGCATTTCGTGCTAAGGGCCTGTTTATATGATCCCGGTGTACCGGGACGGGATGGCAGCCGGGATGATTTTGATGTATTGAAATAAGTTACGGTCTTTGATTATGTGCATCGGAAAGCTTTCGCCTACATTTTTCAAGGCCTAGATTACTAAATAACTTCAACAAAAGCCATTTTCAATTGCCACAATCATTCACTTTTAACTTTAGGATCAGATCAACAAAATCTGAGTTTCTTCAGGCATCGCGTGGTTTTTCTGTTTTACGTGTTGACTTATTTCAATACATCAAAATCATCCCGGCTGCCATCCCGTCCCGGTACACCGAGATCATATAAACAGACCCTAAATATGATACGAAAGTATTTTACCGATTTGAGGCGCAGCGTTACTATGCAGCATTTTTCAGATTATTTAATTACAAATTCGCCAAAGGCAGGTATCATAGACAATAGGACAAAACGTCCCTAACTAAACGTCCCCGATTAAAGAAAATCTTAAGTTCTAAACTGATAAGATCCAGAAAGAAACGGAGGTGCTTCAATGAGTTCAATGAGTTCAATGAGTTCAATGTAGTACTTACGTTAACCAGATGAGCAGTATGCATATTGTATAGATTTGTCTGTTCCAACGATAAACTAGCTCTTGCCTGATTTGCATTTAAAACTCTACATTTGTGGCTTCTACTGGAGGAATCCAAAATGTAATACATTCCAAAGATATCAAAAGTAGGAAGGAAATATTCTTTAACGCCAGAGTGACATACAAAGTTCACGGCTTTTCTCCATAAACCAGACACCGATTCCTAAAAAACACGTACAATGCACAATTTACTGGCTTTCTTACGTGGTGCGTAGAAAAAGAATAGCCAAAGTAGTTACCGAAATTACCAAATTAGCAAAGGTAAGGGGGTGTTTACACGAGGCCGGCCCAAACTCAGGCCGGACTGATTTCGGTGCAGTTGTAGTGTTTTTACTATAGATCGTTTTCATGAGTCCAGTCTGAGATTCAGTTCACGCCGGTGTAACAGGACCAGATCCCCCCTTCCAGAATGCCCCCCCCCCCCTCAGGACCAGATGCCCCCCTTGTGAAATCCTTTAAAATACTTCTTATACCAAGTTCGAAATGTATTGAAACTTGTTTCGAAACTAACGATAAAACTCTTAGATGGTTAAATGAGTTCGCAAGCGTTCGATAGACGTTGAAATGTCTCCCAAAGCGCCATTGAAATGTTAATCGTGGTCGGCAGTGATTAATGGTTGTTTTTCTATTTTTGAAACAGTGCTTCGGAGAAAAACCCGTGCTGAAATAGTGCCCTTTTCAGAGTATACCAGACCCGAAAACCGAGGTCTATTTCAACGTTTCGAAACATCAGCTCAACGATGTTACAATCAATAAAAAACGAAACTTGAATATCTATTTAATAAATTGGAAATTCGGCATGACCATGACCACTGACAAAATTGAAATTCTAATGCACTTCCGCGTGCTGGCTTTCCGACTTTCTCGTTCATTATTTTGACACCATAACTACCAAATAACGACACGTGGAATAGTCTGATAGCCATATACACTCAGTAAGAGAAAATATCAGAAAAGTCTGCGAAATTGGACTTCGCAAAAAATGGAGGCGTATGAAAAAGAAGGGGCCAACTGAACCAACACACAGCACACCATATAATTTATATATATATATATATATATATACATGTATATATGAGTGTGTGTGTGTGTGCGTGCGTGCGTGCGTTCGTGCGTGCGTGTGTGTGTGTGTGTGTGTGTGTGTGTGTGCGTGTGTGTGTGTGTGTGTGTGTGTGTGTGTGTGTGTGTGTGTGTGTGTGTGTGTGTGTGTGTGTGTGTGTGTGTGTGTGTGTGTGCTGAGCTGTATATATATTCTTAAACTCATGCTGTCGGCAAAATAATGAGAAGACAGAAAGTCCGAAAGCCAGCACGCGGAAGCGGATTAGAATTTGCCGAATTTCCAATTTATTAAATAGATATTCAAGTTTCGTTTTTTGTATCTGCGCAACGCGCAGATATATTGCTATCGTGTTGTGTGTTTGTTTGTTTGTTTGTTTGTTTGTTTGTGTGTGTGTGTGTTTGTTAACTTTTTGGTGTAACCACTGACCTGTAATGTGTGCAGTAGTGTGACTGTTTATATTTCCTCGCCATGTTGTATGAACTACGGAGTGAGACGAAGAACAACATTATTTTCGAAGAAAGTCAATTGCAATGCTGTATGATTGGAGTAGTATGATTCAGGGATACTTTAAAATTATTGCGTTTGACCGTACGCCAAGTAAATAGCGTAATAATGCAATTTGATATTTGCGCTCATGTCAGTTCAAATAGCCTTTTCTCCGTTGTTATTCTATACCATGTTCTCTAATTGACATATGTTGTACAGAATTTAACGCTCTATCTAACCGTACAAGTTTCCCAAATGGCACAAACCTACAGACGATTGATTTACTTTAAATATGACCGCGTTCGACCGTACGCCAAGTAAATAGCGTAATAATTCAATTTGATATTTGCGCTCATCTCAGTTCAAATATATTTTTCTCCGTTGCAATTCTATACGATTTTTCTAATTCACATATGTTGTACAGAATTTAACGCTCTATTTAACCGTGCAAGTTTCCCAAATGGCACAAACCTACAGACGATTGATTTACTTTAAATATGACCGCGTTTGACCGTACGCCAAGTAAATAGCGTAATAATGCAATTTGATATTTGCGCTCATGTCAGTTCAAATAGACTTTTCTCCGTTGTTATTCTATACCATGTTCTCTAATTCACATATGTTGTACAGAATTTAACGCTCTAACTGTAGAAGTTTCGTGAATGGCACAAACCTACAGACGATTCAGGGGTATACTTTAAACACGCGGTATCCGGCTAAACTGCAGTGAAGATATATCCCAATACGTTTGTTACTGGCTTATTAGATGTCGCTAAAATCTTATAAGATGTTGTAAGATCGTTTAAGATCTTATTACAAGATTTGGCGCAGATACATGTACGCATAGCGTACCTTTTGTTATTGATTGTAACATCGTTGAGCTGATGTTTCAAAGCGTTGAAATAGACCTCGGTTTTCGGGTCTGGCATACTCTGAAAAGGGCACTATTTCGGCACAGGTTTTTCTCCGAAGCACTGTTTCAAAAATAGAAAAACAACCATTAATCACTGCCGACCGCGATTAACATTTCAATGGCGCTTTGGGAGACATTTCAACGTCTATCGAACGCTTGCGAACTCATTTAACCATCTAAGAGTTTTATCGTTGTCCTGAGGAGGGCATCTGCATGGTCCTGTTTCACAGGCCCAATCTCAGGTCGGCAAACGAAAACCGAAATGCAAAATTCAGGGCGGTCCGAGTTCAGGCCGACCTTATGTAAACATCCCCTTAGTCTGCATTGGGTAACATGCGCGAGTTAATACTTCATTGGCATTTATACAGAACGATTATACTGCTATAGGATGATTGCTTCACTATAACTGATGAAAATATAACGTCTTCAGCAAGTGCACACATTTGTTGCATATACGTGAACCTAGAACAAAGAGTTTGACCGCGTTTCCACACTTTAATTCTAGAAATCGTTATTAAAACTTACAGGTAACATTGTAGTGTGAAGCAGTGCATCAATAGGTATTTGAACAATGTTATCAACTAAGTTCAGCAACAGATCCTGCAAAAAAAGATATTGTGCACAAAGCATGTAATTAATAGTTCTAATTATTTGCCAGTTTGAACTTGGCCATAAAGTTGCTTTAATTATTATACGGTGCTTATGATTGGAAACAAACAAAAAATCCTGAAACATATATCGCTTTAAAAATCTTTTGTTGCCTCAAAATGACGAATATAACTGAAAAAAAGGACGACGAACATTCTGAAAGTAAATTTTGGTATCCAGACGAGAAATACGCGGCAGAAAATAGCGCTATAGTTCGGTATTATGACGAAGTCAGTAAAGAATGCGGGGACCAGGAAATACGAGACCAATTATATAATAAAAAGTGCCACATAATAAACTGTCACTGATTACTTTTACTTGTAACGACAACAAGACAATGGGCATTTTGGCATTTTGAGCTCACGGCCATGATTGATGGAGGCTCAAACACTGCCAAACGATAGCTCGAGAGATATAGTCATTTGGCGGATCGTAGGTAGACCTGATTTAGACCCCGTTTACACGATGCCGGTACAATTTGAAAACGGAACAAAATCATGCCGTTTATAGGCCTTGCGTTTACACGATACCGGCATAAAAATAACATGAAATGTTATATGCTGTATTTGCATACCGGTGTCCCAGGAAATTTGCCCCCCCCCCCCAAATGTCCCCCCAGGGACACATTTCCTAGGAAATCTGTCCTGGGGGGGACACTTTTTTTTGGGGGGGGGGGTACATATTTCCTGTGACACCGGCAAGATTTTGTTCCGTTTTCAAATTGTACCGCATCGTGTAAACGGGGTCTTAAACAAACAAATAAGGAAGTGAATAATTTGAAAATCGCTGTTGCTTAAATAGCGAGGTCGGCAAATAGTAGGCGAGATACTCAATTAGCAGAATTTTCATTTTAATATTTTTCCTCTATATATTTACTGTTCAAAATTGGATGCCATTTCATAAGGACTGTATATACATGTATATATATATATATATATATATATATATATATATATATATATATATATATATATATATATATATATATATATATATATATATATATATATATGTAATGTTTACAACACGAGCGGCCGTGTTGTATTGAATTATACAATCACGAGCCGAAGGCGAGTGATTGTATATTCAATACAACAAGGACGCGAGTGTTGTAAACAACTTGTGAAATGAATAAATAGTAAAAATCCCTTTGGGATAATCATATTGAGATGCTAATTAGTTACAAGCACTAGTGGTTTGTATGGGATTTACAGGGGTATACATGTGACGTAATTTCTGAAATTGGATTGGCTGCAAAACTCATGAATTATTAATGAATTTCACAAATATATATATATATATATATATATATATATATATATATATATATATATATATATATATATATATATATATATATATATAAATTAGCCATTAAGCGGCGGCCATTTTGTCATTTCTAGTAATGCTAAGATCAAAGAAGAAGCTACTCCTTAAGGCTGATCCTTCAGTAACACTTGGGGGACGGTGCCATGATCAGCTCCAAAGTTGTGAAACGCTCTTCATAGACTAGTTCCTGATGACTAATGCAACAAATATTATCTGTTTTAAGAGGCTTCTTAAGTCTCATATTTTTAGAAAATACCCTATGATGTCATGATTCCAGTTTTGTTTTATAATATTTAATAATTATATCCAACGAAATGGAGGTGAATAGTGCTTTATTATCAATTACTGTAATACCTGAACTTGACTTGTGTTAGTATTTCCAAATAGTTTTGGAATGACATCATCTTTCTTTACTATGTGGCAAAAACACTCTCGTACACCAGCCATTGATTCCACATATTCGCTTAAAGAGCTATCACCTACTGGAGTTAGGCCAAAGGTTATACATTTTAAATTACTTTTCAGGTACTCCTGAGGAATATACTTGAATTTGTCCAACAGAAAGATCACAACCAAAGCTGCAATTGTACCACCACTTGAATGCCCTATATATCAATGTTAATAAATAATTATAAGCAATATGAGTGGCCGAACTGTACGTAATATTTCATAAACGAGTGGGAGTGTTTTACCAGGGGTTACAAACACGAGAGAACAATGAAAATCACGAGGTCATTAAATGAGTAATTTTCATTGTTCTCGAGTGTTTGTAAAACATGAGAGAATAATGAAAATCACGAGGTTGCAAGCCGAGGTTGCCTGGGATCCCGGTTTCTAAACTGGATATATACAATAAATATGGTAAAGTTGCCTGTTGGGCCGCGGGCTGTGCTAGGTTACGAGCCCACGGCACTTGCAGTACAGTGCTCTTTCCAAAGCGAAATGCGCTTTTTTTCGAAAGACGACAAAAAAGGTCACTTTTATTTTGCTAACTAGAAATACATAAATGCAATAATCCCACGCCCGCTTTTATTAATGCAACCCCCCTTGCGCTCATTTTTATTGGGGGGCTGGAAATAGCCACTCTTGTGTAGAATATTTGAAATGAAAAAACAAAACTCTATTTTTTTGAAGAAAAAGGTAACAAAGAAGAAAGAAAAATTTAAGGATGATATTTTCATTGAAATGAAGAAAATTGCACGTCGCATCCCAGCTTTCACTCAGAACTCAATCTCGTTAGCGTGCAAACCGACGATGTTACCACCACGCTAAAAATATAAAGATACTGTTACTGTCAACAAACTGTTTCCTTAAAGTCTGTCATCTTCATGAATGTTCCTTGTGTTCTCACATCTTGGATTTTGTTTGCAACAGTTTTCATGCAAACTCGTAGCTGTAATCTCATCGCATCCAGTGCTAAAATATGTCAAAACACAATCTACTTCTCCGATAGAAAACACAATTCGCAATACACAAAACACGATTGCCTGTATTTAAGGTATTTCCATACAGCGTTTATATGTCGAGTCCCTTCGGGTGTTAAATATCAACACTACATGATCATGTTTAGTACCTGCCAGCGAGATTACTGAACAATAACTATGTTTGTGAACACACTGAACACGTCCAAGAAAGAACACTCGACTCCAAACAACTTGATCAGACATCAGATTCAGGAAAGCGAAGAAACAAAACATGAAGATTAGCATTTAGCACGCATCATCTGCCGCGCAAGACCTGATGGGATGATGTAATGATTGCCAATTCGAAACATAGACAAAATAACGGAGTCGAAACCTAGATTCGTTCTACCATAGGTAGCCCGAGTAAAAAGAGTAAACAACATCCTACTTTGGAATTGTACATACATACATACATACCTACCTACCTACCTACCTACCTACCTACCTACCTACCTACCTACCTACCTACCTACCTACCTACCTACCTACCTACCTACCTACCTACCTACCTACCTACCTACCTACCTACCTACCTACCTACCTACCTACCTACCTACCTACCTACCTACCTACCTACCTACCTACCTACCTACCTACCTACCTACCTACCTACCTACCTACCTACCTACCTACCTACATACATACATACATACATACATACATACATACATACATACAAATTATTATGTACTAAAAAGACTTTTATTCTGGTGTTATGGATCCTGTGTTACGGCTTTTTTGCACTTAATTCATGTTCAATATGTTCTTCACTCGACGAAGTTTTCGAAAACATCGCTATACGACCAAAACCTAGCCAAAACATACAAAAAATACGAAGAATTATAGAAAATATACTTCCTTACCTTAGTTACCTTTATAAAGTTTTGTATGTACAACATCTCAGTATTATATTATCATTTCAGTATTATGCCCTTTTGTTTGTCTCAAAAACTGCAGACCCCATTTTGAAAAAAAAAATCAACCGTTCAACGAATCAACAAATTCTAATTACTTCAAAGTGACAACTCCGAGGGGGAGACTGAAACGAGTAAACTCAGTGCAGTGTTGAATAAGTACCAGTCTCTTTTCCAAAACTACTTTTGAAGAACAATTTCTTGTGATGCAATAGTCCTGCTTCCTCCGCAGAAAATAGTCTGTAGAAGTTATAAAATATATTGGCAGAAAGGTAATTCACCTTGCTACAACATACGTACAGTTTATCCGACCAAATAGCTTAGCTTCCCTAAACAAAAGGTCCGCTATGCGTACATGTATCTGCGCAAACCCACCACTGTGAGAATCATGTCAAGATCTTGTGTGATCTTGGAAAATCTTGTAAGATCTTAAGAAAAATCTTGTAAGATTTTAGCGATATCTTATAAGATAATTAAAGAGAAAGTACACGTTCTCTGACCTTAATAATTTTTTATCATGACTCATCATGACTCACAAAAACTGTGGTAGATCACACTCACAAGTTTACTATAAGTCACGTTAAAAATACTTAACCAGTTTATCAGCAATATCCCCTGTCTCCGAAATGTTTTTGTGCAAAACTTTGTCGGAAATATAGAATTTAACGGCTAACTGCTGGAAGATATATCCAAATGGCCAATAATACGGCTACCGCGGATCTAAATACGCCTGAATCGTCTGTAGGTTTGTGCCATGTATGTAGGTACGGAGAAAAGGCTATTTTGAACTGACATGGCCTACGGTCAAACGCGGTCATATTTAAAGTAAATCAATCGTCTGAAGGTTTGTGCCATTTGGGAAACTTGCACGGTTAGATAGAGCGTTAAATTCTGTACAACATATGTGAATTAGAACAAATCGTATAGAATAGCAACGGAGAAAAATATATCAGTTGAACTGAGATGAGCGCAAGTATCAAATTGCATTATACGGCTATTTACTTGGCCGTACGGTCGAACGCGGTCATATTTAAAGTAAATCAATCGTCTGTAGGTTTGTGCCATTTGGGAAACTTGTACGGTTAGATAGAGCGTTAAATTCTGTACAACATATGTGAATTAGAGAACATGGTATAGAATAACAACGGAGAAAAGGCTATTTGAACTGACATGAGCGCAAATATCAAATTGCATTATTACGCTATTTACTTGGCGTACGGTCAAACGCGGTCATATTTAAAGTAAATCAATCGTCTGTAGGTTTGTGCCATTTGGGAAACTTGCACGGTTAGATAGAGCGTTAAATTCTGTACAACAAATGTGAATTAAAACAGAGCAGGCATATTCTAGTTGGGGACGCACAAGACTAGTATAAGCTCTTGACTTAACTTTCAAGCTACAATCACTAAGGATTCTCCAAGTAGGCCAAGAGTACTATTTGCCTTTTTACATATATTGTCACAATGCTGATTCCAACTTAAATTATGGCTTATAGTAATACCTAGGTATTTGGTTGCGGCTACTCTATTAATGGTTTGATTATTCATAACATAATTGAAAGACTGAGGTGCACGTTTGTTTGCAATGCCTAAATGATAGCATTTGGAGAAATTAAAATTGAGTTGCCATTCGTTGGCCCATTTAGTTAAGTTATCAAGGTCCTCTTGTAAAATGAGGTGATCCTGGAAATTATTAATCTCTTTATATATAATACTGTCGTCGGCGAATAAACGAATTTGAGATTTAATGTTTTTTAGAAATGTCATTTATATAAAGTAAAAATAAGACAGGTGCTAGGATTGTTCCTTGGGGTACTCCGGAAATCACTGGTTTTGGATCAGAGTGGGAACCATTAACAGAGACAACTTGGGAACGGTTCGATAGAAAAGCCTTGATCCAATCAGCTGATGGTCCTCTAATACCGTAATAATCAAGCTTGGACATCAGGCGGCGGTGGGGGACAGTATCAAACGCTTTACTAAAGTCTAGTAGTATAACATCAGTTTGCTTTCTTTGGTTAATACTTTTAGCCCAATCACTGATGGCGGTAATTAGCTGAGTCTCGCAGGAGAACAACTTTCGAAAGCCATGTTGTTGATCAATGAGGATGTTGTGAAATGCTAAATGCTTGGCAACATGGCTAAGAATGATATGTTCCATTACTTTGCAACACAAACATGTCAGGGAGATTGGACGATAGTTGGCTGGATTTGATTTCACATCCTTCTTAAATACAACGGAGACAAGAGCCTTGGACCAGTCAGGTGGAAATATACCAGTGTTATAAGATTGCTGAAAAATGAAGCAAAGCCAGGGCGAAATGGAAGGTGCGAGTTCTTTGAGGATTCTAGCTGGAATTTCGTCAGGGCCACAGGCCTTACTAGGATTAAGCTGAGAGAGTTGTTTGGCCACACCTTGCGAGTTAATAATCAAGTCTGAGATGGAAGTGTATGGAGATTGACCTTTACTTGGTATTATAGGATTTTCTTGGGTAAATACAGAATGAAATTGAGAGTTTAAGGCATCAGCTTTTGCTTTATCAGAAACACATAATTTGTCGGCAAATTTTAAGGGGGGGATACCAGTACTTTCAGATTTACTTGCACGGACATAGGACCAAAATTTTTTGGGGTTAGTGTCTAAACTTGCACCAATAACGTCATTCAGGTAACTGCTATGGGATTGTTTTACAAGGCGAGATACTATATTTCGTTCTTTTTTAAATTCATCCCAGTGTTTGGGCTTATGGGATTTAAGAGCTTTTTTATGTAGCCGATCTTTCTTTCGCATATGACGTTTGATGGAACAGTTTATCCATGGAAGTTTAAACTTAGGAGAAGATTTCTTATGGGGTACATATTTTTGAATACCTTCGGTTAGGGTTGACTTGAATTTGTCCCAGTTTTCAGATACTGATGAGTCTTGAGGGTTAGATAGGAAAAAATTATCTGATGCACGTAACATAAAATTGTTAAGGGCTAGTAAAATCAGCTTTCTTGTAGATGTAAACTTTGTGAGGAGGCTTGAATGATCTAGTGGCTTTTACATGGATGTTAAAAAGTATGGCGAGGTGGTCACTCATACCGGATGTGGTAGAAACTTTGGAGATGTTATTTGGGTATGATGATAATAACAGGTCCAAGGTTTTGTTAGAGGCTGGGCGAGTAGGTAGCTTGACGTGTTGGGTAAAGGAGTAGTCGTCGAGTGTCTGGAGTAGTTTCGTATGATGTACTGACTTGCGTTCACTTAAGACTTCAGGTGATTCGGATTGCCAATTTATGTCTCCAAGGTTAAAATCACCTCCTAGAACAATATTTGGGTGGTGAGTGTTGGATTGAAAAACATAGTTTATAGATTTCTGTAGTTCGTCGAGAGCTTCTAAAGTAGAGTTTGGAGGTCTGTAGAAAGATGCAAGATATAGTTTCTTAGAGTTACTAAATTTTACTGAGGACCAAAGAACTTCACAGTTGGTATCGAAATTAGGGCATTCTTCACATACAATGTCGGATTTGATAGCCTGAAACACACCCCCACCATTTGCATTCCTGTCTTTTCTGAATACAGTGTAATTGGATGGAAACACAGAGTAAGTTGGTATGTCTTTGTGAAGTTTAGATTCTGTACCCAAAACAATGTCAGGATTGTGTAAGTCAAGTAGAGTCTGGAATTCTGTAAAACGGGATGGACCT
>CAXIUP010000042.1:0-52000 GCA_964035015.1 Corallium rubrum | reverse complement strand
TAGATCAATAGACACAAGGCCATTTCTGGACTGTATGGATCAGTAACAAGTCAGAGACTTCTCTTCTGGAATTCTTAAGGTAGAAGGTTAGTTTTTACAAGTCTCTCGGTGTATGACATATTTCTGGGGTAATTTAAAATAAATCTACTGGCCCTCCGCTGCACATTCTCAACAAGTGAGCGATATTTGATTGTGTATGGAGACCAAAGATTGCTGCTATATTCGAGTTTAGGCCTGACAATGGTACAGTATAGTTTCCTAGTGTCAGCGTCTTCAATGTCTTGGCACACTCTTTTTACAAGACCAAGAGTCTTATTTGCTTTAGAGACAATATTTTCAATATGTTTTGACCCATGAAATGTCATTGGCCACAGTGACACCGAGGTCCAGGGTACAAGGGACGCTCTCCAACTGCTGTCCTCCTAAATTATAAGTCCTGACTGGTTGGAGCACTTGCCGTTTTCTTCCTTGAAAAATGCACAACTTTGCACTTGGGTGTACTGTATACATTACCCAGTCCAGACCCCATTGGGAGAGACAGTCCAGATCTTTTTGAAGGAGGTTACTGGCATTAGGTAGATCAATTGGTCGATACAATTTAGAATCGTCCGCATAAACCCTGAAAGACCTGAAACTAAGACCCCGTTCACACATGATATGCCGGTATAATTTAAAAATAGGTACGCAATGCGTACATGCGGATACTGGTCTTTATTTGGCCCACGGATAATGATTGAACAACGTAAATTGTTCACTAAAACATACTGAAAATGCTAGATAACCTTGCGACATATCAGCATATGCTCTCACGCATCATCTAGAATCGACAATAATTATTAATTTTTAAATGCCCTTAATAACTTAACAATAATGTTTAATTCTAGCCCTTACTTAAACTCCAACCCAATCCCTAACCCAAGCCCGGCCCCAACCCTAATCTTAACTCTAATCTTAATGACAATTTTATAAGGTAAATTGGAAAAACAGGAAAACACGATCGCTAATCGCATTGTTAAAAGAATGTGATAATATATCGCTTTCGTTCTAATCTTTACTACGTTAGACTCTGGTAACACATGAATTGATTTGTCTCAACAATGATCAACGCGCTTTTATACGCCTACATGTAACTCAAGCAGTACTAAGTACAGATAATTTCTTTCTGCGTATATATACAGACAATCAGACATATAGCTAAGATATCTTGGCCAAGGGCCTAACATGTCAACAGTACACTTGAAACATTAGTTAAAATATGAAACGCGGTCCCTATAATCGCATTAAAAAATATACTTAATGTTAGAACTCAACACAATAAGCGTGTGATCATGCCATACGTATATTCGAACTAGAAGTTTTTATCAAAAGTGAAGTACTGCGAGTTGCAACCATTTACTATTTACTCGGGCTACCGCAGGTAGACGAGTCTAGGTTTCGGCTCGGTTTGTTGTTTTTTTCCCTTCTGTGTCACGCTCTTAGCCTACTCCGCAGGCCTCTCTAATCTGAAAGCGCTGGCTCAAGTCAAGTGCGCATTTAACTTATATTCCGCCGTCTCGATCAAGACAAACATATTAATAAGACTTTGCGAAACTGATGCCGTTGCGTGCATGCCAATGCTTTCTTTCTTTGCTTTCCTGATGTCTGATCAAGTCTTTCTCCTCTCGGATATGTTTTGTGTTTTCACAGACATAGTTATCGGTAAGTAATGTCGCTGGCAAGTATCTTGATATTATATACGCTTACGATCTCACACGCCGCATACATGAAGCTGTGTTGATATTTGATACCCGAAGAGACTTGACATATGAACGCTTGTACATGTGTTGGAAATAATGCTTTCTTTCTTTATAGCTTTCCTACTGTCTGATGATCAGAGTCTGATCAAGTCTTTCTCGTCTCGGATGTGTTTTGCGTGTTCACAGACATAGTTTGATATTGGTCAGTAATGTCGCTAGTTGTGTACGTTACAGGCAATCGTGTTTCGTGTATTGCAAATTGCGTTTTCTATCGGAGATTGGATTGTGTTTTGACTTTTGTCTGTGACCTGAATGTGTTTATGACAACCTGCGCGTGGTTTTGCAGTAGCCCGAGTGAACGCCTGACCAGGCGTCTTGTTAGTAGTAAAATACTTATCGTCCGAAGCATTTTCAATTATAGAGCTTAAGCATGCGACGTTTTCCTCAACATGGACGTCACACTTACTTCTCTTTAATAAATCAATATATTCCAGCGCCAAACAATGCCAACTTGCCAAGAAACGTCCTCGAGGAAGAAAGACAACGTGGTGTAGCGTAGCGCACAATGTAATAATGCCTGCCGCTGATCGGTAGACATTGCGTATACCGAAGATCATCGCACGAAATCCTAAGAATCGACTGTGAACGCATATAAACTCGGCCCAGACCTCGTCAAGATTAGTGAGTTGCTCGCCTTACGGCTCGCAGCAATTAAAGCATTAGAGCCGGCGCAAAGAACAGCCTGAAAATTTCTGCTTGTGAATAGTTAAACATCTCGGCCCAGCGCTTATCATGTTAACACTTCAAACATTAATTCAAAGGCTATTCAGGTTTCAGAAATATTGATTCGAACTGTTTAACACTCTTGTCTGAGCAAAAACGTTATAAATTGACTACACCCTTCAACATGTACTGTTACGTCTCACCTATAGAAATAATCTCTAACCCCTATACTAAAATGTTTGAACACACGGTAACTCGGTAAGGTTAGGTAAATCATAGTTGGTAAATCGGCAACTGAAAACAGGAAACGCGGACGCTAATCGCATATATTGTTGAAGAATATGATATTTTTATGTTTTATATGTCTATCAGTGTTTTAGACTCTGGTAACATATGCTTGATGCGTCTCAATAAACATGGCGAGAAATAATGGTCACGCATGCGCGTAATGCATGCCCACTTACAAAAATTTTGACTAGAAAAGTTCTGCAAGATTAATAGGACTTACATAGAGGATGAGTGAAACAATCGTCGTAGCAGTGTCAATTTTTAAATTATTTCAAATGTTTCAATCTGAATCGTATAGTGCAACACATCTGCGATATAAATATCATGAGCGATATGCCGCAGATATTAAATCCGTTGCGGTTTTTGATATACTATTTTGAGCACAAGTCTAACATAAGCCAATACGGCGAATACGCAAATTGTACCAACCTTGCTGCTCACGTTATCGAAAATCAAACAGAGGTATACTATTTCCGTACAAGTTTCGATCTGATTCGGCTACTATAAGATCCGTCTTTTCGATGATATTCTTCATTTCTAGCCTGTGTTTGTCGTTGTTGCGGTTTTCAATCTCAAAGCTTCAGTACTTTCTGATCATCGAATGAAGATTTCATCCAACATTGCATAAATTAGTTGTTCTCTTTTCTTCTGAACCGCGGAACTGTGACGACTGCACGACATAGGTACTAGTTTAATAGGGCTTTAGCTCCGCCTCTCTATGTCCACCATTTCTCGCCATGATCAATGTTCACCGCGTTTTTGAATAAGTATTGAATACGTCTACATGTAACATAAACAGTGCCAAGCACGGTGGATTTCTGCGTGTAAACCTATAGCTAAAACATCTTGGCCGAGCGCCTAACACGTAAACACTTCAAACATTTAATAGTTAAAAGGGCATTCAGATTTCAGAAAGATCTTTAATCGAAGCCAAACAAGCGCTGACACTGTTTCTTCGTCCTTGGAAAGCTTGTCGGTTTAGGCGACAAAGTCGAAACGCGTTCCGAATTATTAGAGTATAAACACCTTGTATGGTTTAATTACCTGATGCTGAGATGAACACGAGAAAGTATTGCATGTAAATATGCAGTCACCGCGCGCTTGTATTTATAGTATAAAACAACAGTACATACATACATGTACATAAAAATGTATTAAAATGCTGAAATACATATTGTTTCGAAACCAGACAATCCGCAAGAATTATCGACAGACCAGTAGCCCCCTGTCAGCTGTCGACTTGTCATATATTTCTTGGCGTCTTGTGATAGCGCGCAAATGTTCATTACCTGAAACAAAACTCAACTTTCTATCTTCCATTCATTGTTCTGGTACACGTTCATAAACCCTTCGGACATACAAATAAGACTTCTGAAGTATGCTGTTCGGATCCGCTATTGGTCGTTTGTGTTGATCACGTGATTGACGAAAACATTCGTACACAACACACACACACACACACACACACACACACACAACCGTGGCCATGACATAGCGGATAGGGTTTCGCAACCAGTATCCGCAAAAAAATGGAACAAAATCATGCCGTTTAGGCGTTTACACGATACCGGTGTCACAGGAAATATGTCCCCCCCCAAAAATGTGTGCGGTCAGCCCATACACCATTGGCGACCATGCTCTCGCTGTGGTTTCATCTCAAAAAGACCTCGGGGTCATGGTCAATGACAAGCTCACCTGGAGCATCCACACGTCTACTGTTGTGGCCAAAGCGAACAAGATGCTTGGCTTTATACGGCGGCACTTTGGTGATGCCTATATAAGATCTAACCACAGAAGACTGCTGTACTTGTCACTTGTGCACTCCCAACTAGGTTACGCTAGCGAAGTGTGGGCTCCTCAGTCATGTATTACAGATTTAAAATTACTTGAAGGTGTACAGAGGCGTGCCACCCGTTTTATTCTTAGTTGTAATTCTGATCCTAATCTCCGACCTAACTATAAGACTCGCCTAGTTTCCCTAAATCTACTTCCTATCTCTTACTGGCTAGAATGCCGTGACTTAGGTTTTATGTATAAATACATAAACGGTTTCTACAACATCCAGCTAAACCATTATGTTTGTATCTCTAGTGGCCGCACCAGAAGCTCTGTTTCTAATTTTAATCTTCGTCACCGTTTTCGTACATCACTGTTCAGAGACTCTTTTTTTAATCGCATTGTTCGACTTTGGAATAACTTACCGCTTGTAATTCGTCAATCAGATACTTTCTCCTCCTTTAAATCTCAGTTGTACAATTTCTATTTTACTAAGCTAGAAACTGTCTTCGATAGTGATAGAGTGGGAACATGGAAGACTGTGTGTCCTAATTGTAGAAGTACTGGCAGACCTTTCTGCTGCTGAGAATCTGTATTCTCACAAATTTCTAATTTTATGTCAATTTCTTTATTTTAGTAGTGTATACGGGGGTTGGCCTAGTTGGGACTTAGAGTCCGTTCGCTAGCCCCTTATCTAACTCACTTATCATTTTTGTTGTTTGTAACGTATTTGTACCTTGTCTTTTTTTTTATTGTATTGTATTGTATTGTATTGTATTGTATTGTATTGTATTGTATTGTATTGTATTGTATTGTATTGTATTGTATTGTATTGTATTGTATTGTATTGTATTGTATTGTATTGTATTGTATTGTATTGTATTGTATTGTATTGTATTGTATTGTATTGTATTGTATTGTATTGTATTGTATTGTATTGTATTGTATTGTATTGTATTGTATTGTATTGTATTGTATTGTATTCAGTGAGTTTGATTAAAGTTTCTGTATATATTCACAAAAACTACAATATACAAACTTATTTATTTAATAAAAACTTTGGCTTAATTGGACTGTCACTAAACTAATCATTTTTACAAAGTTTTGATGGTGGAACACATGAATGGCAAATCCATTCCTGATCATTCTCAGGAAAAGAACTTAAATTAAGACAAGGAAGATGGTACCAGTTGTCACAAAGATCACGCTGAACCACATCACCATATTCTGAAAAAAAAACACGTATAGTACAAAATGTCTGTATGACTAATTCATGCGCTTCCTTAATAAATACTTCCGTATATACCGTTTTTTGAAAAACGTTTTTTGAAAAACGGCAAACTACACTATTATATTAATAACAAAGCAAGAAAATGGTGAGCTGCCGAGAATTTTGACAACGAAATACGGACGTTTCACGCGGAGTCCTTCATTAACCTCGAGCCAACAGGTTCTTTAGGAAGCAAAAAAGAGTTTCTTATCTAAATATATATTTAGCTGTGATAATTTATCATTCAGAATTATATACTTTTTACTTTTAAAAAGTTTTAAATTAGCCTGTGAGGAATCATTCTGAGGGGGGGGGGGGGGGGGCAAATTTCCGAAGAGGGGGACATATTTCCTATGTCCCCCTGGGGGGACATAATTCCTAGGAAATGTGTCCCTGGGGGGACATAATTCCTAGGAAATGTGTCCCTGGGGGGACATTTTTTTGGGAGGGGGACAAATTTACTGGGACACCGGCACAAAAATGACATAAAAACGGCACAAAATGAAGACGGGTTCCTTGACGGCATGAACTGATGAAAACGGAACACTAACCGGTATCGTGTAAACGCCCGTGCCGTAACAGTTTGATGGCGGTAATCACGATATATACGACCACAGTATTCGGGTCAACAGTTCACAAAGCCTTCTCAATTCTCATTGGAAGAGAATAGTCACATGCTAACTGTCATTATATTATACCGGCACCGTGTAAACGCAAGACTTTTTGTCCTGTATTTGCATACCGGCATGATTTTGTTCCGTTTTCAAATTGTACCGGCATCGTGTAAACGGGGTCTAAAAGTAATAATAGAGTACACATGTATATTTCATGTGTGCATTCTCAACAGGCATACCCATTTTGATGTTATACTGAACATTTTTGAAAAAGCCATTGCAATTGAAAGGCGAAAAGTACTTCTCACTTTATGATAAACTGTTGACGTGCGCATCAAGAAACATGCTTGTAAAATCTCATCAGCTTTTAATTTTTTAAGACTTTATACATGTAACAGAATTTAATTGAAGTGGTTTTCAAACTGATAAACATAACTTTAATACGTCTAACACAAAATTGCTGTCTTTTGCTACAGTAAGCTAATAGGACTCATATATATAATTACATAATAATTTGAACAAAATAAACATATTCTGGGAAATTTAATTAACTATTAATATACATCGTATTCGTAAACATGGCTACCAATTTATAATGCATTTAAATTAGCCTTCCTGGCCTTGTTCCTGGCCTTTTCAATTATAAACACATTAACACAAGAAAGAACGAGGTTTGAAAGGCTAATTTAAATACACATAAAAGAATATAAATTGAGTCATCTTTATGAATACAGTGTATTAAATAATTTTAATAACATAGTATAAAATAAGACAAAGCACAATATACTGAAAGTAACTCGATCCAGGATAATTAAAGAAATGAAATTCCCCCCTCTAAACCTGACCTTAAACCTAACCACAAACCCCCCAGCAACCCTAAACCTAACCACAACCCTCTGGGATAATCGATAAGCAAATTTCATCCTTATAGAATACCTAAACATTAAAAAGTTTCTGAAATCAGAAATGTTATGTTCACTATACGACTGCTTCAGCCTCATGTTATCGACTGCGCATCAGAATGACGCGTTCTGAGTCGGGATAAAACTTAATTAACTTTATAACATCAGGCAGTTGTCATTTGCATTTGCATTTTCATTTACATTTCTGAACTCATTGTACTGAATTCCTCAGCCTAATGTTATAAATTGAAATAAGTTTTATCCCGACTCAGAACGCGTCATTCTGATGCGCAGTCGACATTCGCGATCCATGTAATTGCGTGGGAAGGTCTAACCATTCCCCACATATGCCCCATGTCCCCCGGGGACATGGGGTTTCCGATGACAAGTGCATAAGGTTTGGAAGGTTTGATTGTTTTGCATGCAAAGATTTCTAAATAGTTCCCGAAGTCTGGGTGATTATCGGTGAGTTTTTACTGAGCCGAGGTAAATATAACAATAGTTTATAACGAAACTGAGACGACTCGTGTTTTGAGTTCTACGTTAATGAGATGAAGTGTACGCTATATATAATTCATCACAACTTACCAACTCTATCTTCCCAACCCAACCCCAATTAAAAACAAGCTAAAGAACCGAAACACATATGGTGGTCCGTGACAGTAAGAAATGTTTGCTTGACAAATATGGATGCCATGATTTCTACTGTCCATACGATGACAAGGCATTCTTTCCCGGTAGTGGAGTAAGTCTTTTTGGTGGGTTCTACCGCAGACTTATGATCATGCCCGTAATTGATGTCTTGACCTAGGACTACACAATTAACATGGTTCTCGTCAGACCAAAGTACATATTAACATTGAAATCATATATAATGGGCAAGTCCCACTGAAAATGTAGTTTTAGTCTTGTCTTCCTCGCGTAGTGATATCAAATGGTTCAAAATGTCATCAACTCTGCGTTTACTTGAAGAAAATCCACACAGAAACTGTAGGTTCCATTTATCTTTGGCGCTATATTAAAGATGATTGATGTAGACCACGGGCTATCGCTGCATTGCATGACTTTAATAAGGCCGCGGGTTTAAGAATGTCATCAACTTGCTTGTTCATCTCCCTTTGTTGACATGCACGCTGGTGATCGGTAGAGTGTAACTATAAGTCGAGGGTCGAGGGTCGAGAGTCGAGAGTCGAAGTCGAGAGTCGAGAGTCGAAGTCGAGAGTCGAGAGTCGAAGTCGAGAGTCGAGGGTTGAAGTCGAGAGTCGATAAATTGACCAGAAAATACCAAAAAATCACTATAATACTATAATCGATTATATATCCCAACATTGTGTCTTATTTCTACGCGCCGCGGGATATATTTATAACCTTTGAGCCTTTGATCTAAAAACCGGGGGAAAGCGGCCACTTTCACGAACAGCTTACATAGAAATAATGATCTATTCACTAAAAACCGGGGGAAAGCGGCCACTTTCACGAACAGCTTACATAGAAATAGTAATCTATTCACTAAAAACCGGGGGAAAGCGGCCACTTTCACGAACAGCTTACACAGGGTCTAAGAACCGGGGGAAAGCGGCCACTTTCACGAACAGCTTACATACTTTCACGAACAGCTTACATAGAAATAGTTATGTATGCGTCGCTTTTTAGCAAATATATATTTATATACTGCGTAACGCCAGGCGCCGTTTTGTTTGAAAGGATAATTCGAGAAGCTGAAATGAAGGCTTAACGGCGTATGATATTCTATACCCGAATAAAGTAACAGATACTTCTACAATGCGATGACAGATATTCGTTTCCTGCTGTTGTTGTAAAAGAAACTTCACAAAAGTTACTTGTTTCAAGTGAGTCAAGTTACCTTCTAGAGACTTGCCGATTGCGTTTCGTTTAAAGGCTTAAAGGATATACTTTTCGTCGTGTGTTACACTGTTAGTGATGGATGAGAAAGCTATTTCTAATTTAAATTTTGCTGACGCATTGAAAAAAGATTTGGTTGCGTTTGAATCCGAAAATGATTGGGGGCACATCCAAGAAGAAGAGAACGAAGAAGAGGCGATAAAAATCGCAATTAAAAGATCGATGGACGAAGACGTCGAGGTAAGCCGCCGTAAAATAAACCCAGTAGATATTTTTTTCATATCGTGTAATAGAAATTTCAACTTCAATTTTTTTCAGCAACATTTTGAAGTGCATAGCCGTGAGTCAGAAACCAGTGAAAGTGCCACCTCAATTTGTGGGTAAGTGCAATATGAATTAGTTACTGTAGATATTGGAAGTAGAACCTATAAGACTAGTCTACGGTATGACAATCGGTAAAGACTATTTGGTAAATGCCTATCCCTAGGCCATGCTGCAGTGTTATCAATTTGTTTCGACCACGTCCTGCGGTCTACGAAGCAAATATAGGTTTTAACATCGGGCCACTGATTTGTAAAAAAGGACTTGTAGAAAGGGATAAGCTGAAAACGGACAACGAAATTCCGCAAAAGAACATTCGCTTTTTCCCTTGCAGAACGGACGGTTGTTTCTTTTACTGCTTTGTTTGGAATTTGAAACCACCTACTGTATGGAAGTGCATTGCTAACCGCTTGCCGTTGTCAGTGGGACATACAGTCTATTTCCTAGGAAGTATGTCCCTCTCTTCGGAAATTTGCCCCCCCCCCCCCCCCCTCAGAATAATCCCTTACAGCATAATTGATATACGTGTAATGTGGACAGAACTTTTTAAAAGTAAAAAATATATTTCTGAATGATAAATTATAACAGCTAAATACATATATTTAGATAAGAGTAAGAAACTCTTTTTTTCTAAAGAGCGTGTTGGCTCGAGGTTAATGAAGGCTCCGCTGAAACTTCAGTAATTCGTTGTCGAAATTCTCAGCAGCTCACCATTTTCTTGCTTTGTTATTAATATAATAGTGTAGTTTACCGTTTTTCAAAAAAAAACCCGGTATATACCGGAGTATTTCTTATGCATGGTAGTCATGATTCGCAAACGCAGAGACGCCTTTTTTCAATGAGCGAGACTCTCAAAAGCGATCCGTATTGGTCATACTGGCGTAGTAGCTGGGGGATAGGTGATGCTGCTGTCCGTCTAGGGTGAATTTTCGTCGACAAATAGTAACTTTTAGCTAACTAAACACTAATTTGCGGGGTAACAATGGCACAGGTAATTAAGATACGTTAATTAATTTAACTTATGGTGGCTGCATACAGTTTCTAGAAAAATGGAAAATTTGAGAGTCCAAAAAACGTGCATAAACAATTCGGAAAAAGAATAAAACTAAATGTTATGCATAGTTAAACAGTCTGACAATCAAAAACTGTTACCAAATAAATGGCAACAGTTGTTGCTATGGTAACAATGACGTTTCAAAATGGCTGCCAATTACCCTTCAAACTAATTTAATACGGAAAAAACTTTGGTGACTCCAAATTTTTTCATTAAAACTTTTTGGCTTCGCCTCGGCACAGAAGAAGGATCAACCAGAAGTCCGACTCAGTGTCGGCACCTTTGATGTAAGCGTCCTCGGAAAATGTCGGCCTCGCGATCTCGGCGCCATTTTGAAAGTAAGTGCCCCCAGGAAATTAGCCCTCTCATCCTTGCGACCCCGGGCCGCGGGCCCCTTTAGTCAATTATTCTTGGCCTTTCTTGTGACCTTTTAATTAAGTTTATATTGTTATGTTATATATATATATATATATATATATATATATATATATATATATATATATATATATATATATATATATATATATATATATATATATATATATATATATATATATATATATATATATATATACATATAAATATTACCAGGGTTAAGTCACGTTGGCCTGAAAAACAGAGAAAAATCTTCTCGACGTTTCGAGCGAAGGCCCTCCGTCAGGAGAAATTAGGAGTACTGGCTGAAGGATAAAGAGTGCTCAATACTTACAAAGTAGAGCGGAATATAATATAATGCAATGTAATGTAATATAATGTAATGTAATGCAATGCAATGCAATGCAATGCAATGCAATATATATATAATATTTAGTTAAGTAAATAAGTAATTTACTTAGTTAAGTAAATAAGTAATTTACTTTAGAAAACGATTCTTTGGCGATATAATTATTTGACCACGAGCTTATTAAAACTTCAGTACGCGGTACTACGAGTAAAAATCCGTGGCAATAAAGTCCTGCACTCGCAAAGCTGGAGCACAGAATAGTGTATACAACCAGAAGTCCAACTCGCGTCGGAACCTTTGAAGTTTATATCCTCGCGCATGTCGCCAAGCGCATCTTGATTCCTCGCCATCCTACGCCATCCTGGCAAGTTTCCCCGGCAGTTTGGACCTTCAAAAGCAGGTTAAAACTGCCGGGGAACTTGCCAGGATGGCGTAGGGTGTGGCGACGGATAATTTAAAATATCGCGCCTGCGCATTGAAGAAATGCGGACAAATTTTCACTTGAGTTGGACTTCTGGTTGTATTACTATTCTGTGGCTGGAGTTTACAATTCTTGATTTATGCCGATACATTTGTTTATATATAGAAGAAGATGGCTAAAAATTTCGGAACTACGCATTGTTGAAATACATGGGGTACGTATGTTGTGAGAAATTTTAAAAGCTTTCATTTGGTTTATAGTTCAAATTGTTATGTTACCTGTTCAAAATGTGCACACCATTGTTCGTAAAATAAGAATTATATGATGGGAAATGGACTCCTCACAAGTGTTATAGAATTTTGGATATTGTTTTTAAATACTAAACGTACAGCCCTGAACAACATATTAAACATAGGATACTGTGTCATAAGTGCCATTCATGTCAGAACTTTTAATTTTCTTGCCGGGAACTAAGTATTTAAAAAATAAAAAACATTATTTTTATATATATATATATATATATATATATAGATAACAATATAAACTTAATTAAAAGGTCACAAGAAAGGCCAAGAATAATTGACTAAAGGGGCCCGCGGCCCGAGGGTCGCAAGGATGAGAGGGCTAATTTCCTGGGGGCACTTACTTTCAAAATGGCGCCGAGATCGCGAGGCCGACATTTTCCGAGGACGCTTACATCAAAGGTGCCGACACTGAGTCGGACTTCTGGTTGATCCTTCTTCTGTGCCGAGGCGAAGCCAAAAAGTTTTAATGAAAAAAATTGGGAGTCACCAAAGTTTTTTCCGTATTAAATTAGTTTGAAGGGTAATTGGCAGCCATTTTGAAACGTCATTGTTACCATAGCAACAACTGTTGCCATTTATTTGGTAACAGTTTTTGATTGTCAGACTGTTTAACTATGCATAACATTTAGTTTTATTCTTTTTCCGAATTGTTTATGCACGTTTTTTGGACTCTCAAATTTTCCATTTTTCTAGAAACTGTATGCAGCCACCATAAGTTAAATTAATTAACGTATCTTAATTACCTGTGCCATTGTTACCCCGCAAATTAGTGTTTAGTTAGCTAAAAGTTACTATTTGTCGACGAAAATTCACCCTAGACGGACAGCAGCATCACCTATCCCCCAGCTACTACGCCAGTATGACCAATACGGATCGCTTTTGAGAGTCTCGCTCATTGAAAAAAGGCGTCTCTGCGTTTGCGAATCATGACTACCATGCATAAGAAATACTCCGGTATATACCGGTTTTTTTTTTGAAAAACGGTAAACTACACTATTATATTAATAACAAAGCAAGAAAATGGTGAGCTGCTGAGAATTTCGACAACGAATTACTGAAGTTTCAGCGGAGCCTTCATTAACCTCGAGCCAACACGCTCTTTAGAAAAAAAGAGTTTCTTACTCTTATCTAAATATATGTATTTAGCTGTTATAATTTATCATTCAGAAATATATTTTTTACTTTTAAAAAGTTCTGTCCACATTACACGTATATCAATTATGCTGTAAGGGATTATTCTGAGGGGGGGGGGGGGGGGCAAATTTCCGAAGAGAGGGACATACTTCCTAGGAAATAGACTGTATGTCCCACTGACAACGGCAAGCGGTTAGCAATGCACTTCCATACAGTAGGTGGTTTCAAATTCCAAACAAAGCAGTAAAAGAAACAACCGTCCGTTCTGCAAGGGAAAAAGCGAATGTTCTTTTGCGGAATTTCGTTGTCCGTTTTCAGCTTATCCCTTTCTACAAGTCCTTTTTTACAAATCAGTGGCCCGATGTTAAAACCTATATTTGCTTCGTAGACCGCAGGACGTGGTCGAAACAAATTGATAACACTGCAGCATGGCCTAGGGATAGGCATTTACCAAATAGTCTTTACCGATTGTCATACCGTAGACTAGTCTTATAGGTTCTACTTCCAATATCTACAGTAACTAATTCATATTGCACTTACCCACAAATTGAGGTGGCACTTTCACTGGTTTCTGACTCACGGCTATGCACTTCAAAATGTTGCTGAAAAAAATTGAAGTTGAAATTTCTATTACACGATATGAAAAAAATATCTACTGGGTTTATTTTACGGCGGCTTACCTCGACGTCTTCGTCCATCGATCTTTTAATTGCGATTTTTATCGCCTCTTCTTCGTTCTCTTCTTCTTGGATGTGCCCCCAATCATTTTCGGATTCAAACGCAACCAAATCTTTTTTCAATGCGTCAGCAAAATTTAAATTAGAAATAGCTTTCTCATCCATCACTAACAGTGTAACACACGACGAAAAGTATATCCTTTAAGCCTTTAAACGAAACGCAATCGGCAAGTCTCTAGAAGGTAACTTGACTCACTTGAAACAAGTAACTTTTGTGAAGTTTCTTTTACAACAACAGCAGGAAACGAATATCTGTCATCGCATTGTAGAAGTATCTGTTACTTTATTCGGGTATAGAATATCATACGCCGTTAAGCCTTCATTTCAGCTTCTCGAATTATCCTTTCAAACAAAACGGCGCCTGGCGTTACGCAGTATATAAATATATATTTGCTAAAAAGCGACGCATACATAACTATTTCTATGTAAGCTGTTCGTGAAAGTATGTAAGCTGTTCGTGAAAGTGGCCGCTTTCCCCCGGTTCTTAGACCCTGTGTAAGCTGTTCGTGAAAGTGGCCGCTTTCCCCCGGTTTTTAGTGAATAGATTACTATTTCTATGTAAGCTGTTCGTGAAAGTGGCCGCTTTCCCCCGGTTTTTAGTGAATAGATCATTATTTCTATGTAAGCTGTTCGTGAAAGTGGCCGCTTTCCCCCGGTTTTTAGATCAAAGGCTCAAAGGTTATAAATATATCCCGCGGCGCGTAGAAATAAGACACAATGTTGGGATATATAATCGATTATAGTATTATAGTGATTTTTTGGTATTTTCTGGTCAATTTATCGACTCTCGACTTCAACCCTCGACTCTCGACTTCGACTCTCGACTCTCGACCGTCGACTCTCGACTCTCGACCGTCGACTCTCGACTCTCGACCTCGACTCTCGACTCTCGACCCTCGACTTATAGTTACACTCTGATCGGTACGGTTCCTTGGACAATTATCGCCAGTGTTGATCGAGTATTTGCCGTTCGGTCACACTCGGAGACTAGCTCGCTTTTCCTAACTCGTTCTTTGTAACTTGTCTTGGTACTCAATAATTTACCAACGTGATTGACCTTATGTACCACAGGTGTATGTGTTTCTCCACGATGCTCATTATCCGCAGCCGAAGATCGGCCCCAATGATGCACATTCCCTCATTTCAATTATATAAATAGATAAGCTTGCAATCTTTAGTTTGTGCGTGAACAACAGCCGAACAATGAAAACTTTAATATCCAGTTACAAAGAAAAGTTAAACGGCTAAACGGCTATTTCAGGGTTGTTAATGGTCAGTTAATAATAAAGATTCTTCGTCGTTCTTCGTCGCTTGCCCGTTTATTATGCTGTTAGGTTTGCGGAACCCGTCGTTTGAGTTTAACGATAAAAATCCTAATGCATGCTTATGGTAAACCATCTGTATAGGTTCTTTCAAAGCACGACACGACAAGAGTTAGTATGTGGAAGAGATTTGTCTGAATTTGGAGCGGTTTCGTTGTTTTTTTCTACGTGACTGGATATTTTAGAAATTTTGTGATTCGAAAAAATGTAGTTAAAATGTTTTCGGGATGATAATGTTGTTATTGGGCAATCCGGGTGCCCCAGTTAATTTATCTTTGTGACAGTTTTCGCACTTTTTCTTAAGCAAATTTGTTGTTTTCACAATTGTCGTCAGAAGCATTTGGATAACATTCATGTACACTGATCTCAGTGCATTCATAATAAAACAACTCATAATTCGTATCGCAATAGCTTTCGTCTGAATCTATTTTCTTCAGTGACAGGGGAAATTGTTAGAAAAAATCGGTCAACTTCAAAAGGCCAATGGTAAAAAATATCACTTTATTAGATACTATAAAAATAGACGCACAATGTGTGCATGTGTCTTCTGACGTCAAGGGCGACAATCGCATGTTGGAAGTGGGGGTCCGGGGGCATGTCCCCCAGGAAAATATTTGAATTTTGGGTCTCTGAAACGGCATTTCCTGCATTTTGAGGGCACTTTTGAGCAAAATTTAAAGGTCTTAAATCACAATGTTAGCAGTGTATCGCACCATTTGCAAGAAATATTTCGGTCCAAATGAGGTTAGACTTTCATTTTGCATTTCAATTTGACATGGTTTGATGGTTTGAGAAAACCTTTAATAATTTGTAAGAGTAAATTAGTGATCGTTTGTGTCTTAATGAGAAATGCTACAATGTCATTCTATATTTGAGAACAAACATGAAAGAACAGCTTTCAGCCGAACAGACTCAATCACTCAATATTCAATAATCAATAATAACTCAGACATGTGACACATGTGGACTTTGACACTTTGTCCATGCATGGCTCACAATAAGGATTGTGTTTTTGTGAGCATTGTTGAGCAAACCTACTGGAAAGCTCCAAAAATCTTCCTAAGGATTTCAGATTGCCCAACAAATACTTTTGCCAGTTGACGGACATCAATTTTGTTCAACCTTTCACGATGTACATGGCATTAATTTCAATTTTTCGAAGCGAAAAGTGTGTGTGTGTGTGTGTGTGTGTGTGTGTGTGTGTGTGTGTGTGTTAATTATATAGGCATCCCCCTGTCCAAAAAGTGGGAGGATGTGTCCCCCATACACCCCAGGATTGACGCGCCTGGCTGACGTATTTGAAAAACTCAGGACTAGACTAAGGCTCTGGACATGATATAAGCGCTATACAAAGAGATTGTCAATACAATCTTACTTAATCGTTACAATCTACATCCAGTCCTTCACCTAACCTTAGTTAAAAAATTATAATCACGTAGTTAGAGCACTATAGTCATTTATGTGATTTAAACTAACCACTGTTTATGACCAGGCCCCTGAAACACTTGCTTTTACAGATATAAACAAGCGATTATTACGTAGCTTTCTACGACTTTTATCTACTATACACACTGAGAACTAGGGACTTACTAAATGTCTCAAAACATCATTCATTAAGAAATAAAAACTGCGTCCCGTGCGATTAGAGTTATATGACATCACAAGAGATGCGTGCATGTAAAACACGAGGCGATAGCAAAGTGTTTCGCTACTAAGCCTCTCGAGGGCCGTTATAACTCCATAATCGCACAGCGACAACGTTTTCCTATTAATTCTATAAAATGATGTCTACTGAGTCGTTGATAAATTCAAGAAAATTACTACAGATTACCTAGCGACACATGACCTTGTACAACACATTGTTGATTTAGCGATAAAAATGCATTCAAACTCTCAAAGTAGCAGGTAAGACATTCTGTTGTGTTTAGAATGTATTGATGTTTTAATGTTGAATGTTGAAAATGTGAATGTTGAATATACTGAGACAGAAACTGAAGTAATGAGTTAATTTGATTATAACTATATAGCCAATCAAAATATTTTTGATTGTGAATCATTCCAGAAGTTCCGTTCTGGGAACGAGATTGTGGCACGATTTGTTATAAAAGACTCTTGTGGATTATCCCCATAGGAAATTTAGTGGAGAATGCATGTCATTACATTTTATACATTCCGCACCCACTTCTTAGAATATAGTGCATGACTGTTTTTAGAAGAACTGCATGTATGTTATCAGTTTGGTAATCACAATTTAATAATACATTAATTTACTTACTAGCTTCGCGAGTTGTTCCACTCTTTTTCGTGCCAAGATCTCCAGTTCCATTCTTATTAGTAGCCTTAACCGCAACGTCATAAGTTGTAGCCTCATTTAAACCACTTAAAGTCACCATCGTAGTGTCAATACCATTGACTGTTTCATTCCAGGTACAGGAGACATCACTTCCACTGCTGGTAAGTTGGTAACAGACAGTATAACTGGTTATAACTCCGTTCGCGTCATCGGCTGACAACTTTGACCAAACAACTGTTAGTTCCTTAGGTTTTCGAGACGTTATTGTACTAATATTTGGCCCTGTAGCAGGTTCTATACAAAGTGGTAAAAATGTAGTAGTAAGACTGCAAACGCGAGAGGGCAACAAAAGTACATTAGAATTAAGGTACACGAGGACATCTGAATAATGTTTTCATTGTTCAATGTTGTCCAACTGACAGTTGGCTGGGATTTATACAAATATATAATTAAACCAAACAAATTGCGGTACAACAAAACTCTTCTATCTTTTTTATATTAAACAAGACGACCGCTTAGGCGTTTACTCGGGCTACGATAACAATGCAGCTTGGCATGCACGAAACAGCGCAACAGCGTGCACATATTAAGCGTTTGTTAAAAAGTAGAAAATAACCTATAGTAGTTATAGTGCTTATACAGTGCTAGATTCGGTACCCCATGAAGTTAGCTGCTAGGTCGACAGCTTGATAATAAAGCTGGATTGAATGCGCTATAAGACCGGCAAACCATTGGTGCAGCAGGCAAACTGGTAGCTAACTTCACGGCGTTAATCTAGACGTGCAAACAGTTCAAACTAGTTTCCTCCGCGGCAACTCCGGGGGCTGGGGACGAAAGACAAAAGTATTCTCACTCGGTCACAGCCCCCCGAGTTGCCTGCGGAGGAGGCTAAGTTCAACCATTGCAAGTTGTCAATTCTGACTTCAACGTCACTCTCCTCCGCAGAGGCTTCCTTGCGCTCAGGACTAGGAGCTCACAGGGTTTTGGGGGACGCATAGGAAGAATGAGGACGTGGAAATTCACTTCAACTCGTTGTTTATGTCTCGCTCATGCATCTTGCAGATAGTTTGCAATAGTCAGCATGTTCAGTTATCAGATTGCGAGCACGAGTAATACATTTCAGTATTAAAATTCAATAAATCATATAAATCATTTATAATGAGTTTGCCTTCATTGAGACGGCGGAACGCCAGAATAATACCCAGATCGAAATGATATAGCTCAGCATCTTTTAGTGTAGACTTACCGCCATCAATGCATGTCTGCAATTGTAAGCGGCGTAGTGAGCATATTTAACAGGAACACAGTTATCAGCCACATGACTGATCAATAACAGTGTTCAGTAAGTCACTTGTGATCTTCTAAAAGCTTCAAGAGCACTTCGGCAAACCATAATTGTGATGCAAGTGAGCACGCATCATGATTCCGGTGTACGGTCAGCTGATAAGGCTTAACTAAGTAAAATGTGCAAAAATGCAATTTTGTGACACCGAAAAAAATAATACAAACACAGAAACCAAGGTGAAACCTAAACTCGGCCTACCACAGTAGCCCGAGTAAATATGTTTTTTAGTAGAAAAGACGCATTTTAACCCTTTGCATGCGCATCGTTGCTGTCGAACAACTTTATCTTCTTTTTTTTATTTAAACATATTTTATTACCGCATTTACCCCAAGAGTTGCAACACATGCACTCATCTAGGGGGTTTACGCAGACATAGTAAAATGTTGGCCATTTTTTTAAAACAAACAAACAAGCAAACACTAGCAATTATCTTTTAGTTACACTGTCTAACGCCAGATGATTTTACTTGTCAAGGGGAGAAGTCTTGGAAAGCCATGCGTGAAAGGGTTAACGAGAGAAACGTTGTACTTTGTGCTGTTCGCCGGAAACGCAAGAGGCATGCAGAAAAATTGCGTTCCCTCATGTGAAGGGTGCACGTGCTCGACGCTCCGTTATATATTTGAGTTTCGAATATCTCGGTGACGTATGCTAGCGAGAAATTCGAGTTGCGTTAATTACTTGATCGGACTTGTATTCAGGTATCTTTTGATTTTCATTTGTAATTAAACAATTAAAATCCATCAAAATAACCCAACAAAATCAACACATATTTCGTGTGTCGTGCTGTTATTGATTTTTAATGGCACGATTGCTTGGTTGACGTTCAATAGCCAATCATTCAGAGGGCGTGTATGATTATTTCATGTTATAATATGAACATGAAAAGGATCATGATATCGATGACCTGTCAAACCAGCATACAGAAGAACCCAATGCACTTTTGTGTGATATAGCTGAAATTCAACAGATTTTGAAACGCGCTTCGGCTGAATCAATAAAATTTTTCTAATCAGCATTTTAATTACAATTTTTAATACATTTAACATGTTAAAAGTTTTATTATTTGTTTCAAAATTATAGTTTCCCTATACTGTACATTGAGAACTTGTGGAAAATTTTTCTTTAATCCATTGTTGTTTGTTGAAAATAATACAACTGACACACCTAACGTCTAAAAACTTTTCTATTCTTCTCCTGCATGTTTGGTTATATGGAGTAATATGGTGTGAGACGGAATAAGTAATGACTTAATTTGATTATAGCTATATAGCCAATCAAAATACTTTTGACTGTGAATCATTCCAAAGACGCCGTTTTCCCCCCAAAGGTCAGGCTCTGGGAACGAGAATGATTGTGGCACAATTTGTTATAAAAGACTGTTGCGGATTATCCCCATAGGAAATTTAGTGGAGAATGCATGTCATTACATTTTATACATTCCGCACCCACTTCTTATAGTATAGTCAGTGCATGACTGTTTTTAGAAGAACTGCGTGTATGTCATCAGTTTGGTAATCACAATTTAATAATACATTAATTTACTTACTAGCTTCGAGAGTTGTTCCACTCTTTTTCGTGCCAAGATCTCCAGTTCCATTCTTATTAGTAGCCTTAACCGCAACGTCATAGGTTGTAGCCTCATTTAAACCACTTAAAGTCACTGTTGTAGTATCAGCACCATTAACATTCTCACTATTGGTACAGGAGACATCACTTCCACTGCTGGTAAGTTGGTAACAGACAGTATAACTGGTTATATCTCCATTTGTGTCGTTGGCTGACAACTTCGACCAAACAACTGTTAGTTCAGTAGCTTCACGGGACGTGATTGACTGAATAGTAGGTCCTCTAGCAGGTACTAAAAAAAGTGGTAAAAAAATGTAATATTAAAAAGGTAACATGTTGACAATGGAATTAATGAGGAATTGACGTCACATCAGTAGTTACCAGTCCCAATATTGACCAAATAGCATTTGCAGCAATTTCCGGCGAATAGGGGAGCAATTAAGGCGCTGCCTCTCACCAATAGTTATGCCCGGTTAGACGGGGTTAGTACTTGGGTGGGTGACCGTCTGGGAATAGCCCCGTTCTCGGGGTGGAGACTCATATGAGTAGAGTTTAGTTGGTCTCTCCTGTGCTTCGAGGGTTTTTCGCCGGGTTCTCCGGTTTTCCTCCCTCCGTAAAATCAACACCTATAGGTCTTAGCTGTAAATGGAGGACCCCACCAGCTCTGCTGAAAAACTTATCCGCCTGAAATAAATAATAATAATAATAATAATAATAATAATAATAATAATAATAATAATAATAATAATAATAATAATAATAATAGTAATAATAATAATAGACTTTTTGCCAATGTTAAAAGAGATATATCTCGGAAACGAAACGAAACGACTAAATCAAAAACTGTAAAATAACTTTACAACTGTTTTCCCGCCCTCTAAACAGAGAACTAAAAACTGCGGAGGGTTTACATGCACTTTAATAATGCAATTATTCACGTATAATTAAGGAAAATTATAACTAAAACTGGGATAACTTTTACACCAATCAGGGGTGTGTTCTCTGGCGAGTCGATCGCCGTAAAACAACTGGAGGTTGTTCTTGAGCTGATGGTTCCGTTTCACAGTTGAATTGCTCCCTTCAGGCGCTGGTATTGTGGATTTATCTCTGATTCACGATCACATCGTGCATGGTAAATTAGTGGAACACGACATTATTCGATTTTGGTGCATGACAAACGGCCGTTTGCGCCCGGACACGGGTCCGATAAAATAATTGACCTCACCAGCTCAACCAACTCGATCTACAGGACAATATATCATGGGCCACACAAGGAGCCGCTAGATTATGAAGCCATACTTTCTACCTAACAGTCAACAGAAAGGTTTACACTACTTTCTGCTGCTGATATATAGTCAAACAGCGACTTTAATTTGCTGGCATTGCTGAGCTTTCTCCATGCATGTATGTGGGATCACCTGTCGATCCTGGTCAACATCCGAGGTGAGCGTACAAGGTGAGCATGAGGTGAGTACTGCATTCCTGACCACATAAAATTGACGAATGATCTCAACAATTTCTTGAGTGTCCGGTTAAACCATTTTATACCCAATTAATTAATTAATTAATTAATTAATTAATTAATTAATTAATTAATTAATTAATTAATTAATAACTTCTTATTAACCGAGAGCACAGTCATTGCGGAAAAATATCAGAAGGGCTGAAGGGTATTTTTCCGTAATGACCAAGCGGACGAGGTTAGTAAGAAGTTTATTATATAGCATTTTGAAACAACATACCTTACGTTTATTGATACGTACTTTAGTTTAGTGTGACCTCGAGTCGAGCGTGTGACATAAACTCATTTAGTTTGGTTTGGTTTGGTTTGGTTTAGTTTAGTTTAGTTTAGTTTAGTTTAGTTTAGTTTAGTTTAGTTTGGTTCGGTTCGGTTTGGTTTGGTTTGGTTTGGTTCTGGTCTGGTTCTGGTCTGGTCTAGTCTGGTCTGGTCTGGTCTAGTCTGGTCTAGTCTGGTCTAGTCTGGTCTGGTCTGGTCTGGTCTGGTCTGGTCTGGTCTGGTCTGGTCTGGTCTAGTCTAGTTTAGTTTAGTTTAGTTTAGTTTAGTTTAATTTAGTTTGGTTTGGTTTGGTTTGGTTATCTTCAATATATATATATATATATATATATATATATATATATATATATATATATATATATATATATATATATATGTATATATATGTAATGTTTACAACACGAGCGGCCGTGTTGTATTGAATATACAATCACGAGCCGAAGGCGAGTGATTGTATATTCAATACAACAAGGACGCGAGTGTTGTACAACAACTTGTGAAATGAATAAATAGTAAAAATCCCTTTGGGATATTGAGATGCTAATTAGTTACAAGCACTAGTGGTTGTATCAGAAGAGTATACATCACTAGTGGTTGTAACTAATTAGCATCATTGGTTTTAGTTTGTATGGGGTTTACAGGGGTATACATGTGACGTAATTTCTGAAATTGGATTGGCTGCAAAACTCATGAATTAGTAATGAATTTCACAAAATATATATATATATATATATATATATATATATATATATATATATATATATATATATATATATATATATATGTATATGTATCGAAATATACAGTAGTAAGGTTAGATATACTGCCGAAACAGAGAACGTAGGAGTGTAACGTTTCGAGCGAAGGCCCTTCGTCACGTTTCTCTCTGACGAAGGGCCTTCGCTCGAAACGTTAGACTCCTACGTTCTCTGTTTCGGCAATATATCTAACCTTACTATATTTCGATTGTTGCGGTTTCTACACTGCCAACGCAGCACGCTACTTTTATTATATATATGTCTGTATCTGTATCTGTATCTGTATCTGTATCTGTATCTGTATATGTATATGTATATGTATATGTATATGTATATGTATATGTATATGTATATGTATATGTATATGTATATGTATATGTATATGTATATGTATATGTATATGTATATGTATATGTATATGTATATGTATATGTATATGTATATGTATATGTATATGTATATGTATATGTATATGTATATGTATATGTATAAATATATCTATATATATATGTATATGTGTATATATATATGTATATATATATATATATATATATATATATATATATATATGTATATATATATATATATATATGTATATATATATATATATATATATATATATATATATATATATATATATATAGTAAGTGGGCCCCAAATGATTTTTTTCTGCTATGCACGTCCCTGCTCAGTACTCAACTCCAATAGCGGAAAATCATATGTTGCATGCATGTAATTATGGATCGTGACGACATTTACTATATATAGCTTTTAAGGCTTTACACCTCTGGAAGCATATAGCTATATATACCGCTTGCACAGTGGCGTTGTGGGAGCTGTTCAACAAGGGGGCTCAAGTCCTAAATGTTTCGACAGGTGTATACTTTTAAGGGTCGCCATATTTCACCGACAAGTGACAACCACAAAGATTTCGACAAATGTCAAATTGTAGGGGGCAACCCCCCCCCCCCCCTGCTTCTCCCCCATCCCTGTCCGCCACGACACCACTGCGCTTGCATGCTAACCAGCATTTCATGATGACATATAAGTAAATAAAATGAATATGGCCCTGGTAGAAGAAACATATGGCAGTGAAATAACTGCATAAGAAAGTACTGTATGCCGTGACAGCTAGCTATCATTTGTATATACGGTAGATCATAAAGTTGACTATGAATTGCGCCAGATAAATCCGGCCGTTTAATCTGTATGAATGAAGACAAAATACAACAACGGGAGAAATAATGTTTCGTCTGGTTCTTAAGCTATTAACGTAATCCAGTTGAAACTTTTTTAATTACAAAAAAAATTGAAGCCCATATAATTTTAAGTCATTTCTTACTCAAATGCGAAAACTTTAAATTTTCTGAGAACGTAATTCTGGCGCTATAAAGATTTGTTCAAGACTAAAAGCCTCCAAGCTAATTTATTATTATATTAGTTAGACACTTGTGTGCCGTTATACATTATTTCTTAGATTTATGTCTAGGAAGTATCATGTTTTGGTACACGTATTGCGATATTGACCATTCAGTTATATATACCTGTTGCGCCGTTGCAGACGTACAAAAGTGTTACAACCAATTCCGAAGTAAGAACCAACAGGTAACCTCGCTTCATTGTTAAAGATGAGTGTCTTTCTTTGGAAAAATACGTTGCTTATCGCTGGAGAAACATTACTCGTAAACCAACATCTTCTATAAGCTGTATACGGAACAAGGAAGTAAAGTGCACGTCTGGACCACGGGATTATAAGTCAATCGTAAACACAATAGCTTTAATGCATGGGTGCAGGTAATAATGAAAGTAGATCATTCTTAACTGCAACAATATAGTTATCTTCGGGTTCTAAAGAAGTTTCTCATTTTTACATCGGATTTCTTAAATTAGGAACCCCATAGCAATCTTTTGATATCGACGACAAATAGTTATATAAACTGTACTGTTCAAATACATACAAGCCAAGGTAAATAATCGAAATTCGAAAGTGTTATTAATTTGAGTGCCTGCATGCTGTGCATTGAGAATACTTAAAATATTTTGAGACAAACACGCTGGATAATTTATACAAGCCTTTCTATTGGCTAAAGTTAAAACTAAATAGAAAACAATAACATTTAATCTCGCAGAAGTGTTAAAAGAACGTATAGATTCTATTATACATTTAATTAATACATATATAGGTGACTTGTATCTTTCTGAAACCAGTTTTATATGAACTCTGGTAAAATAATGAACGAATTATTGTTAAATAAAGCATGCGTATCATGATTTACATATGGAAATTGCAAACTGCATGGTTTAGATTTAAAACATGATCAGCACTGACAATAACAATTCTGCATGACGGCATAGCGTCTATCATGTGGCTCTAGACTATAACCGCGGGCGAAACTGCACGGCCCAGAACAACGATATTCGATTGTTTTCTTCGTTCTCTTGTCCTTGACTTGGCTTGTGCTTTAACAGCATTTGTATACCGTGATTTTATCTGATTATATGTCAACCTCTTTGTTTTCCTGTTTGCTCTTAGTTAATATTGAGTTATGGTAATTTTACTCTTCAAGTAAAATTTGGGGTTAAAATTTATAGCTTGTAAATAGACCTTCACAGGTGAGAAAAATTAGTTATCTCATTACAGATGTAACAGTTATCAAAAAGAAAACCATTATTGGCACCTAAACTTGCCGTATGGCCACAAAATGCAACAAATATAAATACAGATTAGCATGCAGCTACTAGCTGTCAGTTGTCAAGAAATTGACTGACGTGCGAAACTGAAAGGAGGCAGGAGAGCAAAGATTCCTTTGAAGTTTGGGGAGCACGTGCTCCCTGTGTTTCCCGGTTTCTACGCCCCTGCTTGTAATAGTATTGGGAAAGTGATATACACTATAGAACATCTGCCGCCGTTATATATACATGCTGTTGTCATTAGATGTATTTAATGTATAGGCTATGTTGAAGTTGAACTATAACTTTACTGGCATAATAATAATAATGACATCAATCCTTTGAAAGTTTACATGGTGATAAAGATAATTTGTGGTGAAACTTCCTTTTTTATTTATTGCTGAGCTTTCGACCTGTTGACTCAGACCTGCTCTGATGAAGGTCTAACGCAGGTCTGACGCAGGTCAAAAGCTCTGCAATAAAGAATAAACGCAATGTACTGCGTTTTATATTGGTAATTTGCCGATACCGACTATATGCAGTACAGTGTTGCTCATGATATCTTCAGCACTTTAACTCACCGGCTCAACAGTGCTATCTTGTGAAACACGGATGGTAACCGGCCTAGTCATTTTGATTAATGTCTAAGCTACATTTCTATGGTGGTTACCTGTTTGTAACAAAAAGTTGGCTACTTGTTGCGGCTGTTCTTCGAAGTGTTATATATAGGTGAATTTGCGCCATGTTTCTTGTTTGTTTATGATTGTGAGTTATGCGAATTAGGATAATCAGACTGACCTCAACCAACGCTGATTGGATAGCATTCTGAATTTAGCCAATCCAAATAAAACACAAACGTATTAGGCAGCACTTTAATATCCCATTCATCACATTGTGCTTCCAAAAATCTCCAAATTTTAGAATAAAAATCAATACTGAATTACGACTGGTAACTGTAGTGTCTAGGGGCGAGGCTGTGGCCTGGGGAGAGGAGGACTTTTTGTGTCTTACGGTGTGACCGTGTGAGCGCGTGGAAGTGGAGAATGGAAGTGGAGATTGAATTATGAATAAAGTATTTTACAGTAACCCCCCTTACCTTCAAAGTATACACTATCCGATATGATTTATCATGGTTACCTTCTTGTAACAAAAAATACCATCAAAAGTAATATTTTGAAGCCTTGGCCGGTCGTCTAATAACAGTTTGCCACAATTGTTCGTTTGTCTGTTTGTTTCGGAGCGTGAATAGCCGCACGACTAGCTGGACAACAGAAATAAGCTGTCGATGTAATCTAAAGGCTCTTTTCCAGTCATCGCAAAAACCAGCTCGCATCTCTTGTATCTCATTAAAAAAACTCACAACGAGAAAACAAGCACTGCGAGTTGTTTTTAATTAGATGCAAACACTCGCAGCGAGCTGCGAGCTGGTTTTTGCGATGACTGGAAAAGAGCTTTCAACATGAAATTCCAAACCTGCTCTGCTAGGTCAGTAGTATTATAGAGGCCGATCGACCCGTATTTTTAAGGCGGCGCTAGGCGGCATCATTAATATTCAGGCGGCGTTCTCATTAATATTCAACCGATCGAGCCCCTTTTTTAAGTTGCCGCAAGTTGCCGCAGGGCGGCGTTATATTATTTGAATAATATGGAGACTTTGAATATTATATTAGAACCTAAATATTCAATCACCCTAGAATCATTGCCAGCTAAACCCTTGTCCCCGAGCCGGGCGTAGGGCCGAAGGCCCGGAGCCCGGTGAGGGTGCTAATCTCGACATGCGTGGAGTCCACTTTACACGCGTGTTGAAATGCGAATCAGTTTGAGCGATCTGAATATTTGTATATATATGTGTGTGTGTGTGTGTGTGGACGGACCACGCGCGGTGAAGATTGTGGGACACTGGAAACAATATAGTTCTTGACAAAAAAGATTTGAAAAAGATTTGATATTATTCTTGACAAAAAGACTTGAGAAAGGAGTTTTTGGGATACGTATTTTCAAAAGAACAGAAACAAATCAACGTTTACGTATATAAAGTCTTCAGACTTGACTAAAAGGAAACCCGTCAAACCAAAACTCGAAAGAAACGAAGACAAAGGCCGAAAAGTTTATAAAGCTACGGTAAAAATAGAGCAGTCGCTCTCAGTAATCACTAATCACGAACACTTAGTAGCAAAACTGTTGAGTTTCCCTGTTTACATCCATCACTGTTAATTTTGTTTTATATTTTGTGCGTCCTTGAAGTACGTATCATATCCGGCATTGCATGTTTTTTCTTGCCAATGCCCCTTACGTTGTATTTTTTACCTGTGGCTGCCGTCTTATCTCCTTTTAAATGGCTTTCTTATTGTAAAACTACATATGACTTAGCGGTTGTTTATAATTTAGCATAAAAATGGAGAAGGAACATTTCTTCTTTTGTAAAACGTACAAAGGCTACAAATGCTGTTGAACTGAATATTTATTAACATGTATGTGAAAACATTTTCAGCAATTCAGATTTCGAAATGAAAAATTGTTTTTGTTATATTAGTTTAAATAAATTTAAAATGCCATAAATGAATATAGTTTGAGTAGTTTTCAAAATGCAAATATTTTTAGATACCAAGCGATGTTCTTTGTAAACATGGGAAGAAAGAACTGTAAAATATAACCCTAATATTTTAATAAAATTCTGATGCCTGCTTCAGTAGTGTGGTGGTAACGTCGTCGGTTTGCACGCGAACGAGATTGAGTTCAAACCCTGGTGGCAACGTGCAATTTTCTTCATCTCAATATATTTTACGAAATATCATCCTTAAATTTTATTCTAAAAGCCATAAGAATGTTTTTTAAGTGTCGATATATAAACGAAATATTATTTGGCCGCGGGGCGGCTGAGTAGCGACTTGAATTAATAGCATACATGAATATTATATTAGTTAGAACTTAAACGGCCATCTTTACCCATTTACTTGGAGATATGTGCCGAATTGTCGCTTATTTCGCTCTAGTTTATAAAGTAAACGATTCCTTGAATGAAGAAACTGTTCGGCAAGCCGTTCGAAAGACAATGAAACACTTTCTTCAGAGGGGTTTGCCAGAATATAAACTGTCAGGTGTTAAACGGCGGACTCGGCTATTTTATTAACTTCGCCAAGCATCTTGTTAATGTTGCTACAGCTGATATTTGCATATTTATCCTGAGTGCACGTGCAGGAGACAAAAGAAAAACTCATTAGGGGCAATTAAGAGGATTAGGCAGGTCTAGGCGAGAAAGTCATTAGCGTGTATTTTGCATAACACAGAATTCACAACAATCAGTTTAAAATATTTATTTAGGCTTTGGTTTAAACATATACATATAAATAGTTTTAGTAAGGTCTGCTTCTTAGATTGTATTTAGGTGTTTTTATTTTAAAAGTAGCATGATAATCTTTCTTGTCCTCTGGTGATAATTGGGACACATCTTCTTTTGTCATAGGTAAATATTTTGATCTAGTCATCATTAGATGGTGTTCATATTCTTCTCCTTCATCCGGAGTCATCTTTGCCAAGTCGCTTTCTTTCCACTCCGAAGAGCTTTCCCAGTTATGAAAGAAATTATATTTAAGTGTCGGTTGTTCAACATTTGTAGGCTGTGTTATAACATAAGAGAAACAGGAGGAGGAAAGGGCTCGGAGCCTGGAGCTGGGGGCTCGCCTGAGCTCGGAGCCGGGGCTCGGAGCTTGGAGCCAAGAGATCGGAGCTGGGGCTCGGAGTTAGGAGCCAAGAGCTCGGAGCTAACACCTGGGGGGCTCAGGGCCTCGGAACTGGTATGAGGGGGCTCGAACCCTGGAGCTGGGGGCTCGGAGCCAGGAGCCAAGGGCTCGGAGCTCGGTGCCGGCGGCTCGCAGCCATGAGCCGGGGGCTCGGAGCTGGGAACCGAGGGCTCTGAGCCAGGAACTGGGGGGCTCGGAGTCTTATCTTCTTTATCTTCCTTATCTTCCTTTTACCTTCCCATTATCTTCCCTTCATTTCCTTATCTTCCTCTTATCTTCACATTATCTTCCCCTTATCTTCCTTATCTTCCTCTTATCTTCCTCTTATCTTCCACTTATCTTCTTCTTATCTTCCTTATCTTCCTCTTATCGTCCTCTTATCTTCCTTATCTTCCTCTTATCTTCCTCTTATCTTCCTCTTATCTTCCTCTTATCTTCCTCTTATCTTCCTCTTATCTTCCTCTTATCTTCCTCTTATCTTCCTCTTATCTTCCTCTTATCTTCCTCTTATCTTCCTCTTATCTTCCTCTTATCTTCCTCTTATCTTCCCTTTATCTTCCCTTTATCTTCCTTATCTTCCTCTTATCTTCCCTTTATCTTCCCCTTATCTTCCTTATCTTCCTCTTATCTTCCTCCTATCTTCCCATTATCTTCCCTTCATCTTCCTTATCTTCCTCTTATCTTCACATTATCTTCCCTTTATCTTCCCCTTATCTTCCTTATCTTCCTCTTATCTTCCTCTTATCTTCCCTTTATCTTCCCCTTATCTTCCTTATCTTCCTATTATCTTCCTCTTATCTTCCACTTATCTTCTTTTTATCTTCCTTATCTTCCTCTTATCTTCCTCTTATCTTCCTCTTATCTTCCCTTTATCTTCCCTTTATCTTCCTTATCTTCCTCTTATCTTCCCTTTATCTTCCTTATCTTCCTCTTATCCTCCTCTTATCTTCCTCTTATCTTCCTCTTACCGGCCTTATTTCCCCAATTTTCAGTCCCAGACCCCTCAAGGATATCTGTCACAAATTCAAAATATATAGACATGCTCTGGCGGAATTCGATCATTTGCAACCTTACTTTCATTGAGTGATGTTTAACAACGAACAGCGAGTATTTCTTCAGTTTTTGTGTCAAAACCCGTGCAACATGATATATATATATATATATATATCATGTTGCACGGGTTTTGAAAGACACAAAAACTGAAGAAATGCTCGCTGTTCACCCGTGCAACATGATATATATATATATATATATATCATGTTGCACGGGTTTTGAAAGACACAAAAACTGAAGAAATGCTCGCTGTTCGTTGTTAAACATCATTCAATGAAAGTAAGGTTGCAAATGATCGAATTCCGCCAGAGCATGTCTATATATTTTGAATTTGTGACAGATATCCTTGAGGGGTCTGGGACTGAAAATTGGGGAAGTAAGGCCGGTAAGAGGAAGATAAGGGGAAGATAAGAGGAGGATAAGAGGAAGATAAGGAAGATAAAGGGAAGATAAGAGGAAGATAAGGAAGATAAAGGGAAGATAAAGGGAAGATAAGAGGAAGATAAGAGGAAGATAAGAGGAAGATAAGGAAGATAAAAAGAAGATAAGTGGAAGATAAGAGGAAGATAATAGGAAGATAAGGAAGATAAGGGGAAGATAAAGGGAAGATAAGAGGAAGATAAGAGGAAGATAAGGAAGATAAGGGGAAGATAAAGGGAAGATAATGTGAAGATAAGAGGAAGATAAGGAAGATGAAGGGAAGATAATGGGAAGATAAGAGGAAGATAAGAGGAAGATAAGGAAGATAAGGGGAAGATAAAGGGAAGATAAGAGGAAGATAAGTTTGAAAGGAAGATAAGAGGAAGATAAGTTTGAAAGACACAAAAACTGAAGAAATGCTCGCTGTTCGTTGTTACTGTCGTGGCAATAGAAGCGTTCCTAAAATATTTGTGCAATTCATTTGCTATGTTTGATCAATTGATTTGTGAAGTTCGTTTGAAAAATTGATCAACTTCCTTTGAAAAATTGATCAAGTTCCTTTGAAAAATTGATCAAGTTCCTGTGCAAATCCCACCAATCATGTTTAGTTTTGGCGACAATTGACCAATGAGGAACACGCAGGAAGTGCATGAAAATGTTTGGATATGTCAGAAGTCAAACTTCCTCGTTGTATCACACGTTGTGCCTGGTTGCACACTTGCATGGTCTCGAACACTTTTATGGAAAATGAATTCAAATCAAGACAATTTACGTAGATCTGTTGAAGAATTTTTGTCAGACTTAGAGCTAGAATTGGTGAAATATGCGACATCTCTGAGAGATCTGGGTTTCACTTCAGCAAACATGTTAAGATTTTTGAAACTGAAAGATCTCGAGAACATACCATGTGCAATTCCCGCACCACACAGACGAATGATATTGAGTGCCGTGGCAAAACTTCAATCACCAGAAAGCAAAGCCTGTCAAATTGAAAGTCCCAGCTCTGAGGAATTGATTAGAAAAAGGAGGAAAACAGCAAAAGAGAACTTAACGACTGCAGGAATTGCGTCTTGCGAAACATCAACTAGCAGTTTTGAGCCGAGGACATTGTTCCCAGAGAAAGGCGCTGCAACTGGAAATAGTGCTTATGATATACTTTAATTTGGGGGAGAAATTGAAGCTTGAAAAAGAACATACTAAATGCAAAGCAGAATTGTCTGTATTTTTAAGTCAACCAACCCAATTAATGTCCCTTCAATCCCTGGAAGTCGAATAACGTCAACTATGTGTACCCGCTGCCATCACCGCGGTCATCGTAAAGAAGGAAACAAAAATGGTTGCCCGTGCCAATATGAAGCTTGTGTAGGATACCACTACTGTGGAAACGAAAGGCTTCATCCAGAGTTTAAGACTGAAAAACGTGATGTAAGTAGAATTATTTCAGTTGAGTTATTTTATTTATTTAGGAGTTGGTTTGCTAAAAATAAATATTTTCTATACACAATGGTTTCTGCTGTAGTATTTTTAATCTTACAACAAATCAACATAGGCCATAGCCAATTTCTTATTTTATATTTATATTACATGTAGAAAGAAAAGGCACTTAAGGAGCTGGAAGATAAAATTACAAAAACAGACAATGAATTGTTGCAATTAACAGAGTTTGCTGAAAAGAACAAAACAAATTTTGTGAGAAATGTTCGTCCAAGACTTCAACGCTCATTCCCGAGTTTATACCACAGCAAGGAAGGGAATCAAAAATTGTTACGAGATGTCAGGTATTTGAAAATTGCTTGTGATGGAAAAATTCCGCCCATTACCGCGAATGACGGGGAAAACTTGGAAAAATTGGTTCGAAAAGGAAGAAATAAAGTGAAGGAAAATACTGGTTTAAATCCAGAATCGGACAATTTTCTGAAACCAGCCCAGCGACATGACTCGTTGTCATTGCCGCCCAAAGAATACGAACATATCAGCCAAGCAGATGCATATAAACATCCTGCTCCTGCTGTGTGTACCGACACAGCTACAACAGCTATTCAAAACCAAAATATACAGCCTTGGCCGTTACCAAATAATAATTTCACAGCCGGCGGTGTCAGTGCAGCAACGTATCCACTACACCCGTACTATTTTCCCTTTGATATTCGTAATGTCATGCAGCCGAGTATTTACCCTTTCATGCAGCCACAACCCCAAAATCAAGCTATATTTTCAAATACCCTTTACCCAACGCCTGTTTCACAGGAGGTCCACGCCAATGTTCCTGAATATCACACAAACAATCAAGATAACGCTTTGAATGAGGTTCATCAGTTTCATCAACTAAACACAACACATTGCATTGACGCGAGCCAACAGGACAACACAAGTTCTGGATCTTTTCCCAATGCAGAAACCAATGTAAATCAGAACCCAACATTGCTTGAACTTGCTAACGTTTCATTGCGTAAACAATGATTGTGGTCTCGGATTAGTCTCGTTTTTGAAAAACAATTACTGCATGAATGGTAAACAGGTAAAATTTAAGTTTATATTACAAGTTAGAAAGATTTCAGTTCGCTTTTACTGCATGCAACGGTATTATTTGCTAGAAAAACATATTGTTCTATTTTGGGTTTTATAACATGACAGCGTACCAAATCACATGTCACTGATTATTAACTTCTTTGTTTATGTTAATACATCTTTTGCATCGCCATGTGAAAAACGAACAGAAACATTGTTTTATTAATAAAACACTGTTCATAGACAAAAGCTAATCACTATACATATTCACATTACGTTCTCTAGTCGTGAGTGACTGCATGTGGTGTATAAACTTTGCTAGTCAGTTTATTAATAAATAATATGAGTCTCAAGGGTATTATAACTGATATGAGTCTATCAACAACAACAACACGACGTTATACTCTATTACTACTGTAGTAAAAGTTTTACTGTAGAATTTAGTTTCTTTCTTATATAAACGTAGACTTCTCAAATATACCCACGATTTTTGAAGAATGAACAACAAAAGGCTGGTGTAATTAATTCTATTGCGTTCACAATGGCTAATTCAGTGTATTGCGAGGTAAACATTTCATTATTTTGCAGTGAACGTTTCATGTGAGCAAAACAATATTCGCACGGATTAAGCTCTGGGTTGTAGGGCGGCTGAAACAATAATGTAACTCCGTTTTGCAGCAGCATCTCGCAGTACCGGTTCAACGTGTCTTGCATGATGGAATCCACAATTGTCCATTACGACAGCGTCGCCTGCAGCTAGTATCGGGTTTCCATTGGGGTATCTCTGCTCGAGCGCCTCAGTGAAGAATTGTAGAAGCTCTAGACCATTCGATGGACCTTCTAAAATATTGTAGTAATCGATGCAAAAAAAAACCACACAACAAATTAACAGTAAAGGTTGCATCGGAGCTGTAACGACATACTTCTACTGCTGACTCTCCTGAACTCGCGTGACCATAAGTTCGATTTCCAGTAGTTCTAACAACGCTTGCTTCATCTATGACGCGCCATTCCCGTCAATATTGTCATTGTATTATTATTCGTTCTATCATATTTATATTTATGCTATGTTACATATTTTCGTTCTATAAGTTTATTTTTGGATGGCAAATGTAACAAATACATTCTCAGTTTGAAATATTCTTTCTGTTTGTATTTTATTATACATTCTCTGAGTTTCTAAATATCCGTTCTATAGTCTTTTTTTTTCTCGTTCTAATAGGTTTTTTATTTCGTTCTAATTAAAATTCAGAGGTTTTTTTTCGTTCTAATTAAAATTCAGAGGGTTTTTTTTTTCGTTCTAATTAAAATTCAGAGGGGTTTTTTTCTTCGTTCTTATTAGAATTCAGGTTGTTTTTTTCGTTCTAATAACATTCAGTAATGCTTTTTTGCGTCCCGCCAAAATTTTATAATCTCCAACATGTCGGCACGGCGAAGGCCTGTGGCCAGAGAACGTAATGAAATAGGATTAAGTAACTTCATAGAATCTCTCAGATCACTTTTCATTCAAATTCAACACATAAATGTACAGGAACTGGAGTCAGAATACCTCGAAACAACAAGATCTCACCTGGAAGACGCAATTGGTTCTTTACAGTTGTTGCTCGCTAATATTGGGCAAACACAGGATACTGTACTCGAAGACTTTAAGGTCATACTGGCAACCGTCCTAAGCCAAACAAGGATAATTTTTCAAACAATCGTCCGTCTAGAGCAGAGATCCGAAAACAGACAAATACCGTTTGCGTGCTCTACTGCTACTGTGCAAGGTCGTGGACGACCAGCGCTAGTTGTCCAACGTCAGCAGGTAGAATTTCTTCGTGAATTGCACTTCTCCTGGGCTAAAATTGCACGCATACTTGGTATTAGTGAAAGTACGTTACGTCGAAGACGAGACGAATTGCAATTATCCAGTGATGATGACAGTCAAAATTTCTCAGAATTGTCAGGTAACTAAATATGTACACGCTTTTTAAATGAAACACTATTGCCCATAATTTTAATATTTATTAAGTCTTCGAACAAATGATTTTACCCGTCAAGTGGCTAAGAAAATATAATTAGGTTTCTTGTTTATTTATTTATTATTTTTTTTCTGTTTTTGCCAGTGTTGGTACAGTAGTTACAATGCTGTAAACTTGAATTTCTAGAACATTTTTAGAACATTTCTGGTAAAGTGTTGTTTGATGTTTGGAAAACTAATTATGCAAATTTAAAGTAGACTGAAAGAAGGAAGAAATTAAAGACCTACAGGTTTAAAAATGACTTGAATGGTAATGAGAAACAAAGTATATATATATATATATATATATATATATATATATATATATATATATATATATATATATATATATATATATATACTCTTCTATAGTCAATAAAGTGTTTGTACATTCAGTAGGGTCTTGTATATCCTTCCCTTTGATAATCTTAATATTTTAATTGGCAAGTGGACTGAAGGGATCTACAAAAATACCCCATGACTACCCAATATCTTTGTGTTTTAGTGATATTTGTATAGAAACAAATATGTACATGTATTTTGTTTGAGAAGAACTACATGTAATAAAAAATTGCATGCATGTTTGGTGAAATAGCATCAGGAATGAATAATTAATATTGATTGAAATGAAATTGAAGTGGAAAGGAGATATGCTAGGCAAGGGGCAATGACTGGATATAAATATAGGTGGGTGGGTGGGGGGGACTGCAAACACTTGTTTATCCTAAAAAGGTTGCCAAGCAACTTTCCAATTTTTCAACTGCTCATATAGGGGTTGCACATTAAATGAATGGCTCCTTTGATCTCTAATCTGCTAGCCACTAATCTTTGTAATTCCAATCCATTATAAATTTATGCAGTTGATTTGCTTGTTTATATAGAGTAACCTGTGTGAAATAATCTTTATTTTTCTCTAAATCTATGTTTTTGCAGTTTCTTTGTTGACCTAAACTTTTGAATTTGATTGCCTTTTGCCTGTAGATGATCAATTGAAAGAAGTAATTAATGAAGTTCGACAGATCACTCCAAATATTGGCCAGCGGAGATTACAAGGAACCCCATTGAACTCTAAGTAAACTGGAACGATAACTCGATGGCGTATCATGAAGCCAAAAATGGCGAACATGGGGGCCGCCATGCACGTCAATCCCAGTCCCTTTTACTGTATAACCGAGAGAAAATGAAGCTGAATTTGGTGAACTGGGTTGCAAAAACAGCTTGAAATCAAACAAAAAATGAACTTGTTAACCACTTTTAGGCTTAAATCAAATTCCAATATACCGTAGAGTAGGTGAACACTGACATGACGAGTAAAAACAAGGAAAACAGTAAAAATATAAGCTCTCAAATGAAAGTCAACAATACGCAACCAAAATTGCCATTGGTTTGGACAAATATAAAGAAAATACATATGAAACCCAGGTTTAAAATGAAGAGGTTGTTTATAAAAACAGTTGGGTTTTAAATTTTTAAATTTTCAGCAGGAGAAAAACAACAAAATGCACTTTACCGTGTGTTATTACAGCTCTGGAATTACTCTTCGTATCGAAAAATGTCAGATTTAGCATTTCCACAACTGAAACTTGAGTTAAAGCTATAATTTAGCATTATCTTATTACTAATTCTTGGCAAGACAACCTTCAAACGTTTGAGATAACAAAGAAAAATAAGAGAAACCTGCATTTTCCGTACGAGTTTCGGACTCGAATTTTGCTTTTGTTCGGCAGATATTTCGTCGTTCAATCCATTTTCGTGTGTAGAAATTGTTCAGGTACAAGGCCAATAAGCCCAATACATACTATCTTCTTCGTTATCATCCATAAAAAAACTTTAGGTCTAAAAAATGGTTGTTTTTTGCAGCGAGTTTTTCATTGTACGTGCCCCTCAGGTTCTGTTGACGTCAGACGTGCAATGGCGACCCCCAGCGGCCGGAAGTTTGACTTCACCCAATCATAGGGCCTTTCTTATGGAGTTAGCGTTCCAGTTTATTTAGAGTTCAATGAGGAGCCCTCAGGGCTAAAGGACTAAGAATACAACGAAGCAGGGTTCGCCAATGTTTACGTGAAGAGGACCCCCTGGGAACAGCTCTTAGATGGAATGCGACAATTTATCGTAGGAAGTATTCAGTGCCAGCTCCCAATTCATTGTGGCATATTGACGGCAACCATAAACTGATCAAATACAAATTAGTTGAGCACTGCTGTGTTGATGGTTACTCCAGGATAATGGTTTATGCACATGTAGCTAATAAGTAATAACAACCGAGCAAATACTGTTTTGAATCTGTTTCTGCAGGGTGTTGCTGAATATGGTCTACCTTCAAGAGTTAGAAGTGATCATGGACTTGAGAACATTGAAGTTGCAAGGTACATGTTGGAAAGGAGAGGACTGGACAGAGGAAGTATTATCACAGGTAGCTCTGTACACAACTGCAGGGTAGAGAGAGCACATAAAGATGTGTATGCTGGTGTCTTGTGTCATTTTGCTGAGATTTTTGATGGAATGGAAGATGCTGGCTTTTTAGACCCACTAAATGAAGTTCACTTATATGCCTTACATTTTGTCTACATACCTAGGATAAACAGAGCTCTGAAAGAATTTGTTTCTCAGTGGAATAACCATCCTATTTCTACTGAGAATAATTTATCTCCACTGCAAATGTATGCAGAAGGAACATTAGAGAACATGCACAGTGGCCACTCTGGGGTGGACAGTGTTTTATCTGAAGTTGACATGGCCTCCTATGGCTTTGACCCTGAAGGACCATTCCCACTTGATGATGAAGATTATCAGGTTTCAGTTCCACCAATCAATATCAATCTCACTGAAGAAAATTTTCGCTATTTGAATGACAATTGTCACCCATTGATTGATGATGGTCTGGATGGAAGGCAAGAATTTGTTAACTGCATGGAGATACTTGCCAACTGGAACTTATAGAGTAAACAATTATCATTTCTACATACATGTAATAAACTGTATTACATAAACTTTAGAATGAGCCTACTTGATGTCTATAAATTGAGAACGAATGTATATACACAATGGCTCATATTTGGTACTACTGTGCATATTCATTGTCACTTGTGAAGCATAATGAAATTTAAATGAAGCCAGTTATGCACTGAGGTGTGAATCACACACAAAAGTATATGTAAATACTGTCTTTTCTAATGTGTACACTGATTTGCTTTTTATAGTAAAATACATGTAGCATTTTTTAAGAGAGTCCATGCAAATCAATTGTAAATTTGGTCTGGCATACATACAATGCAATAAAATTTAATTATTTGTGTTAACCCTTTAACTCCCACCATTAGTGTTTAACTAGGGGTCTTCTTAATAAACAGTCTATCCAGATTTCTAGTAGACCCCTAGCCCTAAAATTCTAAAAAAATATTGTAAACTACATATTATAATTATATATGGGCAAATATAATATAATAAATAAATGTCAGGTCTTCCCTTGATGAGTAAAATTGTCCGGCATATTTAGACATGGAGTAAAAAATAAACATTGCCAAATGGCACCGATGGGAATGAAAGGATTCTTCATCGGACACCCACCACAAAATATTGACCTTCCACAAAATATTGACAAAATGGTTTGTTCTGAGACATGCAAATTTGACTTTATTGACACATTTTCGGGACATGCATGTCTTTGAACCACAATACTTCTTTTTAATTAGCATTTTATTTTTTAAAAAGTCGACATTCACCCCCACCCTGGAGCTTAATTACACAATGCATAATTCATAAATGTATATTATATTAGTAATATACGATTATTGCAAAATTTAACTATTCAACTTATGTATATTTGGTATAGTACTACATACAGTACTGTCAATCCAAGACTGACTAGCATATGCATGCATACTGTAGATACACTACAGGTCGAGTGATGATTTGAGAAGTTTGGGAAAAATTATTTTAAGGATGCATGGGTCATTGTAAACTTAGCATTTTCTAAAAATATTGATGGGATAGTAAATTTATTTCGTTAAACTTTTAATTTTACATTGTATTTAATTATGACATGTTCAAATAATTAATTAACAATTATTAAAGAAGGCGAGGTGAATATCGGTGGATAATAACGGAGATGAAGTCGAGGTTTTTATTCACCAATATTCACTGAGCCTGAGGTGAATATTGTTTTAGTATAAATACACATTTTTGTATTTTTAGGAACAGTATTTTCTTTAAAATTGTTAATTTCCTCACCTGTCACATTGACAAATCGCCTGGCTGGCATTTTGAATAAACGCTTGATTATCGAGAATTAGTTTATTCATGCATGCGTAAATTATCTTTGATATGCTGCTGTTAGTATATACATGTAGGTTAGTTACCTTTCATATTAAAATTACCTACTATACCGCTTTAAAATACGTCTAGAATACTATTTTTTTGTTAAATAATGGCAAATATCGTCTGTATCAAGTAGCTTAGTTACTATACTGTACCTCCTTCTCGGTCACTAACCTATATACTTAGTTCGAAGTAGCTCGACCAATCAGTGCATGCGATTTTCTATAACCAGTTACAAGTGCATTTATGCTAATTAGAATTATTTGCATCTTCATTTTTATGACAAAGTGGACTGCATAGCAGTATTAGGGGAAGACAGGACAAGGAGGGAAATAGTTCACTAACAGGTTATGATAGTGGAAAATTATTTTTATTATACTTTTTTATTTTATTTTACAACTTTGAAAATAAAAATTATTTTTTGTGTACTGCATACTAATATAATTCACATAGTAATTATGACTCAGAACATCAATACCTTAGTTCTCCAGTTACAAATAAAGTGTGGAACAGACCAGCAGTAGCAGAAAGTAACTAGTAGTTTAATATAAATCAAAATACAAACCCTATTAACTTAAACAAAAGAGATCTCTGCTAGCAAGGAATGTTGTTTATACAGCAAAGAGGCATATCCTTTATAACGTACAGTAGAAGCTGCAACCATAACTTTAACTAAGAATTTAAACAGTTCTTATCTTCTATGATCACATTAGTCTCAACATAAAGTCCAGAGCACATATAGAATACTTTTATACAAACACTTTAAATAATATCGATTTCCCAATTATCCGACATAAGAACATGGTTGAATTCCTCTCGCAACTCAGGAAATGATTGATACGTTGATGGAAGCTCCAGTAATGCATTGCATGTACGAGCAATTGGTCTTCTGCCAAAGCCAGAAAGTTCACTAAATGTTACTTGAATGCCTGCAAAAAGCATCAGTTCAGAACCACTGATGAATCTGACAAATAGTGAGAGTTTCTGAGGGGTGTCTAAACCTTTGATATATCGCTTGAGGAACTTTAAGCACTCTCTTTCCGCATCAGATTGTGGATCTGATTGTATACAATTTGAAATCTTGCTGACAGATGGTTTTACTTGCTCATATATATCTGTCAAGGACTGTGAGGTGGGGAAGCTTTCTGCAAGAGCTAGGAGGATATCTTTCCAGCTACAGTAGAACTTGAGTTTTACGACACCCCTTTTAACGACCACCTGCTGTTTACGACCACTTTTTCTGGCACGGACGATTTGTAATAGAAATGTACCTCCGATGTGCGACCACCTGCCTAACGCGACCAGTATCTGTAATATACTGTGCCTTCTGGATGATTTCCTTGTGTGCTATTTCTTGGATAACTGCTTGAGCATTTTCTTTCGTGATGCGTGTTCAGCAATCAAAATTTCCCAATATCTCCAGCAGCTCGTTATACTCCTCTTCATTTTCAAAATTCAAGTCACCAGAAAGACACTGGTCAATGACTCTCCTTTCATCTGCTGAAATATACTGCGTGAATGACTGGATTAAGATTGGACCACTGATTGATGATTCTCCAAATAACACATATGACAAGAATGTTTTTGACAAGAGAATTGGTAGGTATTGGCAGGTGAGGTAGCCTTTAACCAATACTCTTGCAATAGCTTCCCAGTCAGATCTACTATAGTCGTGCCTTATATACACGCTCATTCTCTCCAATGAAAAATGAATCATACACTTCTTTCCAGAAAAGACTAAAAGCATCTCTTACCACTCCTATGACAGCACCTTTTTCTTCACTGCCTCTGCCATCAATAACCACAACAGTGAGCTGGCAATCCATAATTGATGGATCTTTGAATGCATTAATCATATCTTCTTTGACATTCAGTCTGTGTATTTTGAGTAACTGGTTTTGTGGTTCAGCTGGTTGAGCCAGGAGAAGTAAAGCATCAGGCTCATTGCTGCTGGCTTCGCTGTCTACCACTATCATTTCTGGCATTCCATCAGAATTAAACTCTGGGGAGTAGTTACCTGCTGTCAACCCATCATTAAGGCTGACATTGGAGTTGTGCTGTTGTTGAGAGGAAGTGCTTGTTAAAGTGTGCGTTCCAATGTTGGCCTGGTTGTTAGGGCTTTCATTATCACTAAAAAATACAATGAGTACATCTTTAGTTTATAATTACAAGTACTGTATAATTGTTGCTTCAAAATATATTTACCAATCATCAGGGCTGATATGCATTTCTCAAGCTATCTAAAAATTTGTCATCACAACAAACTTGGTATTTATCTAGAATACAATTTTCTGTTTACATGACAGCTAGTTGTGTGTGGCATAACAATCTTCAAAGGAATACAGTAGAGTTGGGAAGGATTAGGTAGCCTGGACAAGGTCTGGGTCGGAGATGGACAACTAATCTCAGCCACTTATAGATTACTGACTACAGTACACTAACTTATAATAATGTAAGACAGACACCTGACATAAACTGCTGGTTGATTATTTACTGCAATATTAATAAAACTCTCTTTTTAGTGGACACCAGTGGTGAATGGTCCCTATACCTGTCTTAGGGGTGTGGGGGGGGTGTGTGGCACAACTTCCTCATAACATACCAATTTACTATATAGCCATGTGCCCAATTATTAAAATAACTATTAGCATTAAAGCAGTGTTAACATGTTTATCTATATTTTCTGCATGTTGTTTCACTATTTTGGACCATGAGCTGGCGGGTTAAGTGGGTGAATTCCACCCCACCCCACCCTCACACTTTTTTCTTGGTATACTGTACAGCCATATATATACTCATCGTTTATCATTGTTGAGGTTACTCATTCATTTTCAACAGACTTCAACTTTACACAGTCCATCTTTTTTAAATTTAGTGTTAATGTATGTTTTCCAGTGGATGATTGCAAATTAATTATTAATTTAGACAAAAATATTTTGATAATCAGAATGCAGGAAATGCCATTTCAGAAGCCTAAATTTCAAAAATTTTCCAGGGAAGGACTCCCTACAGATGTGGATCCACAAGCAAGATGACACTACCCCTCTTTTAAAAACGCTCCACAGTCCCTTAAGTTTACAGTATAAAAGCAGTACAAAAATTTAAATAAATCTAGAGTAATATTCTGCACAAGTCAGTCATAAGTTCATAGTTAGGTTATTGTAAAATTAATGAATACCTACAGTACCTTATTTCAAGTACAGATTGATATAGTTCTTCATCCATTATCTCTTCATCTTCATCTTCTAGTGGATATAATGATCTTACATATACTGCCCCTTGACCGGCCATTTTTATTATTCTTTCAGCATTGAATAGAACTCCTTCTGCTAGCTTTGGTTTTATCAGCTTACCATAGCAGGGCTGTTGAAGAAAGGAAAGTTATAATATTTATACAGTAGTATTAATGACAAAAATAGTACTAATATTTTTATTAAACTAAAAGAATAAATTATACAGTACCCTTCAATTTTCAGACCCTTCTTGTGGCCCCCTAGCCCAATTATATAAATTATTGCATGAATCATGGAAAACTACATAGAAAACTCTGACATGGATTTTACCAAAACAAATAAACATACTGTAAAACCACTCATAAAAAAAACAAAAACAGAATACTATACATGTACCTATCTTAAAAGGCAAAAAAAAAAGAGACTTATCTACAGTTTAGCCAAGAATCAAGCTTTGAGATAACTTATATTTAATTAAAACCTATATGGTACTGTTGGGATTAAAATTATAGATGCAGTTACATGTATTTGAAAATTAAAAGAACCATAATTTACATCAGCAAGTGTATAGCTGAGAGTCTGACTCCACTGAAATTTAATATTAAAATAGCATAAAACATGCTAAAATAGTGTAAAATATGTAATAGAGCATATAAAGGTGTGGCACAATCTAGTGCATGCAATGTTCAATGTTCTTTTCAAAATGGAAAAATAAATATTTTATAACAGGGCATCCAGCTTCCCAGATGACAGACTCTGGCTGATTAATAAATGTCCCACAAGCCTCAAGAGGATTTGTGAAAGTCTTGAGGGCCTACAATACCATGATTATCTTATAATCATGCAGTTCTTTGTTGTGTTAAAAGAGTACTGCATGTTTGGATGTTTGGTCATGCAGGCTAATGAGGGGAAATTAGAAATTTGCCCTGTTTAATATAGAGGGAAAATTAATTTTCCCCCTGTTTGGGGGAAATCAGAGATTAAATAACCCGGTGAGAACAAAAGAAACCGAGTCCATCATGGTATTACTGTATTAAATCATTGATAAATCAGCACCCCTATATCCCCCTGTTTGGAATCTTACAAGAATATATTAAATAGCAACAACATGGCTGTGCATTTGCCCACAGTATTACCAAAACCGATGATGCGCGGCATGGCCCAAAATAAACATGTCATGTTTTCCGTCCAAACATTAACGAATCCGGGTGCATTCCTTAGCCTTTGAAATTGACACCGTGAGATCACTGCAATATGATTGGTCCATCAAAATCATGATAAATCAAAAGTGTTCTTTTAGTCATCCTTTTATCAAATAGAAACTAGGAACTATCTACAATACTCGCCAATGTGAAGATAAGCGCCGAATCAATCGAACTTGTATGCACTGGAACAACCCGACCAAGGGTCCACACTGTGGGGTTTACACCCGAGCCGGGCGACGGGCCGAAGGCCCGGAGCCCGGTGAGAGTGCTAATCTCGACACGCGTGGAGTACACGCGAAATTACACGCAAGTGGGAAAGAAATTCTGCGAGATGTTTATATATATATATATATATATATATATATATATATATATATATATATATGTCAACAAATCCGCAACTTTCGCAGTTCGGAATTCGAATAGCAGGCTGGTAGACCGAAAACGACACTGTGTCCTGAAACTGGCCGAAGCCTGTAAATAAATCTGCTCTGGTGTATTCTACTTAACTCGAGGGAGAACGATGAAGAAATCAGTTTGAAACAAACGGCCTTTTAGATATTGAAGAGAACTGAATCACGCCTGGTCACGGAGAAACCGAACGAGAAAAACAATATGAATTCTGAAAAGAGTATAGACTGAATTGGCAGTGTTTGTGGTGACAAAAGCAGAAGAAAGTTTAACGGTAGGAGATTCATATTTACCAGTTTAGCTGATAAAGAAAATCATGCAATATATAAAATAATATTCTTGTCTTAGTACAGTTGTCTTTGGACGCTAGGACGTGGCCTTGTGTCTTTTCTTGGCCACTATTATCTATTTTGAATGAAAATTTGTTATTTGGTTCATCTCGTTGTTAGGACTATAGTCTTAGGACTATAGTCTTAGGACTATAAATTATAGTCCTAAGACTATAGTCCTAAGACTAAGATTATTGTCCTAAGACTATATTAGTCCTAATACTAAGATTATAGTCTATAATCTTAGTATTAGGACTAATATAGTCTTAGGACAATAATCTTAGTCTTAGGACTATAGTCTTAGTCTTAGGACTGTAGCCTTTGGACTATACATAGTCTTATAAATTTAGTCTTAGGACTATAGTCTCATAAATTTTATAGTCTTAGGACTATAGTCTTATAAATTTAGTCTTTGGACTATAGTCTTATAAATTTAGCCTTAGGACTATAGTCTTCTAAATTTAGTCTTAGGACTATAGTCTTATAAATTTAGTCTTAGGACTATAGTCTTATAAATTTAGTCTTAGGACTATAGTCTTATAAATTTAGTCTTAGGACTATAGTCTTATAAATTTAGCCTTAGGACTATAGTCTTATAAATTTAGTCTTAGGACTATAGTCTTATAAATTTAGTCTTAGGACTATAGTCTTATAAATTTAGTCTTAGGACTATAGTCTTATAAATTTAATCTTAGGACTATAGTCTTATAAATTTAGTCTTACGACTACAGTCTTAGACTTAGGACTATAGTCTTAGCTTAGGGCTATAGTTTCTTTTTTAATATTGACATTGTATGCTCTTTCGGTGTGTCAATACTTAATACTACAGTACATGACTACAGCCGGGTGAACTTTGCCAATGAATTTTCTTTAAAGTTATACTGGTTTGTTTCTCTCTTTCTATTCAAAATTTTTCAGGCTGTTAATTTTATTATTACATAGACTAAATATAAAAACTATAATACAGGTAGACTTAAATACAAAAAAACCCCAACCAAAACCAGTAAGTGTGTGTGTGGTGGTGGGGGTGGTTTACAAAAATGTATATATTAAAAGTGGGCGAGGGGTTGTTGCGATCATGTATTTCTAGTTGTATTAAATAAACATCGAACAATCAGCCTCAAGACAAATGACACTTGGTTCGCTCTTCGTAATTTAAATATTATTTCTTGTCTAGGGAAATAATGGAGTAATGATTGAAAGACTGGAGTCTATACGAAATTACACCAATGGAGCATGTCCAGGGTAACAGATTTCACGGGTAACAGATTTCACTGTGACAGCGCAGTGAAATGTGTTACCCGTGAAATCTGTTACCCAGGTATACTTTCCCTATCGAATCCAGTCTTTCACTCTTTCGATTCCTAGATCCAAACAGACAACCGTTGCTCATCACTGCAGTATTATCTTAATAGTGAACTACAGTATTAAACTTTTTTTTTCTTCCTCTCCCTTTATGACAATACCTCGTTGGACTGGTTCACTTCTTTCCCAATATGTGTGTTTATAGAGACCTGGTCGACTTCAAATTCTTTCGCCAGTCGTCTTATTAAAGCCATACCTCGCTTGTTTCGTAGCCCCAGTGCGATATTTCCTTTCCCTAAGAAATTCTAACAACTCGTTGTATTTTGGTTCATTCATGCCGGTAGGAACTTTGTTCCGCAGGTAACAGATTTCACTGTGACAGCGCAATGCTCGTACTCCTCGTAGGCTGGCTGTTTTGGCGGGCAGACCAGTGGGTCTGAATTTTAATTAGAACGGAAAAAAACCGCCCTCTGAATTTTAATTAGAACGAAATAAAAAACCTATTAGAACGAGAAAAAAAAAAGACTATAGAACGGATATTTAGAACGGATATTTAGAAACTCAAAGAATGTATAATAAAATACAAATAGAAAGAATATTTCAAACTGAGAATGTATTTGTTACATTTGCCATCCAAAAATAAACTTATAGAACGAAAATATGTAACATAGCATAAATATAAATATGATAGAACGAATAATAATACAATGACAATATTGACGGGAATGGCGCGTCATATTATCCATAAAATGAATATTCCGCGCAGGAAATTCCAATATATTTTCAAAATATCGGAATTGCTTGTCTTGTGCCGTGGCTGTCAGTGATTCGGTTGGAATCACAGATAGACGCTTTCGAGTAAAGTCGAGTTCATTGTTGATGACATGGGCTATTGCTCGTCGCGATGGCACGTTGTTTTCATTACAAACGGCATCAGTGACGAGTTTTTCTTTGATCTCTCTTGCGTAAACACTAGGCTTTTGCGTTTTATGAAACTCGATGTGTTGCATCACATTATTTGTCATGGCGTAGGGATTCCGTCCAGGATGAAATTTTGGATTTACTGACTCTGTTTCCAAATATTAATTTATAATTTTTCTCACGCCTCTCGTCGTTAGTTTCACGTCTTGACTGATTTTCGAAATGCTTTGTCCTTGGAAGTACAGTTGAATAATGCGGTATCTGATTAAATCTGGTGTAGACTTTCCATTAAAATAGATTCTTTCGAGTTTGTTTAGCTGTAACATCTTGAATCAGATCGGTTCAACTTTATGTAAAACGATACCATGAGAAAGCAAGATTTTCGTGAACTTCCTGCGTGTTCCTCATTGGTCAATTGTCGCCAAAACGAAACATGATTGGTGGGATTTGCACAGGAACTTGATCAATTTTTCAAAGGAAGTTGATCAATTTTTCAAACGAACTTCACAAATCAATTGATCAAACATAGCAAATGAATTGCACAAATATTTTAGGAACGCTTCTATTGCCACGACAGTAACACTTATTGCCACAAAACGTGTATAAGACTGTTTGATCATTTAGGTTAATATAATATTCAAAGTCTCCATATTATTCAATTTATATAACTTCATGCGCACCAACTATATTCCAGTCTTGTCCAAACATGTCACAGGCGTGAGTCACGCTGAATATTAATGAGGCGGCATCCCTTTGGTCCCTGGATGGGGGGGGGGGGGGGGGTCATCTACTCACGTATATTTAGTTAATATTTTTCATTGTTTTTTCACCTCTTTCCATATGATTCTAGGTTTTCACATTGTTTTTTCACCTCTTTCCATATGATTCTAGGTTTTCACATTATGTGTGACTAGTGTATATGATGCGATTCACATGATCACACATAGGAGTAATTTTTCTACAAAATTACTGGAAATATTCATTAACTGAGAGTATACCAGGTTGTGATTGACACAAAGAAGTAGTTCAAATTGACAAGAAATGAGAATACTTTATGTTGAAATATTGTCACTCGCGTGAGTTCAAAATGAGGGAGTTGGAAATGTGGCCGGGTTTGGATGTCTGCGGCACAGGCTAACACAAAGCCGATACCTAATTTTCCAATTTGAAACAAGTTTTAGTTATGTTGCGAGAAATAGTACTCTTTTCTTATAAAAGTACAGCATTTTTCCAATCGAGGCTTTTAATTAAATTATGAAATCACGAATAATTCAAAAAAAATAATTTAAAATCTGTTATTTATTTATAAGACAGTTAACGGCCTCGCACTATCGTATTTAGAAACTCTTATTGCTGATTACACTTCAGCTCTTAATTTGCGCTCTAATTCTAAGAGACTTCTTATTGTCCCCAGGTCTACTTGTGTAACTTATGGGGACCGTGCTTTCTCGATAACTGCCCCCAGACTCTGGAATGCTCTTCCTGCAATGACTTATTTTTTTGTTGCAATATTTTATCCTACAAATTAAACAAGTCGAAAGATATTATCAAAGGGTCATTGCGTGCACGTATTTCTCGTTTAACAACCTCGTACCCACGCCAAGGAAAGAGTCTGGGTACAAGGTTGATTACGTCACTGATTTGGCATCTCATTCCTGTCCGAGGACTTCCCCATAGGTGAATAAAATCGTCTGGCGTTAGCCACAATAAATACTAAAGACCGATTCGGACAAGAAAGAGTTAACCTCATTTCGTCGATTGTATTCGCTGAACCCTAGTTTAACGAAGCATACAAATTTTCCTCTTTTTCTCTCTTGGTACTCAATTCCATGTAAGTATTTTCCTGTGAAGTCCCTGTCGATGTTAGTCCATCTACGTCCCCGCTGTAATTACCGCGCATATTAGTTGGGTCTGTCTTCGGGAGTATGTCCACTACTACCTCGTAATCATCAGGAAGCATGACGTCAGCTAAGTCAGACTCCAGACGATCATTAGAATTATTGGGCAAAGCATCATCATAAGCAGAATTTACAGTGTTGAAATTTGGACTTTCTTTGTCATTTATGTTGTTTCTTTTATTCCTGCGCCTACATAAAACAAAATAGTAATAATATAATAATAATAATATGACGATAAGTTGTACGTATACTACAGTGCGCGTGCTACGTTTGCGAGCATGGTGTAATGTAACAGACGTTTGGTGGACGTTCGTCAAGCTCAATTACTCAAAAAATATTTCTGAGCCATAGGCAGGGTTCAAACCTGTAACCTTCTAATGACCGGTTAGACACTCTAGCCACTTAGTCATACGAAGGAGATTGAGAAAGGTGGATACAAGTACATTGTAATCATGGAAATGGATGACATCATGGAGGAGGAAATGAAAGGTAAGTTCAAGAAGGAGTACTTGAGGAGATTGAGATTGGTGTTGGGCTCGAAGCTGAGTGGAAGGAATAAGATTTTAGCTGTGAACACATGGGCGATTGCTTTGTTGAAGAATGGTGCAGGTATAGTATAGTATAGTATAGTATAGTATAGCATAGCATAGCATAGCATAGCATAGCATAGCATAGCATAGTATAGTATAGTATAGTATAGTATAGTATAGTATAGTATAGTATAGTATAGTATAGTATAGTATAGTATAGTATAGTATAGTATAGTACACTATAGTATACTATAGTATACTATAGTACGTATACTATAGTATACTATAGTATACTATAGTATACTATAGTATACTATAGTATACTATAGTATACTATAGTATACTATAGTATACTATAATATACTATAGTACAGTACAGTACAGTACAGTACAGTACAGTACAGTACAGTACAGTACAGTACAGTACAGTACAGTACAGTACAGTACAGTACAGTACAGTACAGTACAGTACAGTACAGTACAGTACAGTACAGTACAGTAAAGTATAGTATAGTATAGTATAGTATAGTATAGTATAGTATAGTATAGTATAGTATAGTATAGTATAGTATAGTATAGTATAGTATAGTATAGTATAGTAAAGTAGAGTTAGGAGAAAGTGCAGACATTGGGTACGTCGATAGGCTGTAGAGGCAAAGGTGGAAGAGGACTTATCAGCTGATCTGGGTGGTACGTGAACCAATACTAGTGCAGGTAAGAGAAAGTGGTGTGCTGAGAACAGAAGGAGAAGGAAGAGAGATGGAAAAACAATGGTTAGAGCGTCTAATCGGACATTAGAAGGTTGCAGGTTCGAACCTTGTCTGGGTAATTCTGAGTAATTGAGCTTGACGAATGTCCACCAAAAGTCTGTTAATAATAATAATAATAATAATAATAATAATAATAACAACAACAACAACAACAATAATAAGAATTTGTTGAGGAAAGTGGAGGCAGGATACGAGTTCAAGGGAAAGAAAGTGAACCATCTATTGTTTATAGATGACCTGAAGTTGTATGGAAAGAACGAAGAACAGGTAAGCTCACGAGTTAACACGTGAACACGAGTTAACAAGTAACATTTATTTAGTAAGGACATTGGGATGGAGTTTGGATTGAAGAAATGTGGAATGCTGATGATGAGGAGAGGGAAAGTACAGAAGAGTAAAGGAATAGAACTGTCAAGTGGGGAAGTGGGGAAGTGGTGAAGGAGATTGAGGAAGGTGGATACAAGTGCCTTGGAATCCTGGAAATGGATGACATCATGGAGGAGGAAATGAGAAGTAAGTTCAAGAAGGAATACTTGAGATTGAGATTGGTGTTGGTCTCGAAGCTGAGTGGTAGGAATAAGATTTTGGCTGTGAACACATGGGCGATTGCTTTGCTGAAGTGTGGTGCAGGTATAGTAAAGTGGAGTCAGGATAAAGTCAGGAAGAGCGATGTTGATAGGCTGTACCTACCTAGAGGAAAAGTGGAAGAGGATTTATCAGCTGTGAAATGTGCATCAGGTCGGAAGAAAACAATCTGGGTGGTACGTGAAGAAAGGCGTGGAACCAATGCTAGTGCAGGTAAGAGAAAGTGGTGTGCTGAGAACAGAAGGATGTATAAAAAAAGAGGACTATAAGAGCAAGAAGGAGGAAGAGAAGGAAGAGAGTTGGTACAACAAGGCAAAGTATGGACAGTTCTATAGAGAACTGAAAGAGAACCTTGGAACTGAAAAATCGTGGTGGTGGCTACGGAAGGGAGATTTGAAGCCAGAAACTGAGGAGCTACTCTGTGCAGCGCAGGAGCAGGTGTTGAGGACAAAATACGTGAAGAACAAGATTGACAAGACAGAGGAGGACCCATCATGTCGGATGTGTGGTGAGAACGGGGAGGCATATTGTTACAAGAAGAAGCATGATGGAGTGGCAAGGATTGTGCACTGGAACATGTGTGGTATGGGTTGAAAAGAGCTGAGAAGTGGCATGAACATGAAGCTGAGGGAGTAGTGGAGAATAAGGAGGCAAAGGTGTCGTGGGATTTTATGGTGCCGTGTAATGGAAAGATCAAGCATAGGCAACCAGACATTGTGTTGATAGACCAAAAGGAGAGAAAGTGTGTGATCCCGGAGGACGGTAAAGTTGCAACAAGGGAAGACGAGAAGGTCGAGAGGTATGAGCTGTTGACGATTGAAATTAGAAAGTTGTGGAGAATAAAGAAGGTGGAGGTTGTTCCTGTGGTGGTAGGAGCACTTGAATCAGTCAGCAGGACTCGGAAATTGGATAGAGAAACTAGACATAGGATTAAAGATACCACAGCTACAAAAGACATCCTTACTTGGTACACACATTCTAAGAAAGGTGTTTCAAGAAGGCAGTAAAGACGGGGCTTAGTCTACAGACAGTAGACAGTCCTGTTCTAAGATATCCAGCGATAACATCTATGTTGTGCGTCGGTTACAATAATAATAATGATAATAATAATAATAATAATAATAATAATAATAATAATAATAACAATAACAATAAC
>CAXIUP010000041.1:342500-351579 GCA_964035015.1 Corallium rubrum | reverse complement strand
TGGTTTATTCCTAGTTAAGTTGATATAACTAAATGAGAAACATAAGAAATACTGGAAAGTGAAAGTAAAAGAATGTTTGATACGCCGGCTCAATTATTATTCAAACAACATGCTTACCCCTCGTCCCCTCGAGAGACAGACTTGATCCACGTCTACAAGCTTCCTATAGCCTTATAAGAATATATATTTTAACTGTTTGATTTGTATCAACACGCCTTTTATTCAGACGTTAATCTTCTATGTTTTCTCTAAGAATTAAACGAACTTTCTATTTATAATGAATTAAATCAGTTTAGAATGAACCTTGTTTTTAGACGTGTCTTACACTAGCTTTTAAAGGCAATTCAACTCCAACTGAGACTCCTGCTGAGTGAGTCTAATTATTATTCAAACAACAAGCTACCTTGCAGGCTTTCCTTCAGTGAAGGAAAGCCTGCTAGCTAGAAGCTTGAGTTCAGTATACTGTTTGATCTGTTGCATGTTCACTCTAAAACTTAAAGTGTAGCAAAATGGAAATACAAGAAATTGAAAGACATATAATCTTTAATACGCTCTAACAACAAGCCTCATAAGCCTACTTATCTCTTAAGTTTGATCTGTTCTAATATAAACTAACACATTTTGTACTTCTGGCATACATCTTGCATTCATACTAAGACTTAAAATACTGTTATGATATTTTAGAAAACAGATATTCAGGATCCGTATCAGGAATTTAAAAGAATTTATCTGTAAGGTTCCTTGCTGAGATGCATTCATCTTAATAAATTATCGAGGTGTTTTCCCTCGTCTATATACGCAGTTAAAATTGTCAGTCGAACGTATATGCTGTATTTTTCAAGTTGGCTGTCGTCATCGATATCTTTCGTTGATGTAAAATAACTATTTCAGACCTACTTAGTTCTCAAGGTAAGATAGCTTTAATATGATATAGATATTAACGTAATACATTTCTGATGGAAATAAGTTATGTATTTAGATAAAGCACTAAATGTTTTAACTGAGAAGATAAGGAATGGACGTTATTTAGATCTCTTTGGACTATCCTACGTCCAACTATAAAAAGAACTTTTATCATTCTTTTGTATGGCGAGGTCAACTTTGAATATTTCATTGATTTGAACTAGATTTTTGTTCTATCTTTGGGTGAACAGACTTCTGATTTTATCAATTAATATTCCTAGTTATCTTAGAGCGATGAGTGCATGAGTTACGAAATCTAGCACACTTTCACAGATAAGTATTAGATTGGAAAGATGATTTTGTGTATGCTTTACATAGATAAAAGCAAAATACCCGTTTGTGGTTAATTTGACAGTTGACTTGAGTAAAACGAGAAATTTCAACCAAATTTTGAACACACTTCAAATACCGTTAAGTCAACAAATTTTGTACTGAATTCTGTTGTGCTAGATAACTCTAGATACGCGATAATAATTCTAAAAAATTATTTAATTGTGAGGAATGTTGGTTTATTCCTAATTAAGTTGATATAACTAAATGAGAAACACAAGAAATACTGGAAAGTGAAAGTAAAAGAATGTTTGATACGCTCATAGTTACGCTCGAATTATTATTCAAACAACATGCTTACCCCTCGTCCCCTCGAGAGACAGACTTGATCCACGTCTACAAGCTTCCTAGCCTTATAAGAATATATATTTTAACTGTTTGATTTGTATCAACACGCCTTTTATTCAGACGTTAATCTTCTATGTTTTCTCTAAGACTTAAACGAACTTTCTATTTATAATGAATTAAATCAGTTTAGAATGAACCTTGTTTTTAGACGTGTCTTACTCTAGCTTTTAAAGGCAATTCAACTCCAACTGAGACTCCTGCTGAGTGAGTCTAATTATTATTCAAACAACAAGCTACCTTGCAGGCTTTCCTTCAGTGAAGGAAAGCCTGCTAGCTAGAAGCTTGAGTTCAGTATACTGTTTGATCTGTTGCATGTTCACTCTAAAACTTAAAGTGTAGCAAAATGGAAATACAAGAAATTGAAAGACATATAATTTTTAATACGCTCTAACAACAAGCCTCATAAGCCTACTTATCTCTTAAGTTTGATCTGTTCTAATATAAACTAACACATTTTGTACTTCTGGCATACATCTTGCATTCATACTAAGACTTAAAATACTGTTATGATATTTTAGAAAACAGATATTCAGGATCCGTATCAGGAATTTAAAAGAATTTATCTGTAAGGTTCCTTGCTGAGATGCATTCATCTTAATAAATTATCGAGGTGTTTTCCCTCGTCTATACGCAGTTAAAATTGTCAGTCGAACGTATATGCTGTATTTTTCAAGTTGGCTGTCGTCATCGATATCTTTCGTTGATGTAAAATAACTATTTCAGACCTACTTAGTTCTCAAGGTAAGATAGCTTTAATATGATATAGATATTAACGTCTGAATACATTTCTGATGGAAATAAGTTATGTATTTAGACGAAGCAAATGTTTTAACTGAGAAGATAAGGAATGGACGTTATTTAGATCTCTTTGAACTATTCTACGTCCAACTATAAAAAAGAACTTTTATCATTCTTTTGAACTGGCGAGGTTAACTTTGACTATTTCATTGATTTGAACTAGATTTTTGTTCTATCTTTGGGTTAACATACTTCTGATTTTATCAATTAATATTCCTAGTTATCTTAGAGCGATGAGTGCATGAGTTACGAAATCTAGCACACTTTCACAGATAAGTGTTAAATTGGAAAGATGATTTTGTGTGTGCTTAACATAGATAAAAGCAAAATACCCGCCGTTCGCGGTTAATTTGACAGTTGACTTGAGTAAAACGAAAAATTTCAACCAAATTTTGAACCTACTTCAAATACCGTTAAATCAACAAATTTTGTGATGAATTCTGTGGTGCGAGATAAATCTGAAAGCCTCTCTTGACGTTCATGTTCTACTAAAGATGATGCTCGAAACATATTTAATTGTTAGGAATGTTAGTTTATTGCCAAGTTTAGACATAACTAAATATTAATTAAGAAATACAAGAGATTCTGGAAAGTGAAAGTGAAAGAATGTTTGATATGACCTAATTCTTATTCAAACAACAAGCTTCCCAGCCTCCCATATATTTCTGTATATATATATATATATATATATATATATATATATATATATATATATATATATATATATATATATATATATATATACGTACGGATTGCGACACAGGTGCCGTAGAGAGCTCAATACAAAATAGTAGAGCATATATATTTATTTAAGATGGATAAAAACTATAAAATTCTAAAATTCTGTTACTCGAGTTTCACGCTCAGCTCCCGCTGGCGATCATCAGACTAATAAAAACTAAGGTGCGTTAAAATTAGATGCATAAAATTTATTTTCATGGCGGCATTTGGCAAACAATTCAGTTCTTTTGTTCAGGAGTGGTCCCTTGGCGCATTCAAAATGCAAATCTTCTCTTGAAGACAAAGATTACATTTGGTATTTCCACTTCTGTACGCGCTTGCTCTTTTCAAGATAGACCACTTAATCTCGAAATCGATATCGGCATCTTTCAAATCCCAAATGTGTTTGGATAGGGCTGTGCTGGATTGATACTTCCTGTTGGAAAACGAGAGTTTATGGTTGCTAAAACGTGATTTAAAGTCATGTTCTGTCATACCGATGTAGGCATGTTTGTGGTTGTTGGTTGTGACGACGGCTTGGTAAACTAGATTCTTCGTTAAACAGGCACTTCAAGAGGGCATTTGGTGGTGTCTCGGCAATTGCACATTTTTAAGCTGCATGGTTGAGTGGGCCTAAGGATTTTGAGGTTGTGTCGGTTGATCACGCTGGCCATATTATCCATACAGCTGTAGCTAACCTTAACAGTTCCTCTATTAAAAATCTTATGCAAAATGTGACTCTTGGTAAAGTGTTTGTCAATGAGTTGCAAAAAGTTCCTGGCGACGTTGGTTTGTACATTGCGGCTAAATGGGGGGTTGAACCATATTATATTCCTGCTTCTATTCCTTCTGCTGTTGGTTGTAATATTGCTGGTATTGGAGAAGCTCATGCATTCTGAAAAACCACTTGACTCCAGAGCCGAATTGTAAATTGGCGCAGCTTTTTCAAATTGGTCAATGTCGCAAGATAGGCTTGAAATTCTGTTACTGATCGCTTGAGGTAGTTGCTTGATGATGGAGGGGGATGGTTTGACTGGGCATTGATAAACAAAGGTGGGTTATCAGGTTTCCGGTGCGGGTAAAACTTTCCATTACTAAGATTGAGGGTGACATCTAAATAGTTAACAATTTTCATGTTCGACTGGATGGTAATCTTTAAGCCAATTTCGTCGAAACATTCAATGAACTTCTTCTTGATCTTCTCTGCTGTTCTGGGACCCATATTTCGGAAGGCTTCCAGGCCATCATCTCTGTAAAGGCCAATGTTGTCGTTGGCAAACTTGTGCTTTAGCTTATTGAGGGCGAAGAGGCCGATTAATTCGCAAACTTCTGCCCCGTCAAAACTTCCCATTGTTACATCGAATAAAGTAGAATTATTCTTCTTAGACCAGGGATTCTCATTATTAAATAAAAGGGATTTTCTGGCGTGCATAATGATATCTCGGTCGCGTTGTGGGATGCTGACAAATTGGGTTGCATAATCTAGTGCTTTTATTAGGAGGGTTTCAGAAATAGACGGGTAGAAGTCGACAATGTCAAAGATAACAAATGTGAGCGAATGCTTGTTTTGGAGGTTACTGAACCATTCGATGACAGAGTGCGTGTTTTTCCATTGATTTGCGAGTATGCTAGCTCTTACTTCATTGTTTATACGTTCCAAAATTCCTTTGCTGACTATGCCTAGGTTGCTCTTTGCGGGATTTATGAGTCTACAAGAGGGGTTGTTGTTGAAGTTGTCTTTGTGGTCTTTTAACGTAATGAACGCCTGCTTTCTTGCCATGGTCTCGATTTTTTTACTAATACCAAGATCGCTAGATATGGACTTTAACTCTTCGTTTATTTGGTGGGTAGAGCTTTCATCGGATTTCTTGTAGCTTTTGGTGATGTTTTCCCGTAGGAGCTTTTCATACTGGTCTTTCTCGAGTTGGTATATGTTTCTTGTCTTGTCAGCAGGAACCAGTACTTTGTTGGATGAATTAATCTTTTTGATATCGTCATGGAGATTACTAAGAAAGCTGTTGTTGACCGGTCTAAATTTCAGGGTTTCTAGCATATTCAAGAGATCGTCTTCGAACGGCTTGAGTTCGTTAACCAGAGGGGAACTTTTCCTGGACCTAAGATTGAATTGGTTGCTGCCATGGTTGTAAAGTTGAGGTTTCAAAAAGAAGTAGGCCTTCCATCTCATGCGCTTAACGAGGCTTTCGATCTTGGTGAGAAGCTTTGTCTTATAAGCGTCTTTTGGTGGAAGTGGAATGTTTTTCACTGAGTGGTTGAAGCTGAACTTTTCCATCTTGGAATCGGTCTGTTTGGCGAGAGTGCTCGACTTATTAAAGGAGCGATAATATACGTACGGGTTGCGACACAGGTGCCATAGAGAGCTCAATACAAAATAGTAGAGCATATATATTTATTTAAGATGGATAAAAACTATAAAATTCTAAAATTCTGTTACTCGAGTTTCACGCTCAGCTCCCGCTGGCGATCATCAGACTAATAAAAACTAAGGTGCGTTAAAATATAGATGCATCTAATTTTAACGCACCTTAGTTTTTATTAGTCTGATGATCGCCAGCGGGAGCTGAGCGTGAAACTCGAGTAACAGAATTTTAGAATTTTATAGTGTTTATCCATCTTAAATAAATATATATATATATATATATATATATATATATATATATATATATATATATGTATGTATATATATACCTTAACTGTTTGATCTGTTTCAACACGCCCTTTGTTCAGACGTACGGAAATTTTGCATGTTCACTCTAAGACTTATACAGTGTAACAAAATGGAAATACTAGAAAATGAAAGACATAGAATCTTTAATACGCTCTAAGAACATGCAAGCCTTGTATATGTCTTAAGTTTGATCTGTACTAGTAACTAACTACTAAACTATAACTAACACATTCTGTACTATTGGTATAAATCTTGCATCTCTACTAAGACTTATAATACTATTATGATATTAAATCTTATAAAACAGATATTCAGCAATTTGAAGGAATTTATCTGTAAGGTTCCTTGCTGAGATGCATTCATCTTAATAAATTATCGAGGTGTTGTCCCTCTTCTACGCAGTTAAAATTGTCAGTCAAGCGTTTGGTGTACTCAGTTTAAGTTGGCTGTTCATCTTTCGTTGATGTAAAATAACTATTTCAGGCCTACTATAGATATAGATACTAACTTAATACATTTCTGATGGAAATAAGTTATCATGTATTGGCTAATAACTAAATAGCTAATAACTAATACCTAATAACTAAAACCTGTCCAGAGGTGTACAATGTTTCTCTGCCCTTTTTCTCTTATCACTCACTTCTAATGCTAAATATTTTGACTGTATTTTCTTTAACTAGCATGGGCAAAACATAATTGCTGCCGAAGGCAGCTAACTAATCTTGACATGGGTTGCTGTGTCTCATGTCCAGACCTCTTTGCCGAGTTATGTATAGTCAACGAAATCTCGATTTTAAGAGTTTGTTGACCGTTTTATGACGTTTTGTGACGTAGACGTTTCTTGCAACTTACATCATCACATACGCCAGAAGGATTTGCTCTGGTTGTATGTGCGTTTGAAGTTTGTCAACACCACGAGTCAAGCCGACGTGATGGTCAAATGTTCAGTGTTCTCGTTCACTTGTCAACTTTGTGAACTGTCCTTTTATACAGTTTCAGGAGGAGAGATTATCTTGTCGAGGTAAGATATCAATTTCTACAACTGACAACAAACTGTGTTTTTTGGTAGGAGATTTCACAGTTGTTTTCTTCTATCTTTAGGTGTATATTGCCAATATTGGTGTGGGTTGACTGGGTTCATTGTGTTTGTGCTGATCCGCATTCTGATCAGGATCAGACGCTACTATACTATCTGCGTGTGTGTATTTTGACTTACACAAATTCTGCAAAATAATCTGATGGGCTCAATGGTACATTGCTCTATAATATTATTATAGCTCTAGATTTGTTAAACATATTAAGCACTTGCATTGGCAGTTTTGCCACATCATTAGAGCAAGAGACATGATTATTTAATATTTGTATATTAATTGTGATATCAAGTCAAGCGATAAGTTATAGTAAGTTGTAGTTTTCAATTATATAATTAAAAAATATAGAAGAGATGTGTAAATACTCTGGCTATTGTAATTAATTTTACATTTTTGGACTTCCCAGTCTTCTTCACAGGTAATTCTGTGGGCTCTTATGGTGAAAAGGTGAGAAAAAATTGGATGGAGTGGGCAATCTTAGGTGGAGTGGGCAATCTTGGGTGAAGTGGCAATCTTAGGTGGAGCGGGCAATCTCGAGTGGAGTGGGCAATCTTGGGTGGAGTGGGCAATCTCGGGTGGAGTGGAGTGGGCAATCTTGGGTGGAGTGGACCATCTTGGGTGGAGTGGGTACTCTTGGGTGGAGTAGGCAATTTTGGGTGGAGTGGGCAATCCCGGGTGGAGTGGGAAATCTTGGGTGGAGTGGGCAATCTTGGGTGGTGTGGGTAATCTTGGGTAGAGGGGACAGTCTTGAGTGGTGTGAGCAATCTTGGGTGTTGTGGGTAATCTTGGGTGGAGTGGGCAAGAAGGGTGTCACACACATTGGTCACAGACTGCAGATATTTGCCTGTGGAGTAGGCTAAAGGTTTTGTCCCTTTCGAGGCAGCACTTCACTTGTGGTAGTAACTTCTAGTATAGCATTATTATTCAAGCCTGTAGCTCGGGAAAATCCCGACTACATCATATACATGATGATAATATTTCATTACCTTGTTGCAATAAGATGCAGCTATTGGTCAGTTCTTGTTACGTACTCGACAGTCGACACACGATACCATTACCATAGCTTATCAGTTTCTTCTGCTCATCAACGACGCAGGTTCTATATTTGAGCATTTGCATGATAATTATTGAGATATACATACTAAAATTTCTTCGCGGACTCTGGTGAGCTGAACTTAACACGATTCATCGGAACAGCATTAGATTTTGACATTTTGTCCACTCCGGACGGAACATCTTCTGTGAGATCTGTGTTTCTTCCCCAAATGTAAGTAGATAATTTGTGTTAAACTCAGAAGAAATAATATTGAGACATTAGTCTTTCATGCATAGCTTTCCAAGACGTCCTCCCTTGACGAGTAAAATCGTCTGGCGTTTAATAAAATCGCATTTTCGAAAACGCAAGCGGTGATTGGTTAAAAGCCGTGTTTCATAACTCTATGGAAAACAGGGCAAGATTATATTAAATTTTCGCTGTCCGGAAGGGGGGAGAGGGAAATTTACTTTGGATGTCCGAGGGGGGAGGGAGTAGTTGGAAATATCAAAATATTAAACAGATAAGTAAACATAACTTTTAATAATAAGATTTAACAAGTCATAGATACATAACAAGTATAAAACTATATAAGTTGTCTAAAATATCAACAGAAAATAGAAATATCAATGAGCCATTTTCCAGTCAATATCAAACGGAACTTCCTGTTGAATCTTTAATAGTCGTAACCTTAGTAAACGATCGCCCGATGTCGCAGAACTAATTAAACCATTTTTCAAACAACCGCTGACAAAAAAAAAACGATGTCCGAGGGGGGAAGGGGAGTGTTCACTTGTCTCTGGATGTCCTAAGAGGGGGGTCCCGTTTGACATTTCCTCCGGGGGGGTGGGTATGGATCTTTTCTGGAACGACCCAATATGTCAACAATTACGCCACGTATTATAAGCCATTTATACGCCTTAATTTATTTTTTTCTCGGAAAATGTGTTCCGTGTTTCTATAGAATTATAGAAACATGAGAGGAAGTTTGGGGAAACGAAAAATTACAGTGGGAACAGAGATTCCGCAGTGCGAGTGTTTCCACACAAGTGTTTTCAAAACCACGAATGTTTCTATAACTTTATGGAAAAGAAAACACTTTCTATTTCT
>CAXIUP010000041.1:330000-337500 GCA_964035015.1 Corallium rubrum | reverse complement strand
ATACCCTAAGAGCCGAAAAGATTGCAGATGAACTTAAAGACAAATCAGGCAAAGCAGAATGTTGCAATAAATTAGGAAATGCGCGTCTTGAGCTGGCAGAGTATGAAAAAGCCATTGGCTATTTCAATAAAGGTCTAGAAATCAGCATTGAAATAGGAGATCAGTCAGGAATAGCAAAAAGCAATGGAAATTTAGGGACTGCCTATCGTTGTTTGGGGCAGTATGAAAAAGGCATTGGCTATTTCACAAAAGGTCTAGAAATCAGCATTGAAATAGGAGATCAGTCAGGAATAGCAAAAAGCAATGGAAGTTTAGGGACTACCTATTCTTATTTGGCGCAGTATGAAAAAGCCATTTCCTATTACAATAAATGTCTAGAAATCAGCACTGAAATAGGAGATCGGTCAGGAATAGCAAGTAGCAATGGAAGTTTAGGGTCTGCCTATTCTTCTTTGGGGCAGTATAAAAAAGCTATTCAGTATTGTAATAAAGGTCTAGAAATCAGCACTGAAATTGGAGATCGGTCAGGAATAGCAAGTAGCAATGGAAGTTTAGGGTCTGCCTATTCTTGTTTGGGGCAGTATAAAAAAGCTATTCAGTATTGTAATAAAGGTCTAGAAATCAGCACTGAAATAGGAGATCGGTCAGAAATAGCAAGTAACAATGGAAATTTAGGGATTGCCTATCGTTGTTTGGGGCAGTATGAAAAAGCCATTTCCTATTACAATAAAGGTCTAGAAATCAGCACTGAAATAGGAGATCGGTCAGGAATAGCAAGTAACAATGGAAATTTGGGGACTGCTTATCTTAGTTTGGGGCAGTATGAAAAATCTCTTAAATGTTTTGCAGAAGCATATAAAATTAGTTTAGAAATTGGTGATCGAAGTTTGGAATGCATTACTTTAGGAAACATAGGGAACACTTACTTGAAACTGTATTTGTCTGTAGCTCACGAAATGGAAGATTTGAGCAACTTAAAAAACGCTGTGTCATTTCTTAAGAGATCTGTTATGTGTGGTGATAAGATTTTATTCGACTTGAGCATTGACAAAAATAAGATATCATTCACTAGTGAATACTTTCAACGATATCTGACTCTAATGTATTGTTTTATTTTGTTAAAACGCATTGAAGCCGCGTTGTTAGTTATTGATCTTGGAAAGGCCAAGGCACTGCATGCTTTTTTCGAGAAGCGAAAGAAATCAGAGATTGATGACATGGTCAATTATACACGTGAGACCTGGAAAAATATCGACAAAAATGAAGAGAAATTAGAAATAGACAATATTGAGAAGGGTATCGTGCTCGAGAAAAATAATTCTACTGTTTTATTTTACTCTTTTGATTTTGGTAAGTTGCTCGATATTTGGGTTTTAAATGGCGTGGATGATATTAAACACATACTTTTGGAAGGAAATAATGACCTGACTTTACCTGAGAATTCTATTTTCGACATTTTGAAAATGTTAATTCAGACTTGTTCCGTTAATTTAAATCGTGATTCCCCCTTGGTTAAACTAAGTTCAAATTCTACTTCTGATCGTCACAACATTGCGGAAATACCATGGAGCCAGGTGTTAGTGAATGAGAATTTTATTGATTCTAATAAAGGATCAGAAGATTATAAATTAGAGAACTCCGAAAATAAACTTTCGAAAAACACCCAGTCTTGCGAAAGCATATTTCTTCCCAACACATGCCAAGATTCTGAGTCGAAAATCAAGAATGTACTGCAAGTAGTGCAACGTTATGATCTGGCTGTTGACGTTGCCAAACTGAGGTCTCCGGCTAGACCTCCTCCTATTGAACAACATACTCCTATTTTACAGGAATTGTTTCAGAAACTCATCAATCCTGTTAAGCAGTTTATTAAAGGAGACAAATTGATTATCGTTCCTGACAAATTTTTGTTTTTTGTGCCATTTTGTGCTTTGAAAGATGAAAACGGTTCCTCGATCTCACAAAATTACAGTATTCAAATAACACCATCTCTGCACACTCTTTATGCCAGCATGAAGCAATCAGATGAAGCTAGTCTAGGTTTTGCATTGTTTGTTGGTAATCCAACTATTGGCAAAGTTAGTTTTCGTCGAGAAGAATTTGAACCGGATCCGCTCCCATTCGCCACAGCTGAAGCGCAATGTCTTGCACCGCTTTTTGACGCTAAACCCTTAGTAGAAGACAAGGCCGTAAAGCAACGAGTTTTACAATTAATTCAAAACGCTGGCATAATTCACATTGCCGCACATGGGGACGGAGAGCATGGTGAAATTTTTCTTGCTCCTAATCCTAATTCAACTAGCGCAGGCTTACCCAAAGAAGAATCGTTTCTTGTAAGAGAAGAAGATATTATTGAAATTCCCATAAGTGCCCGGTTAGTTGTCCTATGTTGTTCTCATACAGGAAGAGGGAATGTCTCTTCAGAAGGAGTCGTTGGTCTAGCACGCGCATTTCTTGCAGTCGGTGCTCGCTCCGTTCTTGCCACACTCTGGCCTATTGACGATGAAGGTACACAATTGTTTATGGAAAATTTCTATAAAGAAATTTGCAACGAAACGTCGGTTTGTGAGGCTTTGCGAAGGACAATGAACATATTTCAACAACATCAACACCTTTTTTTCCGAAATGTACAGGTTTGGGCACCATTTACTATCTACGGCGAAGACGTTAAGTTTTCCAAGCACGATATTGAAGAAATAAAAACCAAATCTCGCCAAATGACCTTGTGATTGAACTGACTGAACCTACGAACAAGGTAAAGTTTAACGAAAATTAGGTCTGAAAAAAATTACATGGCAAAACTATAACCATAAGATCGAACTGATAACAATTTCATAGGTGATGCAACAGAAAACAAATAGGCTATGATAAGAATTCAGCATTAGACGACAGAAAACGTGTAATTGTCTATAAATATAAAGATATTAGTTTAGGCATCCATAATTAGGCCATTTCAACAAACGGTGATTTAATGAGCAGCTAAACAAGATGCAATCTTGGATTTAACCGTTTTTAATAGGAAAGTTATAGATTTTAGCACTTAATAATACAAGTTTCTAGCATATTCAGGGGGTATATCTTAGGCAGTTGAATATAACAAGAAGCATTCCACGTATACTCATACTCTGGTCGTTTAACTTAAAGTAGTTTTCAAAATTTACAGGCGAGTTATCTAAGCATTTGTAGACAAAGGTACAAGCTCTTTCTTTGTATAATTTTATTACACGTTTTGCATAATATAATTAGAATTTTTGAGCATTTTCAGATATGTTGCATAACAATAGTTTGTCTTTGATATCATGTTTGCTATTGTTAGTTAAACACTATGAGCATCTCTCTGATTGGACCTTCACTTATACAAGATCCACAAATAGTTTAGTTATATATACTATTAGAATTGGAATTTATAATTAGCTTTTTTGTCTATATGAGAGGACGTGCATTACACTTGAGTTACCTATAGCTATGAATAAAGGAGATATAGTTGTAATCTAGCTATATCTTGTATATATGTACAGTCGAGGGTAACACAAATAGATCACTGCAGTTTAAATGGTACTATGTAATTGTTCGGTTATAAAATACTTGGTAATATTTAGTTTTGATAATTAAAATCGGCAAGGCTTAACTCTTTCGGTGAGTGTAAAAAAGTAAAGTGTAGTGTTTTAGATAGAGTAAAGTGAAAAGGTAGTAAACTAAAATTCCAGTAAGATAATAAAAGTTGACTGTGGCAGTGATCTATTTGTGTTACCCTCGACTGTACATATATACAAGATATAGCTAGATTACAACTATATCTCCTTTATTCATAGCTATAGGTAACTCAAGTGTAATGCACGTCCTCTCATATAGACAAAAAAGCTAATTATAAATTCCAATTCTAATAGTATATATAACTAAACTATTTGTGGATCTTGTATAAGTGAAGGTCCAATCAGAGAAATGCTCATAGTGTTTAACTAACAATAACAAACATGATATCAAAGACAAACTATTGTTATGCAACATATCTGAAAATGCTCAAAAATTCTAATTATATTATGCAAAACGTGTAATAAAATTATACAAAGAAAGAGCTTGTACCTTTGTCTACAAATGCTTAGATAACTCGCCTGTAAATTTTGAAAACTACTTTAAGTTAAACGACCAGAGTATGAGTATACGTGGAATGCTTCTTGTTAGATTCAACTGCCTAAGATATACCCCCTGAATATGCTAGAAACTTGTATTATTAAGTGCTAAAATCTATAACTTTCCTATTAAAAACGGTTAAATCCAAGATTGCATCTTGTTTAGCTGCTCATTAAATCACCGTTTGTTGAAATGGCCTAATTATGGATGCCTAAACTAATATCTTTATATTTATAGACAATTACACGTTTTCTGTCGTCTAATGCTGAATTCTTATCATAGCCTATTTGTTTTCTGTTGCATCACCTATGAAATTGTTATCAGTTCGATCTTATGGTTATAGTTTTGCCATGTAATTTTTTTCAGACCTAATTTTCGTTAAACTTTACCTTGTTCGTAGGTTCAGTCAGTTCAATCACAAGGTCATTTGGCGAGATTTGGTTTTTATTTCTTCAATATCGTGCTTGGAAAACTTAACGTCTTCGCCGTAGATAGTAAATGGTGCCCAAACCTGTACATTTCGGAAAAAAAGGTGTTGATGTTGTTGAAATATGTTCATTGTCCTTCGCAAAGCCTCACAAACCGACGTTTCGTTGCAAATTTCTTTATAGAAATTTTCCATAAACAATTGTGTACCTTCATCGTCAATAGGCCAGAGTGTGGCAAGAACGGAGCGAGCACCGGCTGCAAGAAATGCGCGTGCTAGACCAACGACTCCTTCTGAAGAGACATTCCCTCTTCCTGTATGAGAACAACATAGGACAACTAACCGGGCACTTATGGGAATTTCAATAATATCTTCTTCTCTTACAAGAAACGATTCTTCTTTGGGTAAGCCTGCGCTAGTTGAATTAGGATTAGGAGCAAGAAAAATTTCACCATGCTCTCCGTCCCCATGTGCGGCAATGTGAATTATGCCAGCGTTTTGAATTAATTGTAAAACTCGTTGCTTTACGGCCTTGTCTTCTACTAAGGGTTTAGCGTCAAAAAGCGGTGCAAGACATTGCGCTTCAGCTGTGGCGAATGGGAGCGGATCCGGTTCAAATTCTTCTCGACGAAAACTAACTTTGCCAATAGTTGGATTACCAACAAACAATGCAAAACCTAGACTAGCTTCATCTGATTGCTTCATGCTGGCATAAAGAGTGTGCAGAGATGGTGTTATTTGAATACTGTAATTTTGTGAGATCGAGGAACCGTTTTCATCTTTCAAAGCACAAAATGGCACAAAAAACAAAAATTTGTCAGGAACGATAATCAATTTGTCTCCTTTAATAAACTGCTTAACAGGATTGATGAGTTTCTGAAACAATTCCTGTAAAATAGGAGTATGTTGTTCAATAGGAGGAGGTCTAGCCGGAGACCTCAGTTTGGCAACGTCAACAGCCAGATCATAACGTTGCACTACTTGCAGTACATTCTTGATTTTCGACTCAGAATCTTGGCATGTGTTGGGAAGAAATATGCTTTCGCAAGACTGGGTGTTTTTCGAAAGTTTATTTTCGGAGTTCTCTAATTTATAATCTTCTGATCCTTTATTAGAATCAATAAAATTCTCATTCACTAACACCTGGCTCCATGGTATTTCCGCAATGTTGTGACGATCAGAAGTAGAATTTGAACTTAGTTTAACCAAGGGGGAATCACGATTTAAATTAACGGAACAAGTCTGAATTAACATTTTCAAAATGTCGAAAATAGAATTCTCAGGTAAAGTCAGGTCATTATTTCCTTCCAAAAGTATGTGTTTAATATCATCCACGCCATTTAAAACCCAAATATCGAGCAACTTACCAAAATCAAAAGAGTAAAATAAAACAGTAGAATTATTTTTCTCGAGCACGATACCCTTCTCAATATTGTCTATTTCTAATTTCTCTTCATTTTTGTCGATATTTTTCCAGGTCTCACGTGTATAATTGACCATGTCATCAATCTCTGATTTCTTTCGCTTCTCGAAAAAAGCATGCAGTGCCTTGGCCTTTCCAAGATCAATAACTAACAACGCGGCTTCAATGCGTTTTAACAAAATAAAACAATACATTAGAGTCAGATATCGTTGAAAGTATTCACTAGTGAATGATATCTTATTTTTGTCAATGCTCAAGTCGAATAAAATCTTATCACCACACATAACAGATCTCTTAAGAAATGACACAGCGTTTTTTAAGTTGCTCAAATCTTCCATTTCGTGAGCTACAGACAAATACAGTTTCAAGTAAGTGTTCCCTATGTTTCCTAAAGTAATGCATTCCAAACTTCGATCACCAATTTCTAAACTAATTTTATATGCTTCTGCAAAACATTTAAGAGATTTTTCATACTGCCCCAAACTAAGATAAGCAGTCCCCAAATTTCCATTGTTACTTGCTATTCCTGACCGATCTCCTATTTCAGTGCTGATTTCTAGACCTTTATTGTAATAGGAAATGGCTTTTTCATACTGCCCCAAACAACGATAGGCAATCCCTAAATTTCCATTGTTACTTGCTATTTCTGACCGATCTCCTATTTCAGTGCTGATTTCTAGACCTTTATTACAATACTGAATAGCTCTTTTATACTGCCCCAAACAAGAATAGGCAGACCCTAAACTTCCATTGCTACTTGCTATTCCTGACCGATCTCCTATTTCAGTGCTGATTTCTAGACATTTATTGTAATAGGAAATGGCTTTTTCATACTGCGCCAAATAAGAATAGGTAGTCCCTAAACTTCCATTGCTTTTTGCTATTCGTGACTGATCTCCTATTTCAATGCTGATTTCTAGACCTTTTGTGAAATAGCCAATGCCTTTTTCATACTGCCCCAAACAACGATAGGCAGTCCCTAAATTTCCATTGTTACTTGCTATTCCTGACCGATCTCCAATTTCAGTGCTGATTTCTAGACCTTTATTACAATACTGAATAGCTTTTTTATACTGCCCCAAAGAAGAATAGGCAGACCCTAAACTTCCATTGCTACTTGCTATTCCTGACCGATCTCCTATTTCAGTGCTGATTTCTAGACATTTATTGTAATAGGAAATGGCTTTTTCATACTGCGCCAAATAAGAATAGGTAGTCCCTAAACTTCCATTGCTTTTTGCTATTCCTGACTGATCTCCTATTTCAATGCTGATTTCTAGACCTTTTGTGAAATAGCCAATGCCTTTTTCATACTGCCCCAAACAACGATAGGCAGTCCCTAAATTTCCATTGTTACTTGCTATTCCTGACCGATCTCCAATTTCAGTGCTGATTTCTAGACCTTTATTACAATACTGAATAGCTTTTTTATACTGCCCCAAAGAAGAATAGGCAGACCCTAAACTTCCATTGCTACTTGCTATTCCTGACCGATCTCCTATTTCAGTGCTGATTTCTA
>CAXIUP010000041.1:287500-325000 GCA_964035015.1 Corallium rubrum | reverse complement strand
AATCAAGCATTTCTTCTTCACAGAGAATCTTGTAGTCAGATTTTTATTAATTTCTCATTCAAATTTCAACCAAAATTGAATGGGTTGGTTCTTGGTCTATGATCAATCTTTCCACAAACTTTGATAAACATCTGTGCAGTATTTGGTGGGATATCCCGGAGACAAACAAACAGACAGACAGACAGACAGACAGACAGACAGACAGACAGACAGACAGACAGACAGACAGACAGACAGACAGACAGACAGACAGACAGACAGACAGACAGACAGACAAACAAACAAACAAACAAACAAACAAACAAACAGACACACACACACACACACACACACACACACACACACACACACACACACACACACACGCACATACACACACACATGGCAAACATTACTACTTACCAAGCAGTACTATTCTGCAAAAACACAATTTTACATCGAAAGGAGAGTTATGTATTTGAAAAGAAATTCTCCATCATATAAGGACAGTAAGTCCATTCATATTCACAACTTGCATGTATCCACCAGAGGCTGTGGCTTGGGACTTTTCAATGCTGTTGTACAATACCTTTACAAAGAGAGCATTGCTTAGATTTAAAGAACAACATTCGTGCTGGACATTTTATGCGTGTTAATTTTAGTACACTAGTTAAGAAATAGAAATAGAAAGTGTTTTCTTTTCCATAAAGTTATAGAAACATTCGTGGTTTTGAAAACACTTGTGTGGAAACACTCGCACTGCGGAATCTCTGTTCCCACTGTAATTTTTCGTTTCCCCAAACTTCCTCTCATGTTTCTATAATTCTATAGAAACACGGAACACATTTTCCGAGAAAAAAATAAATTAAGGCGTATAAATGGCTTATAATACGTGGCGTAATTGTTGACATATTGGGTCGTTCCAGAAAAGATCCATACCCACCCCCCCGGAGGAAATGTCAAACGGGACCCCCCTCTTAGGACATCCAGAGACAAGTGAACACTCCCCTTCCCCCCTCGGACATCGTTTTTTTTTTGTCAGCGGTTGTTTGAAAAATGGTTTAATTAGTTCTGCGACATCGGGCGATCGTTTACTAAGGTTACGACTATTAAAGATTCAACAGGAAGTTCCGTTTGATATTGACTGGAAAATGGCTCATTGATATTTCTATTTTCTGTTGATATTTTAGACAACTTATATAGTTTTATACTTGTTATGTATCTATGACTTGTTAAATCTTATTATTAAAAGTTATGTTTACTTATCTGTTTAATATTTTGATATTTCCAACTACTCCCTCCCCCCTCGGACATCCAAAGTAAATTTCCCTCTCCCCCCTTCCGGACAGCGAAAATTTAATATAATCTTGCCCTGTTTTCCATAGAGTTATGAAACACGGCTTTTAACCAATCACCGCTTGCGTTTTCGAAAATGCGATTTTATTAAACGCCAGACGATTTTACTCGTCAAGGGAGGACGTCTTGGAAAGCTATGCATGAAAGACTAATGTCTCAATATTATTTCTTCTGAGTTTAACACAAATTATCTACTTACATTTGGGGAAGAAACACAGATCTCACAGAAGATGTTCCGTCCGGAGTGGACAAAATGTCAAAATCTAATGCTGTTCCGATGAATCGTGTTAAGTTCAGCTCACCAGAGTCCGCGAAGAAATTTTAGTATGTATATCTCAATAATTATCATGCAAATGCTCAAATATAGAACCTGCGTCGTTGATGAGCAGAAGAAACTGATAAGCTATGGTAATGGTATCGTGTGTCGACTGTCGAGTACGTAACAAGAACTGACCAATAGCTGCATCTTATTGCAACAAGGTAATGAAATATTATCATCATGTATATGATGTAGTCGGGATTTTCCCGAGCTACAGGCTTGAATAATAATGCTATACTAGAAGTTACTACCACAAGTGAAGTGCTGCCTCGAAAGGGACAAAACCTTTAGCCTACTCCACAGGCAAATATCTGCAGTCTGTGACCAATGTGTGTGACACCCTTCTTGCCCACTCCACCCAAGATTACCCACAACACCCAAGATTGCTCACACCACTCAAGACTGTCCCCTCTACCCAAGATTACCCACACCACCCAAGATTGCCCACTCCACCCAAGATTTCCCACTCCACCCGGGATTGCCCACTCCACCCAAAATTGCCTACTCCACCCAAGAGTACCCACTCCACCCAAGATGGTCCACTCCACCCAAGATTGCCCACTCCACTCCACCCGAGATTGCCCACTCCACCCAAGATTGCCCACTCCACTCGAGATTGCCCGCTCCACCTAAGATTGCCACTTCACCCAAGATTGCCCACTCCACCTAAGATTGCCCACTCCATCCAATTTTTTCTCACCTTTTCACCATAAGAGCCCACAGAATTACCTGTGAAGAAGACTGGGAAGTCCAAAAATGTAAAATTAATTACAATAGCCAGAGTATTTACACATCTCTTCTATATTTTTTAATTATATAATTGAAAACTACAACTTACTATAACTTATCGCTTGACTTGATATCACAATTAATATACAAATATTAAATAATCATGTCTCTTGCTCTAATGATGTGGCAAAACTGCCAATGCAAGTGCTTAATATGTTTAACAAATCTAGAGCTATAATAATATTATAGAGCAATGTACCATTGAGCCCATCAGATTATTTTGCAGAATTTGTGTAAGTCAAAATACACACACGCAGATAGTATAGTAGCGTCTGATCCTGATCAGAATGCGGATCAGCACAAACACAATGAACCCAGTCAACCCACACCAATATTGGCAATATACACCTAAAGATAGAAGAAAACAACTGTGAAATCTCCTACCAAAAAACACAGTTTGTTGTCAGTTGTAGAAATTGATATCTTACCTCGACAAGATAATCTCTCCTCCTGAAACTGTATAAAAGGACAGTTCACAAAGTTGACAAGTGAACGAGAACACTGAACATTTGACCATCACGTCGGCTTGACTCGTGGTGTTGACAAACTTCAAACGCACATACAACCAGAGCAAATCCTTCTGGCGTATGTGATGATGTAAGTTGCAAGAAACGTCTACGTCACAAAACGTCATAAAACGGTCAACAAACTCTTAAAATCGAGATTTCGTTGACTATACATAACTCGGCAAAGAGGTCTGGACATGAGACACAGCAACCCATGTCAAGATTAGTTAGCTGCCTTCGGCAGCAATTATGTTTTGCCCATGCTAGTTAAAGAAAATACAGTCAAAATATTTAGCATTAGAAGTGAGTGATAAGAGAAAAAGGGCAGAGAAACATTGTACACCTCTGGACAGGTTTTAGTTATTAGGTATTAGTTATTAGCTATTTAGTTATTAGCCAATACATGATAACTTATTTCCATCAGAAATGTATTAAGTTAGTATCTATATCTATAGTAGGCCTGAAATAGTTATTTTACATCAACGAAAGATGAAGACAGCCAACTTGAAAATTACACCAAACGTTTGACTAACAATTCTAACTGCGTAGACGAGGGACAATACCTCTATAATTAATTAAGATGAATGCATCTCTGCAAGGAACCTTACAGATAAATTCCTTCAAATTGCTGAATATCTGTTTTATCAAAATTAATATCATAAAAGTATTATAAGTCTTAGTAGAGATGCAAGATTTATACCAATAGTACAGAATGTGTTAGTTATAGTTTAGTAGTACAAAATGTGTTATTTACTAGTACAGATCAAACTTAAGACATATACAAGGCTTGCATGTTCTTAGAGCGTATTAAAGATTCTATGTCTTTCATTTTCTAGTATTTCCATTTTGTTACACTGTATAAGTCTTAGAGTGAACATGCAAAATTTCCGTACGTCTGAACAAAGGGCGTGTTGAAACAGATCAAACAGTTAAGGTATATATATACATACATATATATATATATATATATATATATATATATATATTTATTTAAGATGGATAAACACTATAAAATTCTAAAATTCTGTTACTCGAGTTTCACGCTCAGCTCCCGCTGGCGATCATCAGACTAATAAAAACTAAGGTGCGTTAAAATTAGATGCATCTATATTTTAACGCACCTTAGTTTTTATTAGTCTGATGATCGCCAGCGGGAGCTGAGCGTGAAACTCGAGTAACAGAATTTTAGAATTTTATAGCTTTTATCCATCTTAAATAAATATATATGCTCTACTATTTTGTATTGAGCTCTCTATGGCACCTGTGTCGCAACCCGTACGTATATTATCGCTCCTTTAATAAGTCGAGCACTCTCGCCAAACAGACCGATTCCAAGATGGAAAAGTTCAGCTTCAACCACTCAATGAAAAACATTCCACTTCCACCAAAAGACGCTTATAAGACAAAGCTTCTCACCAAGATCGAAAGCCTCGTTAAGCGCATGAGATGGAAGGCCTACTTCTTTTTGAAACCTCAACTTTACAACCATGGCAGCAACCAATTCAATCTTAGGTCCAGGAAACGTTCCCCTCTGGTTAACGAACTCAAGCCGTTCGAAGACGATCTCTTGAATATGCTAGAAACCCTGAAATTTAGACCGCTCAACAACAGCTTTCTTAGTAATCTCCATGACGATATCAAAAAGATTAATTCATCCAACAAAGTACTGGTTCCTGCTGACAAGACAAGAAACATATACCAACTCGAGAAAGACCAGTATGAAAAGCTCCTACGGGAAAACATCACCAAAAGCTACAAGAAATCCGATGAAAGCTCTACCCACCAAATAAACGAAGAGTTAAAGTCCATATCTAGCGATCTTGGTATTAGTGAAAAAATCGAGACCATGGCAAGAAAGCAGGCGTTCATTACGTTAAAAGACCACAAAGACAACTTCAACAACAACCCCTCTTGTAGACTCATAAATCCCGCAAAGAGCAACCTAGGCATAGTCAGCAAAGGAATTTTGGAACGTATAAACAATGAAGTAAGAGCTAGCATACTCGCAAATCAATGGAAAAACACGCACTCTGTCATCGAATGGTTCAGTAACCTCCAAAACAAGCATTCGCTCACATTTGTTATCTTTGACATTGTCGACTTCTACCCGTCTATTTCTGAAACCCTCCTAATAAAAGCACTAGATTATGCAACCCAATTTGTCAGCATCCCACAACGCGACCGAGATATCATTATGCACGCCAGAAAATCCCTTTTATTTAATAATGAGAATCCCTGGTCTAAGAAGAATAATTCTACTTTATTCGATGTAACAATGGGAAGTTTTGATGGGGCAGAAGTATGCGAATTAATCGGCCTCTTCGCCCTCAATAAGCTAAAGCACAAGTTTGCCAACGACAACATTGGCCTTTACAGAGATGATGGCCTGGCAGCCTTCCGAAATATGGGTCCCAGAACAGCAGAGAAGATCAAGAAGAAGTTCATTGAATGTTTCGACGAAATTGGCTTAAAGATTACCATCCAGTCGAACATGAAAATTGTTAACTATTTAGATGTCACCCTCAATCTTAGTAATGGAAAGTTTTACCCGTACCGGAAACCTGATAACCCACCTTTGTTTATCAATGCCCAGTCAAACCATCCCCCCTCCATCATCAAGCAACTACCTCAAGCGATCAGTAACAGAATTTCAAGCCTATCTTGCGACATTGACCAATTTGAAAAAGCTGCGCCAATTTACAATTCGGCTCTGGAGTCAAGTGGTTTTTCAGAATGCATGAGCTTCTCCAATACCAGCAATATTACAACCAACAGCAGAAGGAATAGAAGCAGGAATATAATATGGTTCAACCCCCCATTTAGCCGCAATGTACAAACCAACGTCGCCAGGAACTTTTTGCAACTCATTGACAAACACTTTACCAAGAGTCACATTTTGCATAAGATTTTTAATAGAGGAACTGTTAAGGTTAGCTACAGCTGTATGGATAATATGGCCAGCGTGATCAACCGACACAACCTCAAAATCCTTAGGCCCACTCAACCATGCAGCTTAAAAATGTGCAATTGCCGAGACACCACCAAATGCCCTCTTGAAGTGCCTGTTTAACGAAGAATCTAGTTTACCAAGCCGTCGTCACAACCAACAACCACAAACATGCCTACATCGGTATGACAGAACATGACTTTAAATCACGTTTTAGCAACCATAAACTCTCGTTTTCCAACAGGAAGTATCAATCCAGCACAGCCCTATCCAAACACATTTGGGATTTGAAAGATGCCGATATCGATTTCGAGATTAAGTGGTCTATCTTGAAAAGAGCAAGCGCGTACAGAAGTGGAAATACCAAATGTAATCTTTGTCTTCAAGAGAAGATTTGCATTTTGAATGCGCCAAGGGACCACTCCTGAACAAAAGAACTGAATTGTTTGCCAAATGCCGCCATGAAAATAAATTTTATGCATCTAATTTTAACGCACCTTAGTTTTTATTAGTCTGATGATCGCCAGCGGGAGCTGAGCGTGAAACTCGAGTAACAGAATTTTAGAATTTTATAGTTTTTATCCATCTTAAATAAATATATATGCTCTACTATTTTGTATTGAGCTCTCTACGGCACCTGTGTCGCAATCCGTACGTATATATATATATATATATATATATATATATATATATATATATATATATATATATATATATATATATATATATATATATACAGAAATATATGGGAGGCTGGGAAGCTTGTTGTTTGAATAAGAATTAGGTCATATCAAACATTCTTTCACTTTCACTTTCCAGAATCTCTTGTATTTCTTAATTAATATTTAGTTATGTCTAAACTTGGCAATAAACTAACATTCCTAACAATTAAATATGTTTCGAGCATCATCTTTAGTAGAACATGAACGTCAAGAGAGGCTTTCAGATTTATCTCGCACCACAGAATTCATCACAAAATTTGTTGATTTAACGGTATTTGAAGTAGGTTCAAAATTTGGTTGAAATTTTTCGTTTTACTCAAGTCAACTGTCAAATTAACCGCGAACGGCGGGTATTTTGCTTTTATCTATGTTAAGGACACACAAAATCATCTTTCCAATTTAACGCTTATCTGTGAAAGTGTGCTAGATTTTGTAACTCACTCATCGCTCTAAGATAACTAGGAATATTAATTGATAAAATCAGAAGTCTGTTAACCCAAAGATAGAACAAAAATCTAGTTCAAATCAATGAAATAGTCAAAGTTAACTTCGCCAGTTCAAAAGAATGATAAAAGTTCTTTTTTATAGTTGGACATAGAATGGTTCAAAGAGATCTAAATAACGTCCATTCCTTATCTTCTCAGTTAAAACATTTGCATTATCTAAATACATAACTTATGTCCATCAGAAATGTATTACGTTAATATCTATATCATACTAAAGCTATCTTACCTTGAGAACTAAGTAGGTCGGAAATAGTTATTTTACATCAACGAAAGATATCGATGACGACAGCCAACTTGAAAAATACAGCATATACGTTCGACTGACAATTTTAACTGCGTATAGACGAGGGAAAACACCTCGATAATTTATTAAGATGAATGCATCTCAGCAAGGAACCTTACAGATAAATTCTTTCAAATTCCTGATACGGATCCTGAATATCTGTTTTCTAAAATATCATGACAGTATTTTAAGTCTTAGTATGAATGCAAGATGTATGCCAGAAGTACAAAATGTGTTAGTTTATATTAGAACAGATCAAATTTAAGAGATAAGTAGGCTTATGAGGCTTGTTATAGAGCGTATTAAAGATTATATGTCTTTCAATTTCTTGTATTTCCATTTTGCTACACTTTAAGTTTTAGAGTGAACATGCAACAGATCAAACAGTTAATATATATATACTGAACTCAAGCTTCTAGCTAGCAGACTTTCCTTCACTGAAGGAAAGCCTGCAAGGTAGCTTGTTGTTTGAATAATAATTAGACTCGCTCAGCAGGAGTCTCAGTTGGAGTTGAATTGCCTTTAAAAGCTAAAGTAAGACACGTCTAAAAACAAGATTCATTCTAAACTGATTTAATTCATTATAAATAGAAAGTTCGTTTAAGTCTTAGAGAAAACATAGAAGATTAACGTCTGAATAAAAGGCGTGTTGATACAAATCAAACAGTTAAAATATATATTCTTATAAGTCTAGGAAGCTTGTAGACGTGGATCAAGTCTGTCTCTCGAGGGGACGAGGGGTAAGCATGTTGTTTGAATAATAATTCGAGCGTAACTATGAGCGTATCAAACATTCTTTTACTTTCACTTTTCAGTATTTCTTGTGTTTCTCATTTAGTTATATCAACTTAATTAGGAATAAACCAACATTCCTCACAATTAAATAATTTTTTAGAATTATTATCGCGTATCTAGAGTTATCTAGCACAACAGAATTCAGTACAAAATTTGTTGACTTAACGGTATTTGAAGTGTGTTCAAAATTTGGTTGAAATTTCTTGTTTTACTCAACTCAACTGTCAAATTAACCACAAACGGGTATTTTGCTTTTATCTATGTAAAGCATACACAAAATCATCTTTCCAATCTAATACTTATCTGTGAAAGTGTGCTAGATTTCGTAACTCATGCACTCATCGCTCTAAGATAACTAAGAATATTAATTGATAAAATCAGAAGTCTGTTAACCCAAAGATAGAACAAAAATCTAGTTCAAATCAATGAAATAGTCAAAGTTAACCTCGCCAGTTCAAAAGAATGATAAAAGTTCTTTTTTATAGTTGGACGTAGGATAGTCCAAAGAGATCTAAATAACGTCCATTCCTTATCTTCTCAGTTAAAACATTTAGTGCTTTATCTAAATACATAACTTATTTCCATCAGAAATGTATTACGTTAATATCTATATCATATTAAAGCTATCTTACCTTGAGAACTAAGTAGGACTGAAATAGTTATTTTACATCAACGAAAGATAACGATGACGACAGCCAACTTGAAAAATACAGCATATACGTTCGACTGACAATTTTAACTGCGTATATAGACGAGGGGAAACACCTCGATAATTTATTAAGATGAATGCATCTCAGCAAGGAACCTTACAGATAAATTATTTTAAATTCCTGATACGGATCCTGAATATCTGTATTCTAAAATATCATAACAGTATTTTAAGTCTTAGTATGAATGCAAGATGTATGCCAGAAGTACAAAATGTGTTCGTTTATATTAGAACAGATCAAATTTAAGAGATAAGTAGGCTTATGAGGCTTGTTGTTAGAGCGTATTAAAGATTATATGTCTTTCAATTTCTTGTATTTCCATTTTGCTACACTTTAAGTTTTAGAGTGAACATGCAACAGATCAAACAGTTAAGATATATATACTGAACTCAAGCTTCTAGCTAGCAGACTTTCCTTCACTGAAGGAAAGCCTGCAAGGTAGCTTGTTGTTTGAATAATAATTAGACTCACTCAGGAGGAGTCTCAGTTGGAGTTGAATTGCCTTTAAAAGCTAAAGTAAGACACGTCTAAAAACAAGGTTCATTCTAAACTGATTTAATTCATTATAAATAGAAAGTTCGTTTAAGTCTTAGAGAAAACATAGAAGATTAACGTCTGAATAAAAGGCGTGTTGATACAAATCAAACAGTTAAAATATATATTCTTATAAGGCTATAGGAAGCTTGTAGACGTGGATCAAGTCTGTCTCTCGAGGGGACGAGGGGTAAGCATGTTGTTTGAATAATAATTCGAGCCGGCGTATCAAACATTCTTTTACTTTCACTTTCCAGTATTTCTTATGTTTCTCATTTAGTTATATCAACTTAACTAGGAATAAACCAACATTCCTCACAATTAAATAATTTTTTAGAATTATTATCGCATATGTAGAGTTTTCTAGCACAACAGAATTCAGCACAAAATTTGTTGACTTAAGGAATTTGAAGTGTGTTCAAAATTAAGTTGAAATTTGCCGTTATACTCAAGTCAACTGTCAGATTAACTGCAAATGAGTATGTTGCCTGTATTTAGTCGTAATTTTTATCAGCTGGACAACCGATAAAAAGCGATTTTACTATACATGTGTGCCAGTTACATGCAAAAGCTCACATCTTTAGCAATTTTAACTGTGTAGGCGTGGGAAAACACATCGATAATTCATTAAGATGAATGCATCTCAGCAAGGAACCTTACAGATCAATTCCTTCAAATTCCTGAATATCTGTTTTACATATAAAATTTAATATCATAACAGTAATTATAAGTCTTAGCAGAGATACAAGATTTATGCCAGAAGTATAAAATGTTAGTTTGTATATATATATAGAGAGAGAGAGATCTCAAGTATGATCCGTACTACAAGGCTTGTTGTTAGAGCGTATCAAAGGTTCTATGTCTTACATTTTCTTGTATTTCCATTTTGTTAAACTGTAAGTCTTAAGCCCTGTTTACACGGCCAAAATTTAAGCGGGATCTGAGCCACATCTGACTTTAAGCGAGTTTAAAATGTCCGTGTAAACAGATCGGCGTAAATTAATCGCGATTAGTTTGCATCACCTCAAGGAGGTGGATTAAACTGAGCACGATCAGTTAATCGCGCTTAACTTGGCCGTATAAACGCAACGGGATTGAAAAACGCTTGCTATTAATACGGTGTTATTAATACGATAAAATGCATTTTTTTGCCCTGCTGTAGAAGCTTCCATCTCGCTATTCTTTGTTCCATTGTTTGTTTGTTTCTTTTAGCTCTTACTCTTTCTCGTGTACCGATGTCTTCCGTTGTTCTTTGACGCACGCTACCCATACGAAGCTTCCAAAACCAAGAATATAACTCGTCCGCCATGTTGAATAATGGTGTACGTGTTTTAGTAAGGGTAATAAATGACCGTGTAAACGCACCAAGGTTGCCCATTTTAAGCACGCTTAACTTAAGCGTGCCTAAATTTTGGCCGTGTAAACACGGCTTTAGCCGAACATGCAAGATTTCAGTAGGTCTGAATAAATTAAAGGCGTGTTGGTATAGAACAAACAGTTAAGGTATGCATATAAAGGAAAGCTATAGTAAGCTTGTTCTTCACTGAATAATAATTAGAGCATATCGAAGATTTCTCATTTAGTCATATCGAACTTGGGAATAAACTAACATGTATTTCTAACAATTAAATAATTTCCGAGCATCATCTTCAGCAGAACATGAACTCAGGGACGTAGCCAGGATTTTGAAAGGGGGGGGGGAGCCGAAATCAAAATAAATTTTTAGGGGGTCCAGGGGCATGCTCCCCCGGGAAATTTTGAAATCGAGAGTCGCTGAAATGCTATTTCCTGGCTTTTGGAGGAAGATTTTACAGACCCTAAAGGTTAAAAAACGTCATATATAAATACTCGAAACACGCAAACGTCACATAGATACTCAAAATGCATACACCCAGTAGATTGAATACACTGTTTACAGTTTATTTCCTGACATAATTCATATTGCATCAGTTTGTAGTTACATGTCTGTTGTTTTATATTAACTGAAGGGGGGAGCCGCTGGCTACGCCGTCCCTGCATGAACTTCGAGAGAAGCTTTCAGAGTTATCTCGCACCAACACCGCTGCCAAACGTTTTGCGCATGTGCGACGTCCGAGCTCGTCCTCAAAAAAGAGCGGGAAAATACTGAAATATTTGAACTGGTCCGAGAGTTCGACCCAAAAGTTAAAATTATATGTATACTACCAAAAAGATAAGGTAGGTAATTTGTGCATATTCTGAATTTACTCCTTCGTAATTTTCTTTACCCATTTTTTAAAACACAAATGAATAGTCGAGTTTTACTTAGTCTTCGCTGTCTGGTTGTTGTCGCCACGGCTAGTTCCCACTTTTCTTGCAATGTTTACTCTAGCAAATTCACGCATGCGCAAACGTTTGGCAGCGGTGTTTCTCGCACCACAGAATTCAGCACAAAATTTCTTAACTTAATGGTATTTGAAGTGTGTCCAAAATTAAAGTGCCTCTATGGCCTGTGGGATCTTTACATATTTAAATAACTCAGGTTAAAAGAAAATGTTTCCCGAAATATTTTCTCAAAAATATTAAATGCTTGCCCATTAACAGCGCTCCAAAGTTGGCCAAATCAGCCCAAATCGCGCCATTTTGAAAGTTAGTCCGTTTTGAACGAGGTTGCGTTTTCTTGGGCCTGGGCTCTAATTGATAGATCTACGTCACATTTGCGTCACAGTCGGAACACCAAAATTTCTTCCGCCGAGTCTGAGTCAGACGAACCATGTTGGAACATATTGATGAATATATCTAAAGTTTTCATTGCTCAAATAAAGGTTTAAGAGACGCAATACCAAAAACACACTAAATAGTCAGAAGTTCGGTTCCGACCGTGACGTCACACAGTAAACTCGCACCATGTCCCTAATGCACGGTCACAGTTATAGAGATGCCAACTTTGAAGCGCTGTTAATGGGCGGGATTTAATATCTTTGAGAAAAAATTTCGGGAAACATTATACACTTGTTGACTGGCGCCGAGGGAAACATCGAGTTTTACGGACCCGAAGGTTTCAATGTCACCCGAGGGCTTTAGCCCGAGGGTGACATTGAAGCCTGAGGGACCGTAAAACTCGATGTTTCTCGAGGCAAAAGTCAACAAGCGTTTTGTTATATACCAAAGACTTTTAAAATACAAAATACAAAACTGCCTTGAAACTTGCAAACGGCGAAAAGACTTACCAAAACACTTTGACTTTGTCTTCGTAATTTCAATTCAAGTCATTCAACTAAACAAATACACCAGACTAAGTGTTTTTCAGACCTTCTTTGAAGATATGGATAGAAATGCTGTCTTTCGGAAAAAGGACTATTTCGTATACCAAAGAACAAGCTCTTGTTTTCAAAATGCCCGAAGAGTCCAAAGTTCTTGGTCCGATGCAATAATAGTGTATTCACGTGAACAACGCATGATTAAAGCGACGTCAGAGGGAAACATTGCACTGTTTCCCTCTTCATTATTGACGTCAGAGGGAAACAGTGCAATGTTTCCCTCGGCAGAAAGAAACATTGAGTTTGTTGAACAACATGTGACCATGATTTGACCAATAGGATTTCATTATTGGCAAACGGAAGTCTTTGGTATATAACAATTTCTTTTAACCTAAGTTATTTAAATACATGTATGTAAAGATCCCACAGGCCATAGAGGCACTTTAAGTTGAAAAATTTGCCGTTATACTCAAGTCTACTGTCAGATTAACCGCAAACGGGTATGTTGGTTGTATCTATGTTGAGCACACAATCTAACACCTATTCGTAGAAGTGTGCTGGGTTTTGTAACTCATGCACTCATTTTCGCAACTGACGTGGATTATCCCAGAGCCTTCGTTTGCCCGCCGGCGAACGAGATTAGAATAATCCTGAATATTAAAAAAAAATTTTTTGGTCAACCTCATCCAATAATTGTTAACGGTGATATCCAGGGCGTTCTACGCATGTACGAAACTAATGTTTACTTCTTCGTTTACAAAAATATATACTGAACCTTATTCAAGATTGTAAGCTTGTCTTGCTTCCTGTTCATTGCTTGTACCCGAAACACAACATTTCTAGAAGAAATCCGAAGAGATATCCTCGTTGAACTTAATTTTCTACCAAGGGTTTCATTAATAACCTCTTTATTAAACAATTTCCAGTAACTTACTGGATACAATGTGTATATAAAAAGTAAAAAGAAGTGTATTTTTCTACTATACTGTTATATCAAACACAACTCTAGTTGTTGCTGGAAGTATATATCAAGGCCACAAAAGGCTAAGCGACTTTTCAAGGGGCAGACAGTGTATTTATACGAGTCTTTGTTCATTAATTTTTATATGACATTCCACACTATTGTGCCAGATGATTTCACTTAACATTTTAAGCATGCGACGTTATTGTCAACACTCACGTCACGCGTATAAAATTGAGCCATTAAAGATGGCAACAGCCGTTATTGCTGCAAATCAACAACATAAAGCTGCATAGATTGCCGTTCTTCACTTCAAGCAAGAGTGCTGACGCCATCACTCTTAGCCTGCGAAGCAGACGGTTGTTTTGGGGGTGGGTTTATTTTTGGGGGGAGGGTTTATATTTGGGGTCGTGGAATACCGGAGGCAGAAAACCCGCATAGGCGGAATTACCCGCCAGGCGGAAAACACGCGAGGCGGAAAACCGCGGGGGGCGCTCTACCCGAATTTGCCGGTTCGGTCCCATGGGACCGCCTCGCGTGTTTTCCGTCTTTGCGGGTTTTCCGCCTCCGGTATTCCACGACCCCAAAAATAAACCCACCCCCAAAACAACCGTCTGCTTCGCAGGCTACATCACTCTTTAATAGCTCGATTTTATACGCGTGACGCCCATGTTGAGGAAAACGTCGCATGCTTAAGCTCTTTAATTGAAAATGCTTCGGACGATAACAAGTGTTTTACTACTAAATAGTAAATGGGAGCAACTCGCAGCACTTCACTTTTGATAAAAACTTCTAGTATCTGGTAGTTTATTAGGTACAACGTGCGGATCGGCTGCCATTGGAGGAATCTCGTCCCTAGAGCCTGCGGTCCTTTTGCCCAGCGGCAAGGAGCCATCGGCTCTGGCCGGAACGAGGTAAAGCTGAATTTTGATTGGCTGAAAAATCCGATGGCTCGAACTTTGAAAGTCCGCGTTTTTCCGACTCACGGACTCGTTCCGGCCAGAGCCGATGGCTCCTTGCCGCTGTGCAAAAGGACCGCAGGCTCTGGGGATGAGATTGCCATTGGAGGTGCTCAAAACAAAGTTGGCGGATCATGCGCAGAACGCCAAGGTCAGGAGTTGGGGGAGTGAAATGGCCGCAATCTCGAATTCAGGCAGGTTTTTAAGCTCTAGAAATGGCATAATCATTGTAAAACCAACTTTGAAACTCGAGCTGGCTATCTGGACCAACCTGGTGAAACACTGCAGTCTTCGATATATCGAAGCAAATTAATTTTATTTAGTTCATGTTGTTTTCGTTCCTTTGGGTGAACTAACATGGTCGCCAGTGAGTTAAAGGGGCTGTTTATATGAGAGGCGCAGGGGTGGATACAGGGGGGGGGGTGTGACTGGGTGACTAGTCACCCCCATTCCCTGTCCCAGCCAATACGAGATTATACAGCGATACACTAGCAGCTGTTTATACAAATCACAACAGTCACTCGTGTGTAAAACGTGCATAAATTGTATTGTATAACAATGCTTATTGATACAGGCCGTAGCTATGGCCTCACCTTTGCAATAAGATTGGACATCATGATACGCTAATATCTTGTAAATTTGAAACCCCAATTTTAAAACAGTAAGAATCATGATTATATAGACGTATTGTATACAATCTCAATCTGAAATCTGAATATACATAGTAATTTTGGAACATAAACGTATTAAACATATCCTCATGAGTCCACGACAATGACGACATATGGTGAATTCATATATTTGTGTATTTTGTTTGGTAATTTATATCCTTCAAAACTCTTTCAAATCCCCCTCAAAATCCCCCTTGCAAAAATCCTTTGCAAATCCCCCTTGCAAAAATCCTGTATCCGCCACTCGGTAAGCGAGATCTCACTTGAAAGAGACGAGATCTCGGTAAGCGGGATGAAAATTTCCCATGTAAACAGCCGCTTACCGGGATGATTTTTCAAAGGGATGCCGACGCCATCTATTGTCGTTGTTGTAAAATCATCCCGTTAGGCGGGATGAAATTCGTTTTTTTATTTTATTTTATTTTATTTTATTTTATTTTATTTTATTTTATTTTATTTTATTTTATTTTATTTTATTTTATTTTATTTTATTTTATTTTATTTTATTTTATTTTATTTTATTTTATTTTATTTTATTTTATTTTATTTAACTTTACTTTGACTAAATAAATACAAGGATAGGAACACCGCAACAGCTGAGGCCGATTACTGCGGGTCCTGATTGTCTACTATTTACATTAAATAATATATGTGATATAAATATAATTATATGATATAAACATAACAAGTAAAAACGTTTAAGATGAAGCTAGCTGAAGGTCTAAAAACAACAGGTAGGGGAAACACATAGACTACGGACAGAGTTACATTTAATACAAATTGATTTCCAGGTGCGTGGGTCTTCAGAATGGTATATAGAGAGAATAGCAGAGTGGTAGTATTCTTTTAGTTTGTTTTTGAAATTTGAAAGATTGGTAGTCCGGGTTATTTCTTGAGGCAGCACGTTCCATATTCTTGGAGCTCTTATTAGGTATGATTTACCGTACGTCGATGTTCTATATGATCGCTGTTTGAAAGCGCTGCCATCTGTTTTAATCCGAGATCTTGTAGGTATGTTGGTAGGTTTGCATTTTTCAGGAATTGTAGTTTTGTCAATAAACGTTCATATAAACGCGAGCCAGAAATCATCTCGCTTACCGAGATATCCCGGTAAGCGGGCTGCCTCGTCTCCATATAAACAGCCCTTTATATAGACCAGTGAAAACACTCCCTAATTTGACGCATGTACGCAGTGCGTACCTACTTTTAATAAATTGCGACATTGTTTTCTTTGAAAATGACGTAATGTTATTTTGGCGGATGGAATCAAGTGACAAAGTGCCGACAGTTTGACAACACTGATAATTCAAGATGGCGAGCCCAAGGACACGTCGTGTTTTAAAAGAATTAAAGCCCAAAGAAGATAACAATGTAAGAAATGAACCGATCACACAATACCAAATACTGTAACACACTTGATGGCTTTAAGGTTTCTTAAATATGTTTATTTAGACGTGTTTTGAATGTGGAGGTCATAATCCCCAATGGGTCAGCGTTAGCTATGGTGTATGGATATGTCTTGAATGTTCAGGAAAACATCGAGGACTCGGGGTTCATATAAGGTAAGATTAAAATGAAGTATATGGTGGGTTTATGATAACTGGTAGAGACTGGGTATTGTAATTTTGGGAGTTGTCAGCACACTGAGCTATATAGATCTATATATGGTTATAATAATAATGGTTTATAATATAGTTTTATCCTGTTATATATGTGAATATATATATATATATATATATATATATATATATATATATATATATATATATATTTATGAAAAATTAAAAACGTGTTCATTGTTACTTGGAGTTTCACACCTGTAGACGATCTTATATATATATATATATATATATATATATATATATATATATATATATATATATATAATAAAAGTAGCGTGCTGTGTAGGCAGTGTAGAAACAACAATTGAAATATAGTAAGGTTAGATATACTGCCGAAACAGAGAATGTAGGAGTCTAACGTTTCGAGCGAAGGCTCTTCATCAGAGAAGGGCCTTGGCTGGAAACGTTAGACTCCTACGTTCTCTGTTTCAGCAGTATATCTAGCCTTACTATATTTCGATTATATATATATATATATATACTGTATAAGTCAATAATTCATGAGGAAAACACAATGTGATACAGATTCCTCTTGTTTCACATAAACTTTAGCTTTGATTTTCTTGACTTAGACAATGTTTTTTAGAAAAATTACTACACCATTGAAGTTACCAAATGGAATCATTTTAGATGTCATTTACAGAATTTGGGTCCATATATATATATATGTTTTTTAGAAAAATTACTACACCATTGAAGTTACCAAATGGAATCATTTTAGATGTCATTTACAGAATTTGGGTCCATATATATATATATATATATATATATATATATATATATATATATATATATATATATATATAAAAGTAGCGTGCTGCGTAGGCAGTGTAGAAACAACAATCGAAATATAGTAAGGTTAGATATACTGCTGAAGCAGAGAACGTAAGAGTCTAATGTTTCGAGCGAAGCCCCTTCGTCAGAGAGGGGGGTGAAGGCCCTTCCCTGATGAATGGCCTTCGCTCAAAACATTAGACTCCTACATTCTCTGTTTCGGCAGTATATCTAACCTTACTATATTTTGATTATATATATATATATATATATATAGGTAGATAAATAACCTGATAATCATTGATATTTCCCAGAAGAAAAGTGCTCAACACAAGTTTATTGTAGAGTGGAATAATATATATATTTGGGATTATGTAAGATATATACAACATGTCATTCCACTGTGTAACACAGTGGAATGACATGTTGTATATATCTTACATAATCCCATATATATATATATATATATATATATATATATAGTATACATGTACAGTATAAATATACAGTACTTATATAAATTTCCAATGCAGCCAGGTGATGAATCAGACATACCAGTTTAATCAATACATACAAGTTTAAGCCAGAGTAGTCTGGACATGGAGGTTATTACTCCCTACTGTGATACAAACACGAATCCACCAGAGTGGCCAAGTACACCATCCAGTGATTACATGTTGTACAATATAAAATGTAAATGACATCAAATGTGTTTCTCATTGATAAGACTAATGTCTCGATATTGAATAAACTAGCATCTGTTTTGAAATATCAAATAACGCAAGTACAGTACTGTATTATCATTCAACCACCAGCTCCCAACTTGACCAGTATAGCTCAGTCAGTAGAGCATCGGACTAGTAATCTGAAGGTCAAGGTCATGGGTTTGAATCCCAGAACTGGGCCAAGCAGGGACGTAGCCAGGATTTTGAAAGGGGAGGAGCGAAGCACTGATGGTGCGAAAAACTTCTTGGGAGGTCTGTGGGGAATGCTCCCCCTGAAAATTTTAAAATCTAGAGTCTCTAAAATGGCATTTCCTGCATTTTGGGAGAAGATTTTACACAATTCTGAAAGTTTGAAAAGTCATAAAATACTAAAAAAACAAACAACCATTGAGTTAAGTTACATGTGTACGATACATCAATATTGACTGCTTCCAATTCTAATGATGGTGGCTATATATAGATTTCGCTATGAGTCACCAACACTTCGATCCAGCCCATTAACCCATTTCATCCACATACCATCAAATATTAACTAAACAAGATGGGTGCTATAAAATCAGGATGCTATTAAACATGGCCCAGGCTCCAGGGTCTACATAACCCTGACGATCCACATTCTCTGAAAACTATATGTCCAAATTGTAACAATTCTCGCAGTCTAACCCGCAGTATTACTTGCTGTTTTTAATATTTATTTCTATATTGTATGTATGTTGTATATTGTGTAAGTTTTATTAGAATTTTTGACTTTAACTTTTATATTTTTGGGCCCGCAGTAATTGACCTTCACTCTGTTGCGGTGACCCTGCCATAGGTATACATGTATTTAGTCAAGACTATGGCAAAGCTAATAAAATAAAATAAAAAAAATAAAATAAAATAAAATAAAATAAAATACATGTACAGTACATGTAAAATAAAATAAAATAAATTAAATTAAAATAAAATAAAATAAAATAAAATAAAATAAACAAGAACAGAGACTGGATTAGGAGCCAAGGGAGGCACCATTTCATATTATTAGTCACAAGCGTCAGAAGAGCGACTGAGATCCAGTCAATAACCATTGGGTAAATCACCTGTGCATCTGAGTACAAGTGTTCAAAACAAAATTTCATCATGCAAAGGGGGGGGGGGGAGTGACTGCTCCCCCTCTGGCTACGTCCCTGGGGCCAAGTAGAATTTTCTCTATGGTATGGTATGGTTCATCACTTGGAGCAACACCTTAGTATAGGATAAATACCGAGAACGGAGGCTTTAAGCCAGATATAATGTTATTACCATATGTTAGTTGTTCATACATTGCATTAACAATGTTATGCAATTGATAAACTTAATGACAATTAGCTGAATAACAATAATTGATAAACAATCTGAATTGTAACTATTGATTTGTATTCTATTATCAGTAGTGATTATTAATAAACTAGCCATGTTAATTGGTATTATCAAAATTGATTGCTTTCCAGTCATTGATTGCAGATCATTTGAATTATTGTAAACTTTCAGTTATATGAACTTGTGGTCTTATACTTACTAATTAGTTGCTTTTTAGTGGGTTTATAACCAGTAGGGCTTGCATTTATTGAATTGGATTTTGGAATTTATTGAATTCGTCACAATATACATACATGGATGGTTACGGTATCAAATATACAGAATAATAGTGACGAGGAAGCCTAGACTAGAAGTGAAGAGCTTATAATGTTTTGGCTCCTCTAGTTTACAAATATGGTTATATTTACAAAGACTAAAGGCTTATGACTAGGGCTTTAATTACAATCTGTAGGGAAACCCCTGAAGTTTTAGATAATTTGTGTTTTAAACTGTTAAGGTGTTTTAATTGCTTTATTATAGCTTTGTTCGTTCAGTGACAATGGATAAATGGAAAGATATTGAACTTGAGAAAATGAAGGTACGTACTTGCAGACAAGCAGACTAACAAACAAACAAACAAACAAACAAACAAACAAACAAACAAACAAACAAACAGACAAACAAACAAACAAACAAACAAACAAACAAACAAACAAACAAACAAACAAACAAACAAACAAACAAACAAACAAACAAACAAACAAACAAACAAACAAATAAATAAATAAATAAAAAAAACCAAACAGACAGACAGACAGACAGACAGACAGACAGACAGACAGACAGACAGACAGACAGACAGACAGACAATTACAGTAGATTAACAGACAAATAGATTATTAGATTAAGAGATTAACAGACCAACAGACTAACAAACTAACAGCCTAAGTCATTGCAAGTTGGCAGTCACGCTATCTCAGCCAGCCGCTCTGAATAATTTCTCGAAAATATTATGTACCGTGACAAAGTTAAAACCTGTTTAAAACATTCATGAAACCTTTATTTTGTTAATTTGGGTGTTCGAACGACCACCACAGAAATTGGTGACTGCCAACTTGCGATGACTTGCGTTCTCGTTTGATTAGGGCTTAACTAACTAACATTACTAACAAACCAACAGACTAACTGACCAACAGACAAACATGCAAATTACGCATTGCACAAAGAAGTTCTCTTTTCAATTTTTAGGTTGGAGGCAACAGGAAAGCAAAACAATTTTTTAAATCTCAGTCAGATTATAATCCAAAGTGGTCAATACAAGAGAAATATAATTCCAAGGCTGCTGCTCTTTACAGAGATAAAGTAATGTGTTTATGACAAGGCCTTGTTTTTGTAGCACTGGCTTTTCAGGACAGAGTAAAATAGACTGGTGTTAGACAGAGTAAAATAGTCTGGTGTTGGACGGTGTAAAATAGTCTGGGGTTAGACACAGTAAAATAGACTGGTGTTAGACAGAGTAAAATAGTCTGGTGTTAGACACAGTAAAATAGTCTGGTGTTAGACACAGTAAAATAGTCTGGTGTTAGACAGAGTAAAATAGACTGGTGTTAGACAGAGTAAAATAGTCTGGTGTTGGACGGTGTAAAATAGTCTGGTGTTAGACAGAGTAAAATAGACTGGTGTTAGACACAGTAAAATAATCTGGTGTTAGACAGAGTAAAATAGTCTGGTGTTAGACAAAGTAAAATAGTCTGGTGTTAGACACAGTAAAATAGACTGGTGTTAGACAGAGTAAAATAGTCTGGTGTTAGACAGAGTAAAATAGTCTGGTGTTAGACAGAGTAAAATAGTCTGGTGTTAGACAAAGTAAAATAGTCTGGTGTTAGACGGAGTAAAATAGTCTGGTGTTAGACAGAGTAAAATAGTCTGGTGTTAGACAGAGTAAAACAGTCTGGTGTTAGACCGAGTAAAATAGTCTGGTGTTAGATAGAGTAAAATAGTCTGGTGTTAGATAGAGTAAAATAGTCTGGTGTTAGATAGAGTAAAATAGTCTGGTGTTAGCCAGAGTAAAATAGTCTGGTGTTAGACAGAGTAAAATAGTCTGGTGTTAGACAGAGTAAAATAGTCTGGTGTTAGATAGAGTAAAATAGTCTGGTGTTAGACAGAGTAAAATAGTCTGGTGTTAGACAGAGTAAAATAGTCTGGTGTTAGACAGAGTAAAATAGTCTGGTGTTAGAGTAAAATAGTCTGGTGTTAGACAGAGTAAAATAGTCTGGTGTTAGATAGAGTAAAATAGTCTGGTGTTAGATAGAGTAAAATAGTCTGGTGTTAGATAGAGTAAAATAGTCTGGTGTTAGACAGAGTAAAATAGTCTGGTGTTCGACAGAGTAAAATAGTCTGGTGTTAGACAGAAGTAAAATAGTCTAGTGTTACACAGGGTAAAATAGTCTGGTGTTAGACAGAGTAAAATAGTTTGGTGTTATACAAAGTAAAATAGTCTGGTGTTAGACAGAGTAAAATAGTCTGGTGTTAGACACAGTAAAATAGTCTGGTGTTAGACACAGTAAAATAGTCTGGTGTTAGACAGAGTAAAATAGTCTGGTGTTAGACACAGTAAAATAGTCTCGTGTTGGGCAAAGTAAAACAGTTTGGTGTTAGACAGATTGAAATAGTCTGGTGTTATAGACTACAATCTATTTTAATTATGCCATGTTTAGATCTGTGCTTTAGCCGAAGGAAAGGCATGGTCAGAAGAGACGTCCTCTGCTCAAAACTGGACTCCTACTGTTCCATCTACTGAAACCAGAGCTGAACGCTCAGAAAAATCGAAAAATGTTGAGTTCTGCCAGGCAGGAGGCTCGGATATTGAGGCATATTATGGAATGTCAAAGTAAGCAAACAGTTTTAGACAAACACTTTTTGTGGGTAATCATGTAGGTAAAGAATAGGACATGGTGTACTGGGTAGGCTGAGGCGATTAACCGGAAAAGATCGGTTTTGTTTTGAGATCGGTTTTCCGGTTTCTTTCACGGTGGAAAACCGATTCAAAGTTTTTCAGTTTAACTTATATTTTGCATTCTTATCCGATGACTATGCATAAAAGACGGACATAAGACGGGTTCACTGACATTTTGTCGGCAAGCATGTATGTTACCATTAGTGCGCTGAAGCCACTTATTCACCGTTTGTCTACCGTCGAATTGGCTAGTCAAGATGGAGATCTCCCGTTGGCATGTCAACTGAAAACCGAAATTCTCCGTCGTTTGAAGTCGAAATATGTTGCAGAGGATCTCAAAGTTTTGATGAATGTTACTTCATTCCTTGATCCGAGGTACAAAACTGATTTCCTCACAATGGGCGAGTTGGTTCAACAAGGCAGGACTTGTACACTGTAAAAAATAAAATTCTTATTTTAAGAAAAAAAAACTTGTTTCAAGAAAATATTTCTTAATTTAAGAAATATTTTCTTGTCGCGTAGAGAGGATAATTTTTCTTAACAAGATTTCTTGGTAAGAAAAATAATCTAAATAATCTTATATCAAGAAATATTTTCTTAAATCAAGAACATCTTTCTAGCCTAGAACAAGAAATAGAATCTTAAAACAAGAATAGATTGTTGAATAAGAAATAAAATCTTAAAACAAGAAAAACGTGCTACCTTGTTTTTCTCGTTAAGATTTTTTGTCTTGGTACGAGAACTAAATTCTTAAAATAAGCAAATTAATCTTAAAACTAGAAAAAAAATCTATCCTAGATTTAAATTTTTTGCAGTGTAAGCACTCCAGCACGAGCGCGGTTAAATCCTGAAAAGCTTAACATGCTTGTTTTTTTGGCTGAGAATTTGTAAACAAAAAGGCACTTGTATTAAGTGCCTAGAATTTTAGTGTTACTCTGGTTTAAAGTTTCCTGTTATAAACTAAAAACACAAATATTTTATCATCTGAATACGTTCTACATAGAGCAAACAGTTGTTCAGTGAAATATTTTTTTGATTGGAGCTACAGTATTCTTCAATGTTTTTTTGCGATTCGCATTTCTAGTATGGTAATGAGATGACGTCTATGTAGGCATTTGGCTTTCTTTCTCTTTTTGGCAAGATAAACTACCTGAGAATTTTTGTAGAAAAACTCATACAATATGGAACATGTCGTTCAAACACACCATTATTGGAAGAATTGGGTCATGTCACTCCTACATGCAAATCAATATTGTATAGATAACCACTTTGGCGTCATCTCATTACCATTTTGAAAACAAAAATCTCTATTAAAGCAATAAAGGTTGCCCCAATCTAAAAAATATTTCGTTGTTCAACTATTTGCCAAAAGTAAAACGTATTTAGATGATAAAAAATTTGGGGTTATATGCACTTGAAGGTTACCACAACACTTGTGGATATCTTTTAAAATAAGGTAAAAAGGGTGTCTCCCCGAAATTGATAATTATAGAAGAATAGGGTCAACACTTAAGCCTGGTTTCCATATAGTTGTAATTGTTGTAATTCAGTCGACGATTGTTTGCGATCTTTTACACCAGTCGTGTTTCCATATAGTTGTAATTGTTGTAATTCAAATCGCCGATTCGCTAGGACTGAGGACTTCTCGGTCTTGACAAAGTTCAGATGAGCTAACTGAATGACTAAAAGTATGTTTGTGATCATTTTCAGTTTATGTAACATATAGCAAGCATTGTTTACACGCTCAATAACTTTGCCGCTTCAGTCTCATGTTTCGTGAACGCGACAGTTGCAAACATTTGATTTGGCGTACGGCATTCATGTCTTCGAGTAGTCATTTAGTAGACTTCTTTAACGAAATCGAGGTCTTTTTGAAAGGATTTGACCGGTTTTTGTAAATAATTTTGTGTTTTACGTTGCAAATATCTAGCAAAAAGTCGCCGACTGTCGGTGATTGATGTTTCCATTAACTGTTGTCGCATCGGCGACTGTTGTAATTGTTGTAGAAGTTGAACCTGATTCAACTTCTACAACAGTCGCCGATTGGATCACAACAAGCGTTTCCATTGCAGGGGCGGATACAGGGGGGGGGGGGTGTGACTGGTTGACTAGTCACCCCCCTTCCCTGCCCCAACCAATACAGGATTATACAGCGATACACTAGCAGCTGTTTATACAAATCATAACAGTTACTCGTGTGTAAAACGTGCATAAATTATATTGTATAACAATGCTTATTGATACAGGCCGTAGCTATGGCCTCTCCTTTGCAATAAGATTGGACATCATGATACGCTAATATCTTGTAAATTTGAAACCCCAATTTTAAAACAGTAAGAATCACGATTATATAGACGTATTGTATACAATCTCAATCTGAAATCTGAATATACATAGTAATTTTGGAACATAAACGTATAAAACATATCCCCATGAGTCCACGACAATGATGACATATGGTGTATTCATATATTTGGGTATTTTGTTTGGTAATTTATATCCTTCAAAACTCTTTCAAATCCCCCTCAAAATGCAGGAAATGCTATTTCAGAAACTCTAAAATTCAAAATTTTTCCGAAGGAGCATGCCCCCGGACTCCCCTGGAAGTTTGTCGCATCTTCGGCGCCACCCTGCCCCCACGTAGTAAGTATTGCCTGTCCCCCCCCCCCCCCCTCCCGCCCGCGCCCAAGTGTTAAATATTCTGAAAGAAACAACTGAGCACCTTGTAGTCACCCCCCTTGCAAAAATCCTGTATCCGCCACTGCATTGAGTTGTAATTGTTGTAAGACTTGATCGGCGATAGTCGCCGACTGAATTACAACAATTACAACTATATGGAAACCAAGCTTTAATGTCTAGGTATCTCTCCATGATTAAATAAGTGTAAATATAAAAAATATGGGGTCACTACTTATTGTGGGTAATCCCCCAGAATAAAAATTATAGAAAAATGGGGTCACCACTTAATGTGGGTATCTCTCCGAAATTAATTAAAAAGATAATGTTTTGTTAGTTACAAGCTGTCGTTAAATGTTAAAACCCAGAAGACCGTACGCTTTAGACGGGATTTGAACCCACAAGCTTCTGAATAGGCGTGGGCGGTTTTCGAAGGAAACCGAAACCGAAAACCGACGTGAAAACACAGATAAAACCGGGTTTTTTGTCCGCCATCTTGACGTTTGAAACCCCATTTAATTGCGTCATTAGGGAGCTTAAGCAAGCGATGTTTTTGACAACGCGGACGTCAGTTGGCCGCGAGTAGACTGGATTACAAAACGACGTTTGTCGCCATTTGTGGCAATCATCAACAGATAAGGCAAAACATGAGGTTTTGAAAGTCTGTGACTTGCCCAGACGGCCATTATGATGAAAATCACCGCCGAAATAAGCTACGCTAACATTCGCTTGACGTCTGCGTTGTCAAAAACGTCGCTTGCTTTTGATCCGCATTCGGATGAAGCTTCGTCGCATATCTGTCGCGCGTATAGGTCTCGAATATTGTGTGAATGAACGGCGATATGATTCTTCGGTCGTTTTTTTCGGTTTTTCGGTTTTCGAATATAAGCGAAACCGTAAAACCGGTTTTGAAAAAAACCCCGATTTTTTCCAGTATATACCGAAAACCCGCCTCAGTCTACTTCTGAATGCTAGCCAAATGCTCTAACCATTGAGCCACTAGAATTCAGATGATAGACCGAGGTTGTTTACAATGTTTATAGCTGGGAACGAGTCAAACCGTACGTGTGTCACAAGTACTTGTTGGGCTACAGTTATTTCTGCTTATAATATGTACGTATTTAGATGAACAGAGGCTGTTCTTGTTTCAAGATTTTTTCTTGTCTTTTCTTATGCACCAGGGCTGATATAGATTCTAAGAAAAACGATTTCTTCGAGAGAAAGAAACTGCAGAATGCGAATAGACCAGAGTAAGCTAATAATCATCATAAGGAAACTGTTATTAATATTAGAGGAAAGAAAACTCAGAATTGCCACGGTCTTTGTAAATATTGGAAAGCCCTTGAATTTGAAAATTCTAGGCCTGCAAAGTCGTTGAAATTCGCTAGAGGTCCTTGAAAGTCTTGGAATTTTCCTCGTGTTGCTTTACCAATAATTTAACCATGCTGAGGGGGCGATTACAAAGCCCGGTTAACCAGGCTAGCCCGCTATATATCTCAAACGCATGTTGTTTTAACATTTCGATTACATGGCAAGCGGGCTAGCCCGGTTAACCGGGATGAAAATGTCCATGTAATCGTTTTCATCCTGGCAAACCGGGCTGAAAAACTGTTAAACTCGCTGTAAAACTGTTAAACTTAAAATAAAGAGATTGTGAGGGATACGCCAAATGGAAAATGTTGGTTGAACAAAAACAAATTTTGCATTGATTACTGCATAAATATGGCGGATTCAACATTTTTGTAGCATACCTACCATCATAATTATGATTTTTTTTATCGTTTGATATGTTTCTCGACCCCCAAATGCTTTATAAAAAGTTTGTTGATTCTATATTAGGCAACACAATAATGCTAAAATAAGAAGATTTTGAGTGGTACGCCAAAAAGTTCTAGGGTTTTGAGTGCCTTTAACCGAAAATACATGAAAGAGAAAAAATTTTCTTCTTAAGGTTCTATTGTTTTAATGTTAAGTATAAATGATCCAATAAACTTGTTAAAAACTCATTCTCTCAAAATGGCTGCCTTAAACTCTGTTATTCTTACAGGGATTTGCCTCCCAGTCAAGGAGGTCGATACACTGGATTTGGTTCTGCTCCAGTTCCTACTGGTGACACTGAGCAATCGTCTGGTGAGTGGAAATATCTAATATGGAAAATATTACAGTATACTGCTCAGAAATAACCTAACAAAAAACAAGGTCAAACCTAGGTTTAACCTCAGCTTAATCGTAATATAACTCTGTTCAGTGTTAGTTAAACTGTTTCTAAATCACTATGAATCAAACAAAATATGGACTGTTTTCTGTATTACTAGATAATTTTATTTGCTTTACTAAAGTTCATTACCATTTCTATCATTGTTTAACTTAACCTCAACCGCACTGTTAGGTTATTTCTGGGCAGTACTGTAGGTGGAAAAGCTGTTAGTTCTGAAGTTAATCCCGGTTCAATGCAGAGGCCGCGGAACCGGGGGGGGGGGGCACTGGGGGCAGATGCCCCCCCCCCCCCCCCACACACACACACTTTTTTCAAAATTGGAAAATGTGCCCTTTTTCTGAAATAACAATGCTATTTTTATACATGTGGCAGTTAAGGTTTACTGCGGCATATTGCCTATACTGGGAAGAATGTACCGTTTTCGTTGAACTGGTGACTGTGCCGTTGCCCAAGGGGTGACGTAAAAGAGATATGTATAAAATATGATATAATGTAAGTTTCCAGCACATTGGCGCTACTTGAAGTATTCAATTTCTAAAATAAATGCCGCTGACTAAGAAATTATATTAAGAAGAAAATGGTGATGATCAAATGGAAGTTACAACCATACGTGCAACGTTTTAAATTATACAATTATTTTGAAAATAACCAAGGTGCTCCTTTTTGGCGGTGCCCCTCCCCCCCCCCCACCCCCCACCCCCCACCCCACTTTCCAGGTGCTTCAACGGGTGGCCAACTTACATAGCTTCATGTGAGTAGAGTTGTTGGTTCTTTTCAGTACTTCGAGGGTTTTTCATAGTTTCCCTGGGTAATTCTATAGACTAGTTACATCAAGGGGTGAGGGTCATTGGATTATCAGGATCTAAATACTGACTGTCATATGTTAGTTTGTTACTCTCAATAAACTCTCAATAACTAAAGTTGCTTTACTTTATGTAGGCTGGGATACTGCTTTTTCGTCACTGTCTATGGTGAGTATTGTGCATGGTATATTATTGTAAAAATATATAGATATATAGATATATAAATATATATAGATAGAGATATAGAGATATAGAGATGTAGAGATATAGAGATATAGAGATATAGAGATATAGAGATATAGAGATATAGATATATAGATATATAGATATATAGATATATAGATACATAGAGATATAGAGATATAGATATATAGATATATAGATATATAGATATATAGATATATAGATATATAGATATATAGATATATAGATATATAGATATATAGATATAAATATAGATATAAATATAGATATAAATATAGATATAAATATAGACATAGACATAGACATAGGCATAGATATAGATATAGATGTAGATATAGATATCTCAAACTCATTAATAATTCATGAGGAAAACACAAAGGGAATCAGTACTCTGTGTGTGGTTTGGATATCGGAGGAAGAAATTACATAAATTAAGCAAACTTTCATCTTGATTTTCTCTTAAAATACTGATTTGTTTGAGAAGCTATATCATACACTTGGAGGAGTGTTTCATCAGGATATCCAAACACTTCGAAGTTTGTTCAAAAACCTCGGCTTCGCCTCGGTTTTCAACAAACGTCTCAGTGTTTGGATATCTTGATGAAACACTCCTCCTCGTGTATGATATATTACATATAGATAAATAGATATATGTATATATAGATATATAGATATTTTATTATAAAATATTCTGTGTCTATGCTTATTTAAATCTTGTTATATAGCCACAGGCAAAAGTAAAGTAGAAAAACACACCAAAACTAAGAAAAAGGGTCGGGGCTAATATTTGTATTTAAAGAAGGGTTCAGTTTCGTTTCTAACTTGCACGAAAAACCAAGTTTTTACTTATTACTAATATATATAAAATAATGTTCAAATCAACTGTACTTACGATCGGCCATTCCTGGTATAATTGGCTGTTTTAACTCTTCCCTTCTTTCACCACTACTTCAAAATTGAGAATAAAGTGTACTTAAAGTACTAAGAATCTTTTAGTCATCTTATAGGCACTTTACTTACAATATTAAAGCATAATTGACGTTAAATTTGGACGAATTTCCCTGCACTACTCCGAATCCTGGCCACCTGGCCGCCATCTTTGTTTATTTTGTGGCGGAAGAGCCTGGGGACGAGTTTGGGAAATACCATCCGTCAAAAGGCGCTGTTGAACGTGATTGCTGTTTTCGTTATTTTGCTGTTTTTGATTGGCCGATTGGTTCCAAAAAATTGCAATATTCTTTAAAACTGCAGTGTTTTCAGTCAAGTAAAATTGAGAAATGTTCTGATGTGTATTATTAGGGCTGGAATAGTTTTGCAACTACTGCTTCTCATATTGCAAGACAAGCTACTGAAGAGGTATCTAACGCACCGTGATTGATTGAATGATTGAGTGAGTGGGTGAGTGGGTGGGTAGGTGAGTGAGTTGCTGGGTGGGTGAGGGTGGGTAGGTGGGTAGGTAGGTAGGTGAGTGAGGTAGTGATTGGGTGGGTGAGCAGGTGAGGGTGAATGTGTGGGTGGGTGGGTGAGTGGGTGAGTAGGTGGGTGGGTGAGTGAGCAGGTGGGTGGGTGAGGGTGTGGGTGAGCAGGTGATGGTGAATGTGTGGGTGGGTGGGTGAGTAGGTGGGTGGGTGAGGGTGAGTGGGTGGGTGAGCAGGTGGGTGGGTGAGGGTGAGTGTGTGGGTGGGTGAGTAGGTGGGTGGGTGTGGGTGTGTGAGTGAGTAGGTGGGTGAGTAGGTGGGTGGGTAAAGGTAGGTGTGGGTGAGTGAGTAGGTGGTTGGGTGGATGAGGGTGAGCAGGTGGGTGGGCGAGGGTGAGTATGTGGGTGGGTGAGTAGGTGGGTGGGTGGGTGTGTGTGTGTGTGTGAGTGAGTGAGTAGGTGGGTGGGTGAGTAGGTGGGTGGGTAAGGGTGGGTGTGGGCGAGTCAGTAGGTGGTTGGGTGGATGAGGGTGAGTAGGTGAGTGAGTAGGTGGGTGAGTGTGAGTGTGTGAGGGTGGGTGAGTGAGTAGGTGGTTGGGTGGGTGAGGGTGAGTGGGTGAGTGAGTAAGTGAGCGAGTTAGGTGAGTGAGTGGGTTGGTGGGTTGGGTGAATGTGCGAGTTTAGATGAGTGAGTAGGTGGGTGGGTGAGTGAGCAGGTGGGTGCGTAAGTGGGTGAGTGAGTTTGTGGGTGGGTGGGTGAGTGTGTGGGTGAGTGAGAAGGGGGTGGGTGTGTAAGTGAGAGTGGGTGAGTAGGTGGGTGATGTGTGGGTGGGTGAGTGAGTAGGTGGGTGGGTGGGACGTTGGGTGCGTTGGTTCGGTGGGTGAATGAATGGGTGGGTGGGTGAGTTGGGGGTGGGTGGGTAGTTAGGTGGGCTAAGGAGTGAGTGGGTGGTTAGGTTAAAAAGTGAAAGAGTGAGTGTGAGGGTGAGTGAGTAGGTGAGTGAATGAGTGAGAAGGTGTGGATGTGAGGGAGAGTGAGTAGGTGAGTGGATTAAAAAGTGAAAGGGTGAGTGACAGGGTGAGTGATTGAGTGGGTTAAGGAATACACGAGTAAGGAAGGGCCTTCGCTCGAAACGCTAGACTCCTACGTTCTCTGTTTCGGCAGTATATCTAACCTTGCTATATAAGGAAGGGAGGGACTTAGTGATGGAGTACAGTTATAATTATTCCTTCACTATTATTTTTTAAGGCTGTAAAGTTTGGTGGTGCGGTTAATGAATCCGTTATTCAACCAACAGCGAATAAGGTATGAAGTTTACGAGGCGTTTTATGCAATATTTTTAACGAATCTTTGGACAAGCGTCCAATATTGTAGTCACTATTTAATAGAAAGCTACGGTGGCCCGTATGTGCAATACACAAAAGAGAATATCAGTACACAAACAAAAGTTTCGATTCACAAGTAAATTAGCCGATACACATTACAAAGTATTGATTCACTGAAACGAATTTCAATACACAACAAAGATTCGCGAAATACACAACAATAAATATTTTCAGTACGTAATAAATTCTTTCCACAAATACACAACAAAGTATCGTGCGAAACACAACAGCGTAATTTGATACACAACAAAGTCGCGTCGCAATACAACAGAGTGTAAGTCGATACACAACAAAGAATAGATCTCGATACACAACGAAAAGTTTTCGATACACAACAAAAAATTGCATGTGGGAATCTCATGGACAATAGGGGAAAGGGCAAGGACAGAGCAATGTGATCCAAATCATTCTGTGGTGTCTAATTCTAAACCACGGCCACGTGTTGACATGTTTAATTTGTGAATTTCTTTGAGCTCGAGACAATGTTCTGTTGATAAACAAGAACTAGCCAACCGCGGTTGTTTGAAAACGTGCTATCATATTAAATCTGCCCACTTTTTCAAAGCGCTTTCTAAAACCTGCTCATAGGTCATCTTTTGACAATTTCACAGGAAAAGTCTTACCACGGAACAACGGAGCGGCTTTGGCTATATAAGCACTTCAGCAGCGGCGGGCAGCTTGCTTGGAATCTTTGTCATTGGTTTTCGACGAGCGGGCTTTCTTAGACTTCGGCTCTTTCATAAAAGAAGAATATGAAGGAACAGACGAAGCTCTGCTTTGCGAGAGGTTCGTTATGCCCCGCTTCACATTCTCTGGTCTTACTAGTACTGGGCTACTGGCACCGGCAGTATCAGTATCGCCCTTTTTATTCCCACAGTCTGGGCAACAGATAAAGGATTCCTCCAGGGAGCTTCCACATTTACAACAGAACATTGTCTCGAGCTCAAGCCTCGAAGAAAATAAATTCACAAATTAAACATGAAAATCTCACTGAACTCTCAGGATGTCAACACGTGGTGAGATTGTGTTCACACCGGGTTTAGACAACCACAGAATGGCTTGGATCACATTGCTCTGTCCTTTCCCTTTCCCCTATTGTCCATGAGATTCCCACATGCAACTTTTTGTTGTGTATCGAAACTTTTCGTTGTGTATCGAGATCTATTCTTTGTTGTGTATCGACTTACACTCTGTTGTATTGCGACGCGACTTTGTTGTGTATCAAATTACGCTGTTGTGTTTCGCATGATACTTTGTTGTGTATTTGTGGAAAGAGTTTATTACGTACTGAAAATATTTATTGTTGTGTATTTCGTGAATCTTTGTTGTGTATTGAAATTCGTTTCAGTGAATCGATACTTTGTAATGTGTATTGGCTAATTTACTTGTGAATTGAAACTTTTGTTTGTGTACTGATATTCTCTTTTGTGTATTGCACATACGGGCCACCGTAGAAAGCTCTATATCCTAAAATAGTTTGTTTTTTAATTATGATATTATATTTTAGGCTACAGAAATTGGAAGTTCTGTAAATGAAAATATTAAGAAAGTATCTAATAAGGCAAGTTGTACGCAATTGACCGTACCGAGAAAGATGGCGACTTGTACATTTCACCACAATCCTTTGCGTGCAGTAAATATTGCTTCGTGCAGAAATATTGGAAGATAAGGTTTTAAAACGATCAACTTGGTTATGAATGAAGTTCTAGCTTACTTAATCCATCTTAGCACAGTAAACAATGTTTAGTTGTTATTTGAGCTGATTTGAGGTCGCAAAGCATTGTGGTTAAATGTACCGCCGCCATCTTTTCGGTACTGTCAATTAGCCAGATGAGGTGTGGTAAGGTGAGGTAAGGTAAGGGAGGTGAGGTGAAGTGAGGTGTGGTGAGGTAAAGTGAGGTGAAGTAAGGTGAGGTGTGGTAAAGTGAGGTAAGGTGTGGTGTGGTAAAGTGGGGTGAGGTGAGGTGTGGTGAGGTGAAGTGTGGTGAGGTGAGGTAAGATGTTGTGAGGTGAGGTGAAGTGTTGTGAGGTGAGGTAAAGTAAGGTGTGGTGAGGTAAAGTGAGGTGAAGTGTGGTGATGTAAAGTGTGGCGAGGTAAAGTGTGGTGAGGTAAGATGTTGTGAGGTGAGGTGAGGTGAAGTGTTGTGAGGTAAAGTGTGGTGAGGTAAGATGTTATGAGGTGAGGTGAAGTGTTGTGAGATGAGGTGTGGTGAGGTAAAGTGAGGTGAAGTGTGGTGAGGTAAGATGTTGTGAGGTGAGGTGAAGTGTTGTGAGGTGAGGTGTGGTGAGGTAAAGTAAGGTGTGGTGAGGTAAAGTGAGGTGAAGTAAGGTGAGGTGAGGTGTGGTAAGGTGAAGTGAGGTGTGGTGAGGTAAGATGATGAAATGTAATGTCACTAATGTGAGATGAGGTAAGATGAGGTGAGGTGAGGTATGGTAAGGTGTGGTGAGGTGTGGTGAGGTGTGAGGTGAGGAGAGCTGGGATGAGTTGAGGTGAAAATGAGGCGAGGTAAGTTAATATATTAAATTGTTTACACTTTACATTGTCTATGTGTTTTTAGGTTCAAGAAGGAAAGTTAGTAGAAGACTTGTCAACTTCAATGTCTGGTTTAGCAAGCAAGGTTTGTATTTGGTACACGGTCGACTACAAACCTAGCTCTTAAGTAATGACCAGTGAGATGTTCTAACCATTGAGCTACTGAGACTCAGATGGTAGAGCAAAGGTTACATATGTGTACAACTTGTAACCTTCTGATCACCAGTGAGATGATCTAATCATTGAGCTACTGAGACTCAGATGGTAGAGCAAAGGTTACATATGTGTACAACTTGTAACCTTCTGAACACCAAAATAACGACGCCTTAATAACAAGCCCAATGCAAAGGAATGTAATCACGTGAGTGAAAGAATGCAGTCTTTACGGCAAGTTTATTTCATATGGTTCTTTAGTTCTTTATTATGGCAGCGTTCGACGTTACATCTAAAGGACGCAAACACTACCGTGGGAAGTCCACGACATATTTACATCGTGTACATATAAGGCGTTGACTTGCGAGATCTTTTCAACGATCGAAACGTCTTTGTTTACCTCTCTCACGTGATTACATTCCTTTGCGTAAGGCTTGTTATTAACGCGTCGTTATTTAGAGCCCGATGAGCACTCTACTGATTTTGGTCGTATTACAATTTGTTAATTTGTTTACAAACATTTTTTTAGGTTAAATCTGCGGGAACACAAGGCTGGTTTAGTGTTCAGTCATATTTTACCCCACAAGAAGCCAGCGATGAAACATTAGTTGAAGGAAAGACTTCGTCTTACGGGAGTTTGAATACAACATCAACTACGTTAGACCAAAATCATACCAAAGACGTCGACGAATGGGATTGGGATCACGATAACATGCCAGAAGAACCCGAAGTCAGTCGGAAAGGCTCGGGCGAGAAAACCGAAGTTAAGCATGATGACGAAGACGGATGGGGCGAACATGGAGATTGGGGCGAGGCTGATAACTGGAGCAATGAAAATTGGTCAAGTCCGCAGACGAAAAGTACTGTAACTACCAAAAAAGGAGATTAGGTTGAGAAATAAATTTAATATTTAAGACAACTTGGCTTTATATAAAAGTATTATTTTATGTATCATAGGAATAATTGCTGAGGGACAGCGACGGTGGAGTAGGGTGAGGCGGTTAATCGATAAACCGAAAAAACCCGATGTTTTTTGAAAACCGATTTAACCGATGTTGCTTTTGGAGGAAAACCGAAAAAATCGAAAAATCGAAAGAAAAGTCGGTATTTCCATAAAATCGAACCATACTTACACGAGTTTTTGTTGCGTTTACACACGGAATTCACGGGAAAACGACTGAAGAGATTTGCGTCTTCGAAATACCGTACGTTTATTGCCAGGTATGATCTCCGATATAAGGACGGAAATTACGGAAAGGCTTCGATTCAGATTCGCACGAGCTTGTACGCATAAGCGGATCAAACGAAAACGAATTTTGATTGGCTCAAATGAAGGCGGACCTCTGCGAAGACAGATCGAAAGTAAAATTGGTGTATGACTCATAAACAGTCGGAGCGTAACATGAATAATTAACCAATTTTCGCTTTCAATGTTATATCGCATATATTTTCTGACTCGTGCTCTTTCAGTTTTGCCTTTTTAAGTAACCGTTCGTTGAAACTTGGAATACTTTGTTACGCTGTCCGAAACTGTTGGTTACTGGTAACATTTCTCTGCCAAAATGAGCCAAAGTGCTGTTTGGCATTTCTTCAAGAAAGCCGAAAACCGGACGATTCTCCTGAATGTAAAATTTATCTTATATACTGCATGTTTCTTTGTAATTCGTAGTTAGGATGTTATAATCAATACAATTGTTTTTCAAACTGAAATCTTGCGCGAGTAGCGTCATGCATATTTTTTTAACTATGGTTTCGAACGCGTTTTAAAAAAATCGGTTCACTCAGTTTTTTCGGGCGGTTTTCGGTTCTCATGAACATTAAATGGCCGAATTCATGAAAATTAGAATTCATGAATAGTGCATGAACTTGTATGTAAACAATATTGATGAACCGACAGTGTTCATGAAATGACTCACGGCCGATATTCGTAGGTGCTACTCCGAGTGATGAACCATACAGGACAAGTAGAGAAAACTCTACTTGGTCCAGCTGGGATTCAAACCCGCGACCTTCGGTTTACTAGTCCAATGCTCTACCAACTGATCTACAGGTCAAGTTGGGAGCTGAAGGTTGAATGATGGTACTTATATTTGATATTTCGAAACTGGCATCTATAATCATTGACAAAAATAGTTGGCACGACACTGCGGAGTTGTGTTGAAGTCCTATATAGACGACTTTCACGATCATGCGCAGTAGCAACAAATATTCAAATTTTCGTCGGAGATAAAAACAACTGTTTTAGCTGGAACGAGCATATTGAAAATAGTAGAAGTGCAAAGTTTGAAACGAATTGCTTAACAAATGGAAAAAGTTTCACAAGCGGAAAGTTGACCATTCCAACAGGGATTTATTAGTGATTTAATAGGGATTTTGGCTTGGCGGGCGGGAGTTGCACGCCAACCCAAAATCCCTATTAAATCCCTAGTGGAGAGCAAAACTTCCGAAGAGCGTAGCTTTCGCACTATTTGTCCGATTTATTTTAAACTTTGCACTTTTACTATTTTTAATATGATCTTTCCAGCTAAAACAGTTGTTTTTACCTCCGATGAAAATTTGAAGTAAAGTTGCTACTGCGCATGAGCCTGAAAATCGTCTATTGCCGGAAAATTTTAATTTATCCCCTGTTTCGCCCCATCCCCCGTCTCAATGTTGGTCCCATTACGATGATATAGTGTCGATCGATGTGCATCATAACACCATTAGCACATCATTCAGGTCCTATACAACATTGAAATGGGGGGAAGGGGGGTCCCGCACCTGCTAAACATACATGTAATGTGTGCCAACCATTTTGTCAACGATTGTAGTTTCTCAGTTCAATATCGAGAGCGTCTGACTTGTAAAAAAGGCAAACATGAAGCGAAGCGAACAAGCTATTAAAAGGTAAACGGCAACATTTGAAGACGAACACAGCAAAAAACAAAGAAAAAGACGAACTAAACGCCGTGCTCGTGTAACACGTCTAACGCAAAGGAATGTACTCACGTGAGAGAGGTAAACAAAGACGTTTTGATCGTTGAAAAGCTCTCGCAAGTCAACGCCTTATATGTACACGATGTAAATATGTCGTGGACTCCTACGGTAGTGTTTGCGTCCTTTAGATGTAACGTCGAACGCTGCCATAATAAAGAACTAAAGAACTTGCCGTAAAGACTGCATTCCTTCACTCACGTGATGACATTCCTTTGAGTTAGCCTTGTTAGTGACGGGTCGTTATTTTGGGCCTGACGAGCATTCTTCTGATTTTAGTAGTATAATAAAGTTCTTATTAACCGAACGCGAGGTCTTTACAGAGAAATATCGGACCGAGGTCTTTTTGGTACAGACCGAGCCCGTAGGGCGAGGTTTGTACACAAAGACCGAGGTCTGATATTTCTCTGTAAAGACCGAGCAAGTGAGGTTAATAAAAAGTTTATTATATGGCATTTTGAAACAACAAACCTTACATTTATACCTTGT